>CM054058.1:232958310-233325156 GCA_028641055.1 Alopecurus myosuroides
GGATGTGCTGTTGGTGCATTCCCAATTAAGTACCTAGGGATTCCTCTCCACTATGAGAAACTTAGGAGGGAAGACATTCAGCCCCTCATTGACAAAATCCTCAAGAGAATTGCTGGCTGGAGAGGGAAGCTGCTTTCTTATGCAGCCAGGCTTACTCTCATTAAGGCCTGCCTAGCTAGCATTCCAATTTACCTAATGTCCTTCTTCAAATTCCCAAAATGGGCTTTGGACCTAATCAACAGCCAAATGGCCAACTGCCTATGGAATGATTTTGAAGGACATAGGAAACTGCACTTAGCAAACTGGAAACTTATCTGTAAGAAAAAGGAATTTGGTGGCCTAGGAGTCCCTGATCTTGCCAACATCAACATGTGCTTGCTTGGCTCCTGGCTCAAGAGGTACATTGCTGATGATGGAAAGCTATGGAAAGCCATGGTGGATGCCAAATATAACACAAATAACCCCAATATTTTTTGTAGTAGAACCACTAATGTTTCAAGTTTCTGGAAAGGCATTATGTGGGCTGTTAAAAGCATTAAATTTGGCTACAAGTGGAAAGTTGAGGATGGGAGCAAAATTAGATTCTGGGAGGATACCTGGTTTGGAGACTCCCCCTTAGCAGTCCAATTTTTTGATTTGTATGTTATTTGCAATGAACAAAGCAAAACCATTAGGAACATTTTAGTTGGTGGCCACCTTAGATTAACTTTTAGGAGGAACTTTTCTCCCCTCCTAGAACAGAAATGGCATGACCTCCAAAGTATTGCCTCTAGTGTCACTCTTACTGACAACACTGATTCTTTAGTCTGGCAATATGAGAACAAAGGCATATATTCTACCTCCTCTTTGTATGCTGTTATTAACTTTGGAGGAGTGCAACCAGTGTACACCCCCAGTGTGTGGAAACTACATATCCCACCTAGAATACACATTTTCCTTTGGCTGCTAGCTAATAACAAACTAATGACTAGAGATAACCTGAAAAAGAGACACCTGAACAAACCTGAAGATTGCATTTTCTGCTCTGACAGTGAAACTGTTAACCACTTGTTTTTTGACTGTATAGTTGCTAAACAGATCTGGCAATTTCTATCCCATGTTTTTAATTGTGTTCTTGGGACTGATTTCCTCTCTATTGCTAGATTTTGGATAGCCAATAAAAAACATGCAGTCTTAAATTCTGTTTGTTCTGCTGCTCTTTGGTCTATTTGGAAAACTAGGAATGATCTCATTTTCAATGGTCGTTCTTGGATTAACATTCATCAGGTGTTTCGGCTGATTCTGCACTCTCTGAAGATGTGGAGGCCAATCTTCAAAGAGGAGATGCAGCCTGGAATGGACTTGGTCTGTTCTCGACTGTCAGAGCTGCTGACCACCCCTCTGTTGCTGGAACCGGGCTGAAGACTGCTGGGAACTCCCCTCCTCTCTCGCCAACTGCAAGATCAGATGAGGGAGCTAGCTCCCCAGCCCTGAAGAGATCTGCGGTGGCCGGCACCTGGGAGACCCCCACCTCTATCCTGGAGCTGGCAAAGAACTAGCTTGGCTCGGTTCTGTCTTCCTGTTTTCTGTTTCTCCACCTGCGTGTGGTCTCCCTTTCCCCTCCCTCGAGAACTGTTATTTCCCGCTTTACTTTCGTTTCCTGTTTTTTCCTTTCCCTGGACACGTTTTCAAAACGTGCTTGTATCCGTGACTTTGTGCTCTGCTCGGCGGGGTTTCGTTGAGCTTTCAATGGAACCGGGGACGTCGTCCCTTTTAGTCTAAAAACTACATATTCACACACCTAAATATTGGATATCTAAGAATAATACGTTATATTCTATAAAATTGACACGTAAGTTAAAAACTGTAGCTCCACGTGCATCTAAAAATAATACAAAATATTCACACATCGCTATAAACTTGACACCTAAATATATTCGCATACATTAGTAATATGACAGTGGCAGTTGAATCATATCCTTAAAGTGTGAGAAGCGACTCCGTTCGGCGACATGGCGTCAACAGAGCAACGCCACCACACACTCCACCGATAGGCACTCCACCACCACCCCCACCATGAGCAGCACCACAACCTTCACCGTCACCACCACAACCACCCCACCGCCACCACGAGCTATCCCATGATGAGATTAAGGTTTCCCTAGCTCCCCCTAACCATTTTGGGTAGATACACGGTGGAAAAGGGGAAAGAAATCGGCCGAAAATTGTGGATTAAATCGATTCGTACTTGAACATGAGGGAGGAAACAAATGGGAATGAGTGAAGAGAAGAAAGAGAAAGAAGAAAGGCATGTCACTTGTCTGCCTCCGGCTGGAACGACTAGCCCCTAATTGGCGTCGGTGTAGACTATTGGCTGGCACACAAGACCGACTAGCCTGCATCGACGTGGCCCGGCCACTCCTCGGCTTACACGAAGCCGAGTGGGCCTAATCGTCTAGTGCTGCACCGATAGGTCCTGTCGTCTTCGGCGTAGACGACGCCGTATTATTCTTGAGTGGAACCACCCTACCAAACACGCCCTTTGTTACCGGTCGAAAACCACGGTTATCGGACGGTAACCGAAATTCTCAGTGCTGATGGGTTTTCGGTCGAAAAATCCTAGACAGTTTAAATTTGGGCCGAATTTATCCTCTCAAAGTCGACCAGGGAGGTAGGCCGATGGCCAAGAGGAGAAACGGTTTCCACCCGAGCCTCTCAATGTTCTGTCAGTTGCTCAGAGCAATTAGCTCATCTAGTGCCAACATGATTTCTAGAGACACTTTCAAAGAAAAACATGATTTCTAGAGAAGAAATCGTCAAGAGCTTGAGGCAGTAGTAGACTTCGTTGTGTCCTCTGAAACGCATGGGGACGACTCGTACGAACACCCAGCTTGTGACGGAGAAGCAGAGTACTTGGTCCTCTTGCTCCCCCTGTCCCTGATGTCCTCGATCATCCTGGACACCACCGCCATCCTGGGCCGCTCCCTTGGGCTGTCGGCGGCGCAGAGCAGCGCGACCTGGAGGAGCGCCACCATCTCGTCCTCGGCGCCCCTTGTCCGCAGCAGCTCCATGTCGAACACCTCGGAGGTCCACTCCTCCCGCACCACCGTCCGCACCCACCGCGGCATGTCCACCTTCCCGTCCTCCGGCGAGCGGCCCGTGAGGATTTCCAGCAGGATGACCCCGAAGTCGCGCACGTCCTGCTTCTGCATGGCCTTTTCTGTCGGTTGTGCCGGCACGAGCAGCTGGAGCAGGGCGAAGTCAGAGACGCGCGCGTTGCCGCCGGCATCGACGAGGATGTTGGAGGAGGTGAGGTGCCGGTGGGAGAGCCTGGAGCCGGACGCGCCGTGGAGGTACGCGAGGCCTTGCGCCGCGTCCTGCGCCAGCTTCAGCCTCGTCTGCCAGTCCAGAGGGACTCGTGCCGGTCCCCGGTTCTCTGCTCACGCATGCAGACACTAATTAGAAAAGGATGTACTCCTACGTGACAAGTTTGCAACTGCGATGGATGATGAGAAACAGAGAGGCTACCGACCATGAAGGAGAGTGTGGAGGCTGCCGTTTGGGATGTAGTCGAAGACGAGGAGGAGCTCCTCCGCCGACGCGTAGAACGCGCGCAGGCTGACGATGTTGTCGTGCCGCCACGAGCCCATCTCCCTCACCAGCTCCCGCCGCCGCCTCTCGTCCTCCCGGGTCGCGCCCTCCCTCCGCCTCAGCCTCTTCACCACCACCGCCTCGCCCTTCGCCTCCTCGCCCACAGCGTTGTCGTCGTCGTTCACCTCGTTTTGGCCTCCCATGACCACGCGGTACGTCGTCGCGGCCGCGCCTTTGCCCAGCATCTCCGCGGCGCCCATCATGAGCGCCCTAACGTCGAACTCCTCGCAGCACCCGTCGAAGCGCACCGTCTCCTCCCGCGACGCCGACGTCGAGCTGGCACGCGAGTTGGCGCGCGCCGGCGTGGGCTTCTTGTTCTTCAACCATATCACGGCGCAGAGTACCGTGGCGATCAGCGTGGCGACAGCTGCGCCTACCGCCGCCATGATCATCACCACCATCCACCGGTTGTGGGAACTCCTTCTCCCCATCTGTCCGCGTGTTGTCTCGCCATCGCCACCACCGTGCACGCTCCGCTGCTGTCTGTTGCACCGGCGGCGCAGCGGGGCGCCGCAGAGCTCGGGGTTACCCGCGAAAGATGACGCGGGGAAGGCGTTCGCCAGGTGCTCTGGAATCTGGCCGCTGAGGTGGTTACCGGAGAGGTCGAGCTCGGCAAGCTTTGACATCGCTTCCAGAGAGGTGGGCAGGGGCCCGACGAACGAATTGCGCGCGAGACGCAGCGTCACGAGCGCGCGGAGGCGATGGCCAATCTCCGGAGGTATCGTGCCCGTGAGTCGGTTCCCGGCGAGGTCGAGACGGCGCAGATGGCGAAGCCGTAGGATGGACTCGGGGAACCGCCCGGAGAAGGCATTGCCTGAGAGGTAGAGGAGCTTGAGGTGCGGCGCCATGGGGGAGAAGTCCACGTCGTGGAGCGATCCAGTGAAATTGTTGTTCTTGAGGCTAAGGAACGAGAGCGAAGGGACGTCCACGAGCGCCGCGAGGGCGCCGACATCCCCAGCAAGGCTGAGGCCTTCAAGAACGATGCCACGGGGACGAGGGGAGACAGAGGAGGAGGAGGACGACGACCGGTGGCAAGTGACTCCGCGCCACTCGCCGGAGCAGGGGTCGGAGGACCCCGTCCAGGAATCGAGCGCTCTGGTGCCACGGCCGGCGCACGCCGACTTGAACGCGAGCAGCGCCACAGCGTCGGGGCTTGGGATAGCTGAGGAGACACTGGCAACTGCGAGGAGCGCCAGCGTAAAGAAGAACACGCGTAGTGCCATGAAAAACAGAAGCAGAGAATGATAAGATGGAGCAAAGATCAGGACTTTGATCGAGAATGGGCAGAGTGTATGTAGCGCTGACACCACGGCAGCTCAAGGGGATGCGGAGGAGGGAGTTGATTGTGCAACGGCCTAGTGCGTGATGATGGATTAAATGGGGGAGGCGACACATGCCTAGGTGAGGTCGGTCCAGGAGAGGGGAGGGCGCGGGTGTGATGGTGGCGCGGGAACGTGAGCGGCGTGAGCCCATTTGTCCCTCCAGGGAACGGCGCCAGGGAGAGCACTCAGCGGAAACTGCTGCCTACGGCCTCCTTTGCAGTCGTGTTTCCACTTCGCTCAGCGCTCAACGGTGCAGCGGACGGTTTCTGCTTAGAATCTGCGCATAAAACAGCGGCATCTGCGTCTTGATGCTACTAATTGCAGTGGTGAAAAGCCAAAACGATTCATCAGTCACTGCTCAGCATTTCACCACTGACTAGCTAATTCGGGATTACCCGAGCCTAAACACGAATTTGGCACAAAACACGCAGGACGGAGAAACATGTCAACGCTTGCGCTCCGCTCCTCTCCCTCCCCTTCCCGTGCGCCTCCGCCTCTGGCTCCCCCTTCTGCGGCTCGTTCCTCCATTAGAGCCGCCGCTGCGGCGGCTGCGCGGCCTCTTCAGAGCATCCACAATGGGGCGCTTATTCACAGGCGCTAGGGATTAAATTCCGGCCATTTTGCCTAAATCCCGGTGGTAAATAAGAGTCCGACGCATAAATAAGAGTCCGACGCTTGAAAAAGTAGTACAAAATAGTGCTACTAAGCGGCGGGCGCTTACTTCATAGAGTAACCAACTAAATAAGCGCCAGTTTTAGCGTCACCGCATTGTGGATGCTCTCAGGGGCTCGGGGTGTTGGGGACGCTGCTGGAGGATCTTGATTCGGAGGAAGTGGAGGATGATTCGTGGAGAGCGGACTTGGAACGCCTCTCTGACGCAGATCTGGAGCGCCTCGTGGTTGAGGGATCTGAGATTATCAAGCGGGCAGAGCGCGCGAGGGGATCAAGGCTCAGCCAACGCTGGCGGGCGTCGTACCAGGTTCGGACTCCTGGTTCTCTCTGTTTCTCGGGTAGGATCTCGCTGTTTTCAAGTGGCAGAATCACGCTTGAAGATGAGGGTGAGCGTATTGTTGATGCGCGGCTGTTTGGTGAAGATGATTCGATTGCGGTGGGTGACGAAATCTTTTTCCCCAATTACCGGGCCGTAGTGGGCACGCAGTTGGGAGAGATCAAATCACAGGAGCAAAGCCACGGTGGCGTGGTGGAGCACCCGCCGGTGGATCAGTCCATTTCATCGGAGCAAATTCATGGTGGTGTGGTGGAGCACTCGCCGGTGGATCGGCAGGGGCAGGCAGGGCTGGAAGATCTGCCAGAGGTGGTGGGGGCTTCTAGGCTGCCGCCTACGGGTGAGATAGTGATGCAGGCGGGAGCTGCCCAGGCGGAGCGGAAATTGGCCATCGAGCACCATGGCCGCATCTGTGTAGCCAGGGGGGAGGAGGTTGCGTGGCGACCATCTGGCTCTAATCAGAAGGGGATTGGGTTCAGTAGTGGGCCCACGTCGGAGTTCCTTGCCCGAATTCGCCGGAATTCATTTGGTGTCGCGGACGCGGGCGGTGCGAGCTCGTCCCTTGTCTCGACGCCGGCGGTGGGCGCGGCGGAGGTGGGGGAAGGTGCTGTACCGAGCGGTGCGGTCAACGCGCCCGCGGACCAGAGCAGTTTGGGTCGGGGTGCGTCCATGGGCCAGGTGGGCCGTACCTCGGGTGGGATAGACTGGGATGGCCAGCCCAAGACAGTTGCGCAGTGGGCCTCGCTAGCTGATATAAAGGGCGCGTGGGTCTGGGTTAGACGCGACGCTCCAGTCTCACACTCCACATTAGGGTTCCTTGCATCTAGAGAGGAGGTGCGGCGATACGGAGGCAGATCGAGAAGATTGACGCGAGTTTCGGAGAGGAAGATTGACTGGCGATCCTTCGCGCAAGTCGTGGCAGGCATGTATCGTCAAGAGCGTGATGGGAGGTTCCCCCCGAAGCGGGGGGGAGACCACCGTGACTTTGCAGATCAGAGAGGGGAAGACTACGGCCACCGTGACAAGAGGTTCCAGGGGGATCGATTCGAGCAAGATCTCCGAGGAGGACGCTATGGAGCTGATGGCAGAGGGCGCGAAGCGGCGCAGCAAGCAAGATTCGGAGGACGAGACAGTGCTTATCCTCCTAGATCTGGTCCCCTGCGAGGTGGGGGGGAGCAGATCCGGCGGATCTTCGCAGGGAGAAGGAATTGAGGGATAGAGCGCTGAAGAATACGGAGCGGCCCGGCTCGAGCAGCTCTGTACAGGAGGGGAAGTCGAATCTTGAAGACGCAGCGCAGCCGAAGAAGACCTATTACTGTCATAAGTGTACCAAGACGGGGCACTTGCAGAGAGACTGCACTGCGCCCCCTACATGCTATACCTGCAAAAAATCTGGCCACGTTCAAGCTGAGTGCACGGAGGGGAGACTAAAACCGGCGATCAAGATTGGAGTGGGAGGTGCTGTCATCTTCCCGGGATCACTTCCCGGGATGGATGTCAGCACCTTCTGCAAAAAATCTCGTTTCTTGGATCGCACTTCCTTGTCAGCACCTTCTGAATCCCCATCGTCCTCGCCCTTGCTGTCATCTCCCCGCGAGTTGCCTTGATCAGACGAGCTAGAAGAAGCGCTCTTTTCCACCTCCCACTCCAATCTAAACCCCCTACATGCTCGTCTGATCAAGGCAACTCGCGGGGAGATGACAGCAAGGGCGAGGACGATGGGGATTCAGAAGGTGCTGACAAGGAAGTGCGATCCAAGAAACGAGAAGACGGGGCGGGCAAGAAGGACCAGGGGGCAGTAAAGAAGACTCGGGGGCTAGTTCTCATACGCAAAAAGAAAGTTCTAAGCAAGCGTCAAACCAGCAAGTGAAGCGGGCTGGATTAGAGTCCAAGAAGGAAGGTGATCAGGAAACGGGGGGCAACAGTGAGCTGGAAGGGAGGGATAGTCTGGCGACAGACAGCGTAGCGGAGGTGGACGAAGATCAACCCGAGAACGAAGTCGTTTCGGATGAGTGGAGGACAAAAGAGCTGGAGAGCTTGAAGAGTGTTACTGGACAGCTGTTACTGGAATATAAAGAAGACATTCCTGCTGTCAGCCAACCTTGCAAGGCTCCGCTGGATCCCACCCCTGTCGCGTTAGCCTTCCCAGATGAGAAGAATGAGTGGGTGGGCGAGCAGGGTTGGACGATGGTGGCGCACGGAGGCAAGAAGCTACCGGCGACGACAGTGAAGGGGAAAGAGCCGGTTAAAGGGCGCCACAGCGACCGGCTGCTGCAGAAGGACAGGGGCCTGACGATCCCGGAGAAGGCCGAGCAGAGGGCTCGGCAGAAAAATGATATCTCGGGTACGAATAACGCTTTCCACATCCTTAATTCCATCCCAAATCCTACTCTGGCTCAGTTAGCTAGTGATTGCAATGTGGTCTTGGGTGAGTCGGAAAAAGCGATTAATCAGCAGATCAATATCTTTAAGGCCAAGGAAATGGCCGAAGCAATCCTCGCGGCGGCAAGAGCAAAACAAGTTGATAAACAGGGGGAGGGTGAGCCTCACAGAGAATATGGGGAGGGGAATGTGGTCCCAGATGTGTCAGAAGAAATGTTGGTTCCAGGAGCAGGTAGTGCTGCCTCTGGAAGTGAAGATACTGGGACGGTAAAAACCAGGGAGGGGGAGCGAGATGTCGCTGATGAGGTAGGAGAAAGGTTGGGCGAGTGGCCAACACCGGAATCGCCTCTTCGGACGATGGAGTCTGAAGTAGATGAAGAGTTTTGCAAGGAGGAGCTGGTGTGTGAGGAGGAGAAGGTCTTGAAACACTCTCGTAGTGGAGGTGGATCGAGCAGGAAGAAGATCAGGAATACCCGTAAGGGGGGTGGGAAGAAAAGAAGACCCAAATGACGATTCTTTTCTATAACATGAGGGGGATGGGAGGTAGTGGGAGGAGGCAACAGGTAGGGGACTTTGTTAGATTTTACAAGATCAACATTCTCTGTTTGCAAGAGACTCTTAAGGCTAAGTTGTCCTGGAGAGATAAAAGGGAGGCTGGAGGTAATTTAGTGTTTGATTGGACTGAGAAACCCGCAGTGGGGCACTCGGGTGGGTTGGCAATTGGTGTTAGGTCTGATGCCTTCGAGGTGGAAGGCACTGAAATAGGTGAGTTCTTCGTTAGCGTCGTAGTTCTTGACCTTGCCCGGTTGCTAGAGACAGAAAGGATGAGTTCTTGGCTGAGATTACAGACAAAGTTCTTCGGACGCGGGTCCCGGTTTGTTCAGGAGGGGATTTTAATTTGATTCGTTTTGAGGATGAAAAGAATAAAGGGACGCTCCACCGTGGCCTGATGCTGAAATTCAATGTCATGATTGATTTGCTACAACTCAAAGAACTACGCCGGAGCGGGTGTAAGTTCACCTGGACGAATAAACAGTCGCGGCCCACGATGGAGGTTCTGGATAGGGTTCTGGTTTCTATTGACTGGGAAAGTGCTTATCCTTTGTCCCTGGTTTTTTCTCCTACAAGGGCAGGATCGGACCACTGTCCTATAGTGGTGGATTTGGGCATCACCCATCAGCTCAAAACTAGACTGTTTCGAGTTGAATCTTCGTGGTTTGAACGGCCAGGTTTCTCTGAAATGGTGCGGGCGAAGTGGCCGGCCAGAATTCAGAACAACGTAATGGATTACTGGAAAAAACAGCAGGTTGAGCTGCGAAAATTCCTAAGGGGATGGTCGAGGAATGATCGGGGGGAGTTTGCTAAACGTAAGAAGGAGTTGCTGTTTCAACTTAAAATGCTGGATGAGGTGGGGGATTTGGGGCTGCTTTCGACAGAGGAGTGGTTACAGAGATACAAGCTCGAGGAGGAGCTTTCTCGTGTCTATGCCGAGGAGGAAAAATATTTGCATATTAGGGGAGGCGAGAAGTGGCTGTTGAAAGGGGACAACAACACGGCTTTTTTCCACTCTGCTGCGAATGGGTGCAGAAGGAAAACTGCTATCCTCTCTCTTGAAAATGAAGGGTTTAATATTGAAGATAAAGAACAACTTAAAAACTTCATCACTGAATTTTACCGGGTTTTGTTTGGGCCAGAGCCAGCCTCACAGGTCAAACTAAGTCAAAATGCTTGGGCTGATACCAAGAAAGTGTCCGAAGCGGATAATGCCGAATTGGGCAGACCCTTCTCGATGGATGAGATTGAATTAGCTCTGAAGGAAATGAAAACCAATACAGCTCCAGGCCCAGATGGGTTTTCTGTTCAATTTTACAAGGAATTCTGGCCAGTTGTGAAAGACAGCATTAAGGAAATGTTCGATAACTTGCATGCGGGATCTCTAAGTTTAGGAAGGCTAAACTACGGGATCTTGGTGCTTATTCCCAAGATTAAAGATGCCAACGTAATTAAACAATTTCGGCCTATTTGCCTTTTGAATGTGGTGTTTAAGTTCATCACTAAAGTGCTCACAGCTAGATTGACCCCGGTGGCGGGAAAAATCATTGATGCTACCCAAACGGCCTTTATTCCAGGACGTCATATTCTGGAGGGTGTCACGATTCTGCACGAGGTGGTGCACGAATTAAAAACTTCTAACTCGCGGGGGATTATTCTGAAGCTAGACTTCGAAAAGGCCTACGACAGAGTCCAATGGTCCTTCTTGTCTGAAGTCCTACGAGGGAAAGGATTCAGAGAAGACTGGATCTTGTGGATGGTTCTAGCGGTTCAAACAGGGAAAGTATGTGTCAATCTCAACGGGGAGAACGGAGACTATTTTAGAACATTTAGGGGCCTTAGGCAGGGAGACCCGCTCTCGCCTCTACTCTTCGGCATTGTGGCAGAGGTATTGGGAATTTTGATAACGGCGGCAAAAGCACGGGGGCACTTACGGGGGCTGGTTCCCCACCTGGTTGAGGGGGGCTTATCTCACCTGCAATACGCAGATGATACCCTCCTGTTTCTCGATATGGAGGAACAATCTATAGCAACTTTGAAGCTCATTCTGTACTGCTACGAGGCAGTTTCCGGAATGAAGATTAACTATGAAAAAAGTCAGGTTTTTGTCCTCGGGGTGGAGGAGGAGGAGGCTAACAGGATTGCGAATGTGTTCAACTGCGAGTTAGGTTCATTTCCAATGAAATACCTAGGATGCCACGGTAAGTGAGGTTGTGAGTTCGCAGGGGCTGAACCTAACCTTCCGTCGCTCTTTCGGACCGAGGGAATTAGGAGAGTGGGAGGAGTTGACGGCGGATTTATCCCGTCAATCAGCGCTTCTCGTCAAAATCTCTGTATAGGGAGGTTTTGCATTCGGGTGTGGTTGCTGCTAGCTTTAGGGGCCTCTGGAAAGCTAGTATGCCACTTAAAATTAATTTTTTTGTTTGGATGTGTTTAAGAGGGCGTATCCAAGTGGCTAAAAATCTCAAATCAAAAGGATGGCCGGGAGAGGTGGGGTGCAGATTCTGTGGGGAGGAGGAAACGGTGGATCATCTTCTTTTTCACTGCCCGACGTCGCATTTTCTTTGGTGGTGCGTGCGGGAGAGTCTTGGGTTGGAACTCACGCCTTGGTCGCGGGAAATCTGTGAGTTCATTCTTGATAACAAGAAGCCTAGGAAGGTGGCCTCGACCTGGTGGGCAGTGTTTGGGGCGGTGTTTTGGACGTTATGGCTCTGTCGTAACGATCTTGTTTTCAATAACAAAGTTAGCTCTTCGCCTCTGACTAACCTTTTTTCGGTTAACTCGTTTCTTTCCCAGTGGAGGCTGCTCTACGCGGCAAAACGTGAGGAGCAATGGATCAGTGTCCTGGATAGTTTGAAGATGAAAGCGGCGGAACTAAGGATTCTGGTGGCTCCACGGTGTGGTGTGGGCTGACCAGGGGACTCTCCTTCTGCTGTTCCGTTGATTTTCTTCTTCCTGCTTTTTTCGTTCCTTCCCCTGTGTGGGATGTTTAGTCCGCTCTCGGGCTTGTATTGACTCCTGTCGGTTCCGTTTTTATTCCTGTGTTGGACTGAGCGTGTCTCAGCTTGTTTTGAACTGGTGGTATTTGGTGGCTGCTTTCCTAAAGCAGTGCCTTAATAAAGCCTTTTATCTAAAAACACGAATTTTCGGGTTTTCTTCTATCGGATAACAATTTTAGTTTTTTTTAGAAAGATATAATATATTAATACGACCTAATGACATGACACACAAAATATCCCACCTGTAGCAACACACAACCACCACCAAGACAACATCTGATATTCAAATTCTCCAAAAACAATGTTTTTAAGAAGGAAACAGTGCATAAGCGTCGTCGGCGCCCGATCGTAAATCTTGGTTTTTATTCTTGAGATAGTCACCTCTCTCAAAACAATGCCTTCAACAAGATCATTGTCACATATCTTAGTTTTTCATCCTGAAAGGTAAGCCTTCAAACTTCACGTGTGTTATCCCGCTATATAGAGATATCAATGTTACAAATCCCAAAACTCCAAGCAAGTTTCACATATTCTCCGCCCGTGACTTCATCATGGAGCTAAACATATCAAAATGTAAGATGTTGTAGCTTTTTCTAGATAAAATATATCGAGAGACATGTTTCAGCGTATAGATTCATATGCATCTTATACTAAAACATGTCTAGATACATTTTTTCTACTCCCTCCGGTCCGAATAAAGTGTCAGACACAAGAAGAATTGGTACAAATCAATACACAGCTTACGACATTTTAAACGGATCGGAGGAGTAGTAAAAGTTAAAACATTTTACATTTTGATATGGAGGGAGTACTAATTGTTTCTCGGTCTCAAAAATGGAATGTAGACCCTTTCGATTCACAGGACAGACAGAAGAATTCGGCTAGGAGAATATATGAAAATGCAACCTGAGATAGTGATACTCCCTCCGTTCCATATTAATAGGTGGTGAGGTGGATGTATCTAGCAATAAAACATGTCTAAATACATCCACTTCAACACCTATTAATATGGATCGGAGGGAGTATTAAAAATGGTAACATTCTCTGCAAAAGTAATCTTCTTTTCTAATACGTTTTACTGGTTTATTATATTAGAGCCTCTTGAAGACGTAAAATTGCGTGCTGAAAGTCAACATGTGAGCTACATGTAGCTCGTTTAAAAAAAATAATCAAATCTGCATTTTTTTTGTGTTCTAAAAGAAATCGAAACAAAAATCCTAGGTGTAGATAATGTTGAGATCTATCACTTCGTAAATTTTCAAGTCAAAATTCTTATTATTTTGGGATACAAAACAAGATAAATATGGCAAGATTTACAACGATTTTTCATTAAAAAAATTCGAACTATACACACTGTTCACCTATCCAGATCTGCACCTTTTTGCCCAGGTAAATACAACGATTTTTCATTAAAATTTTGCATAGTGGTAGATCTCAATATTATCTACATCTAGAAAAAAATTTCAAATTTCTTTTTTGAACTTTAAAATATCATTTTTTTTTTTTTGCAAAATACCCTGGCTACATGTAGCCCAGACTCCAAAACGACGCGTCCATGCTAGTATGCCATATTGAAATCCTACAGGATTCAGTAACATAAATTTGTAATAGAAAATATTTGGCTGCGACATAGGAGAACACATGAAATTTCGCAATAGATGTATGTCATATAACTATTAAAAAACGATTAAAATTTTACATAAGGCCTAAAAACAGGGGTATTTAATCATGGATCAGCAGAGATCCCATTTCTTTTCCAACGGTTTAATCGGGATAACCCGGTAGTATAAGCGGAGGATTCAAAGAAAAAATTCCATTGGGATTGTATGGAAAATAGACCATAGGAAAAAATAATCCAAAGAATATAGTATCCCTTGGAATTGTATTCAAAATAGACCATAGGAAAAGAAATCCTATGGTTTTGTAATACTAAAGACCAACCAAGCTCTATAGTAAAAGAAATCATAAGAAATGTAATCCTACAAAATTCCTATGAAATTACTTTGACCATTCCAGGTTCAAAGTAGCGTGGATGTGAGGAATTGCATGTTTATACTATCAATAAATAGCGTACAAGGACAAAAGAACCCACATATGTAAGAGGAGTACCTATCAATTCATGAACAGTACTAGAGTTACAACAACGCTATCCCAGAGCAGCAGCTTAAGTTATTTAATGCGCCCAGCCGCCCAGCGAGAAAATTTTTGCAGTAAATTTCTCATCAGAACTTGTCTGTGAGCGAAACCAACTCAGTTCTGGCAAATTAGAGAGCGGTCCGACTGCAGCAAGGGCAACATCCTGAAAGTAAATGTCAAACACGTAAGTGCAAGTGCATAAAATTCAGAATGGCTCGACTACTTGGCAACACTACATTGCACTTGGTTGTTATTAGTAAGACACCGAGTTTTAGGCCATATTCGGTAGTGTGGTGGATTATAATATTATGTTTGCCAACCAGCATCTTACTTTAGCTAAGTGCATCACAGTTCAGCAACGACAAATTTAGCCTTAGCAGATGTACCTTATCAACTATGAACTCCTTGGCTGTTTCCATTATTGCATCGCAGTCAACAGCATCAATCCGAGCAAAAAGCTCCAAGAATGGCATTACTCGACCATAAGTTAGCATCTGCACGAGATGGTTGCGGGAAAGTTCTCTTAATTGGGAGAATAGTAGCTATCGGTACAAGGAAGGCCAAGGGAAAAGTAGACTATATATACCTGGCGACCATTATTCTCAGAAACCGCAGTTGATCCATCAATGTGAAGTAAAAGAGAAGATTTCAACTGAAAAGGATAACAATGGGTTATCTACTTTTTTCTCTAATGAAAACAAGCGCATACAAAAGATGTTGCTTGCAAGTGGGGCCAAGAAAAACATGGGGCTCTCTTGCAAGTGACAACTACAGGATTGCAGGTTGATTGGAGAAAATACGTGCATAACATCCATCATAATAATGATTCTATCCAAACAACATAATGCAATACCCTATGGATCATTAAACACAAGCAGTTTTCAGAACACCAAGGAAGAGGTTTGCTGTTGATGAGCTTGTTACTTGTTAAACAATTGCTGAGTTACAGTAGATTAATCTAGTCACAATTTTAACTATATTACATGCAGCCACCTTGTCACTATTGCTGCGAAAGTAGGGCATAATGAGCTTACCAGCAATAATAGCGTAATTTAATGGAGAAACAGATAACTGAAAGACAGAACGTAAAAAAACTGAAACATATCTACTATCACCTGCGACCCAAACGCAAGTGTACATGTTCAAATCAACCAAATTATAGCATGGATTTTCTCTAATATTTATTTATAATAATGAGGACAAGCCGTGTGATTTTGTCTTCCTATAAATATTCACATGGAAACCAGGCATTAAAAGAGGAACTTATAAATCTAAGGAACACTCTCAGAGACCACAGCTACCTGATTACGAGCGCGAGCAACCTCTGTCTCTGATACTCTGAATGCGAGTCTTCTAAATTCTTCCATTATTAGCTGTGACAGGTCATGCAGTGCATCGGGCTGCAACCATATTAACAAAAGCTTAAGATAACGTTTTACAGGGGAGCCGTTGGTCCAATCCATAGCCTGAAAAAACTCGTATCGATGCTTGTATAATTGCATAATCACTTTAAGAAACTTTGCTTAGCACACCACATACAAGTGATTGAAATGTTTTTTCAAACTTGTAGCCAATTCAGGTGCTATGAGGGTAAAGAATAATCTGAGTAACAAGAAAGAACTCGGCGTTTTTTGGTCAATCATATGTTTTAACTCACAGCTTACACATTTCCCATAAGTGGCAAGTATACAAAAAATTAATACTTAATTATACAAATCTATTACATATAGTAGAAGAGTTCCACCACTAGAAACATCCATATTTAAACTAACCACTATTCAGGTCAGCACCGTAAAAGAAAATATAGCAGTGAACTTAAGAGTAAAGATGACTGTTACTCATAATAGTTGACATCAAGATATTAGAAAAATAAAACATCGGATTTTAATCAATTTATTGAAGTGATTCAAATGTTCAAGCAACTGAAAACACATGATTAGAAACAAACTTACCGGAGCAGTAGTATAGATGCCAAATAATCCTGTATCGCGATAGTTAGTGTTGAAAGCCATCAAGCTCTCAGCTAACTCACCATTGCTAATGCCACGAGCTAAAGAAGACCTAGCATTTTCAGCATATAACATCAGCTTTAGCAACAAATTCAGTATTTAAGAAACTACCAAGGGAAAAACAATCAATAAAAATCCATCTCACCCTGAGCAGTTCCCTACACCAATGCTTCTGTTCCAAGATCCCAATATACTTTGGGCAACCATAAGAGGAATTGATCTAGGGTCAGTCCATGATGAACCCTTGAAAGCAATTGCAAGATGCGCTAGAGGCATCTCAGCATTTTCTAAACGGACCTAATGATAAATAAAATCCAAAAGATAAAGGTCAATTCACATAGCCTAATAAATTATTTCAGTAACATCTCTATAAAGTAAAACTGACCTCTGAGCCAGTAAAAACAGCCGGGTTTGCTTCAACAAGTTGATCTGCGGTAGTTGGATCCTTGGAGAATCCTGTAAACAATTTTCTTACTTGTTCAACAACCTCATCGTGATCGACAGCTCCAGCAGCAGATACAACCTAAGCCAACCAGCACACACTTTTATAAACTTTCCAAGTTAAAAATGGCTAAACTATTTTAAATAGGCACATAACCATACCGTTCTAGGACAGGTATAATGAGTTGAAATATACTGCTGCAAATCTTTCTTCGAGATCGATTGAATGTTCTCCTTAGGACCTAATATTGTGTCCCCCAGCGGATGGTCTCGAAATGCTGCAGTATGCAAGTGATCAAATATGACCTCCTCCATCATTCCTTGCACCTGTCTACCCATAAACATATGTAACCATGCATCAAACTCCAAACATTTGAATAAAAGCAATAAAGATCAGAATACGTCAGAAACAGGGAAATGGCTGTCCAAAACAGAGCGAGCATCCAGATTCACTGGAAAACTGTAGCTAAACAGACGGACCAGGACTTAGGATTATGTATAAGTTCCAATTTTGAATTTATCAATAAAGTTTCAATCTTTGTACAGAATACCTAACCTGTAAATTAGTCATATGTGATTATTTATCATTAAGACCGCTACATTTATATCAGCATTGGCAAATCACACTTGCCATACTGTGGAACTATACAAGATTCTACCCTACAAAGAATACCAAGAAATTATCCATGTTGCCAACAAGCGCCAAAGGGTAGCAGCAAGCCCCATAACAAAGTATAAATTCAGAGAAAGACCCAAGACATGAAACATCCATAATAACCAGCAGAAGCAATCTAAGGGCTACTCTACATACATATTGCAACGTCAATGAAGTACTCCCTCCGTCCACTTTTATAAGGCTCACTTCTTAGCACTCAATAGTAAGAAGTGAGCCTTATAAAAGTGGACGGAGGGAGTACCATTGACCAGATCAAATAGACGAAAAACTAAGTTTCTTGCACAGGTAACCTCAAAAACATCTGCCACGGCCTAAATGAACACATTTATTTTTATAGGAACATAAGAAACTATCAGCCATACACAACAAGCACCGACAAAGAAAATCTACATTTACTCTCAGGCCTACGGTCAGATGACCAAATTACCAATGCTAAAAGAACAATTTTAGAGATCCATGGAATAGCAAATTAAGTAATCTTATTGTAGCTTTTCGTTTTTGATAAATAAAAAAAAAGGTTCCCCCCCAATTGCATTAAGGAATCTTGTTGTAGCTGTGTAGACGAAGCTAGAAATTTTTGTCAATGGGGTCATCTCTCTATAATGGTGTGGTCGTCTCTATAAATAAGTACTCCATTGCCCACAAGACAGCTCCGTCGAGGTGACTCAGGAAAAAAAAGTGCGCGACAGCTCACCTCCTCCATCTCGCGGAGTATGACGCCGCGCTCACGCTGGATGGCCTGCTGCGGGAAGCGCGGGTTCTGAAGGATGTCGCTGAGAACGTCTAACGCGGCGGGCACATCGCGGCCCTGCACGTCGGCAAAGAAGGTAGTCTGCTCGCGGGAGGTGTAGGCGTTGAGGCGCGCCCCCATGTCTTCGATCTCCACCTCGAGCGCGTGCGCGGTGGGCCGGCGCGCGGTGCCCTTGAAGGCCATGTGCTCGAGGAAGTGCGCGGTGCCGTTGGTACCGGGCAGCTCGAAGCGGCTGCCGGCGTCGACCCAGACGCCGACGGAAGCCATACGGGTGGCGGCCGGGTAGGCCTGGGTGACGACGCGGAGGCCGGTGGGGAGCGTGGAGACCCGCGGGGCGGGGAGGCGGAAGAAGGGGGAGTGGTCGGCGGCGCGGGGCACCGGCGAGGCGTGGCGGAGGAAGCGGTTGGGCGAGGGGGAGGCGGCGGAGTGGAGGAAACGGTGGAGGTATGGTAGGAGCTTGCGCTTCGAGCGGACGGCGGCGGCCGCCATATTTTTCGATTGAAGTTCCCCTACGGTCGCGCCGCCACAAGCAGAGGGGAAGAGGGCAAGGGGGGCTGCGGGCGTTTCGCTCCCGTTTATTCTTGCGCCGGAGGAAAGGCTCGGTCGAGAGTCGAGACTCGACAGAGATCCCAAAGATTTTGTTACACGTAACTCGGGTCCGACTACAACAGGGAGAAAGGGGGGTTCGTTTCGTTTCGGAGATGGAAAACTCGAAGGCGACTCTGATTCCCGTTAGTACAATGTTGAAATACTCGTCATGGCCCGCCCAAATTATAAAGCATCCGTAGCCTGGTCGAGAGAAACAGCCGAATCACCTCCTCAAAGCCACACTCGTCGCAAAACACGCTGCCGAGTTTGTGCGAGGTTGGAAATGTCACGAATATATACAGAAGAAATTTCATTACCGACCAAACTCACCGCCAAAATTTCCCGGCGCTATTCGGTGGCGGTGAGGTGCTGCGGCCATGGCGGCGAGCTTGGTGTGTCAGCATGGAGGTGGGGAACGGCCTTCCCGGGCCGGCAACCCTGGATTCGTCCGTGGGCCTGAGGTGTTCATGCAGTGGCGTGGCAGCGCCTTAGCCATGGCTGCTGCTGGGCACCGTGGGGGTGTCGTTGGCGTCCATGCCTCCCGGCAACGTGGTGGCAGGCTAGACCTCCACCTTCCAGTCCGTCCGGTGGTGGTGGACCGGCAGTCAGCACCTCCTGCTCCACAAATGACAAGTTTTGGTTGGCCTCTCGACAGCGGTAGCTTAAAGGCGACTCCTTTCTGCACGTGGCTGATGGATCTTGGGGACGTCGGCAGGGCTGGGGTGAAATCATTGCGTGACGCTGACGATGGCGACGCCCGTGGGAGCCGTTACCTTATTGAAAGCGTCGTTATGGACCTGCCCATGATTTCCTGCCTCGAAGACCAGGGGAAACCCAAGATCCATCTTCGGATCGGGTAGCGACGGCGTGTCGGTGTCGTTTCCTCCTTGGAGGCGTTGCTTAGGTTGTTCGTGGTATCCTTGACGCGTCAGTTGGAGCCGGTGTGGCCGCCGCTTAGAGTGTGGGCTTCAGGGGCGCAATGTACACCGCTGGAGAGTCTTCTTAGTCGTCGCCTCCTTCGGTTGGTTCAGTCCCACCGTTCATTTGCCTACTCTTAGGCGCTTAAGGGTGGGCTGTGCATCGGCTTGTGCCAATTTGGAGTCGGAGTCGGTCTCCTGAAGTTTCTCTGCGGTTGTGACGCGGTCGTGGAGCTTGGTCTCTCGCCTCCCCGCCATTCTTGGTGGGAGATGTTACAAGGTGTTCCTTTGTCGTTTTGGTGGTAGTGGGTTTAGTTGTATACGGTATGGCGTTGCGTGTATCATACAATCGTGTAGCATTGATTGGCGTTGTAACGGCCGTCTTGGCCTTATTCTTCTATGAAAATGGTTCACCTCCCAATGTGTTTTCGTAAAAATCATCATTCCTCTGTTGGGTCATGCCAAGTGCAAGTTAGAGACACGTTTTCCCTAACACAACCGTTAAGATCCTGCTCAAGAGTAGGCCATGGAGCTTACCATTAGACGCGCTGTTACGGAACTTGAAGCGGCGGATAGAGAAAGTGTAGTCCTTGTTCATCATCTTTGACAGTTTCTCCGGCTTGACGACGAGAGCTCGCCTAGCGCCAAACGTACAACATCACTACGGGAGTACACGCGTATAAGGAGGAACTCATGGGGCGAGTTGCTAGACCCAGACTTCTTTCTCTTGGTGGTCTCTTCGGTGATTGTCGATGGAGAGGAACGGGCGCTGGCTTTTGCATAGAATTGTCCTATATTTTCAGTCATGTAATGTCGGTGTATACGTGCCTTATAACTGGATCTTTATTTTATAAATGAGACACGTATTAAAAAAAAAAGACCCGGACATCAAGATCTAGGACATCGGCGATGGGATGGGGATCCTCTGACGTAGCCACATTGGTCATTGACAGGTGGGGCCACAAGGCGTGAGACCCACATGTCAGTGACAAAGTCAGGGCACTCGAGGGATTCCCATGTCAAAGGATCCGTGTCCATCGGCGGTGGGAGTGAAGCAATATGGAACGCCTCCACTCACTTGCTTTGGTTTGTTAGAATCCAAAGCTTATCCAGTTGTTACACGGCTCTGTCCCGTGCCAACACGAGTTCGACTCGGTCGCACTCCTTTCAGTCGAAACTCTTCCAGCTAACTCATGCCGTGTGTGACCTGCAGGTTTATGTTTAATCAAACACATTAAGATACTCGGACTACTCGTAGCATGTAGTGACTTCTAACAAAGTATGTAGCTTAGTAGTATGAATTTACTAGGAAAGCTCTACTAGAAGCCTGGAGAATTGCATGGATGCAAATCATTTCACTCTTTATTCAAATTTCATAATAACAGGCTCAACTTGTCCTCGTTTATTTCCCTTTCCTTGCAACAAATGTCCTCGGCAATATGATACATGATGCGATTCGGATAACAATGTTAACACCCAAATCGCTAGGTAAATCATGTTTTTGTCAAGAGAATTGAAGTCTTGCTAATGCTAGCAGGAATATGAACAACAAATAGCACATATATTAACCGAGCCACTGGCATGGCTTTATTGCACAACCACCATCAATTTCCAAGATAGCGCCCAAATTATGACTTAGTGGGAGGCGTCACGACTGTAGAACTGATCAAGGGTTTTCGCCGGTATACGGTGGAGCAGCTCACGGGGAAAGATGCGGAGTAGGGTCCACGCGAGGTCAAGTGACTGAAAGATGTTTCGCGTGTCATATGCTCCCTGAGCCACAAACTTCCGTTCAAACTTGTCGAGGAACTCAAGGTAGAGCTGCCATCATATTTCAAGAGTTCAGTTGAGAAGGAGCGTGAAAAGAATTGAGAAAATAAGGAGGAAATTCAGTGCATGCTCAAGATTACCAAGTCCTCTGATGACAGCGCCTCCTCTCCGACCACCGCCTTCATCGCCTGCACATCCTTGCCAATGGCGTAATTGGCATATAGCTGAAAGGAAACCGCACGGTTAAACGACATTATTCTCGAAAAAGATTGTGCAGGCTGCAGATTATGGGAAATCTCTAACGGACCTGATTCGAGACATCAGAATGGTCCCTTCGAGTCATGCCTTCGCCAATAGCACTCTGCCAAGAATCCAGAATAAGTAAGAAGTTATGGACCTCAATGATAATGCTGGTATCAATATCACGTAAGTGTCAATTGCGACATTTTTCTTTAGTAGCAAAACCATACCTTCATGAGCCGCGAAAGTGAGGGAAGGACATTAATTGGTGGATATATCTGTCATGTAGATATCAGCACTATCAGACATAAATTTCAGGATACTACTCAGTTAGCAGCTAAAAAAAATATTGATCTGTGATCATTATGATCCTCCCAAACTTTGTCTTACAGAGAAACTATAATTTTATTTTTCTGAAGGAAAGGCAACAAGCTCTTTCCTTAATTTAAAGAGCTGGGTAAATAATTCATTTTCACAGATTCTACACAGGTGCTATATATGCCTCATGTGACATGCCTCGGCAAAAAAAAATGCCTGAGCAAATTGACTAATGTAAGTCTAGTCGTCTCTCTTGTTCGAACCAGTAACCCTAATGACAGCCTTAGAACGTCTACAAATTTTAGTGGGCATTTAGAGATCTACAAAGTTTTAGTGGAAAACTGGGCATCGTGGAATACCTGCCGGTTATGTAGCTGTCTGTCAATGTAGATCTGCCCCTCAGTAATGTAACCAGTGAGGTCAGGAGTTGGGTGGGTAATATCTACAAGAGTACAGAAATTAACAACAACAACAAAAAGTTGCCAGAAATACTGAACATATGGTACGAATGTAGCTTGTTTGTACATGATAGGAGAGAAAATATGCCAGCTTATAAAACATTGGCTGAAATGTAACAATATATCATAAACTGACCATCATTAGGCATGGTTAAAATAGGTATCTGCGTAATTGATCCTTTTCGTCCTTCTATACGACCAGCACGCTCATAGATAGTTGCTAAGTCAGTATACATATAACCGGGATAACCACGCCTTCCAGGTACTTCCTCTCGAGCAGCAGAAACCTGATAGGAAAAAAAGGCAGAAGGTAATTGTATGTCCATAATCCATATATATAGAGAGTAAAGGAACTTATCATGAACAGGACAACACACTCCAAGATTGTTTAAATTGAAACCATAAAAAAACTAAAAACCCACTGTCCTCAGACAGCATTGTAAATTTGCAACCAGGAATTTGTTACGATATCGTCTTTGCATATAGATTTATTTTTGATAAGATCTTATTCATGACTATCAATAGCTTAAACTAACATCTACGAATCTAAGATTAACTAAGTTATTACAGCAAAAAACTATAATCTGGTACAGCTGCAATATTGAATATTTAGCTCTTAATGATTTTTAACTGAAGTAGATGATAATTTACTCAAAGGGAGTTATAACTTTGTCTCTACACTCTATTGTAAATATATACGTTGAGATTTCTTGTAACAAGTAAAATTAAGATACGAGATTAAAAAATTCAGTGTTATGTGCTGCTAACAGAAACCTTGTGCTAACTCCAGTGGATGGAAGATAATTGTCAACATGTTTCTACTGTAAATCGAGGAAAATATTACTGGAGATAAGCGCCCTTACTTCACGAAGTGCATCTGCATATGAACTCATGTCAGTCAGGATGACAAGCACATGCTTCCCACACTCATATGCCAAGTACTCCGCTGTGGTGAGTGCAATTCTTGGAGTAATAATACGCTCGATTGTTGGATCATTTGCCTTTGAACAAAAGAAAAGGGTTAGTTGGCAGATTTTACAAAATCCTTAGAGCAACAAGCGAAGAAGAAAAAGGAGGAAAAAGGTAATGCAGATGTACCAGATTAAGAAATAATGTAACTCTCTCCATCGAACCATTCTCCTCGAAATCACGCTTGAAAAATTGTGCTGTTTCCATGTTTACTCCCATAGCTGCAAAGACAATAGCAAAATTGTCCTCCTCGGCGTTCTATAATAATTGTAGCAGATGTGTGAATGTCAAAATATTGATCCAGCATGGAGCAAAGAATGGAAAGAAGGTTTAAAATAAATAACTGTAACTTAGAATAATATTAAATAATAGTTACTGTTATTTAAATTATTATTTTTGTTACCACTTGCACGCTTAACTTTGCCATTTAAGCCAAACCAAGATTTTCTATAATAGTTACTTCTTCGAAGCTAGAACAAAGACCACAGAAATCAACATTTCCATGTTGTAAATTGTTGTTGCCTGGCCATCCCAAGAGGACACAGATTATAATATATAGAGATTGATTGCTACAATCCCATGATCATAAATTTACAAATGATGAACCAACAATGCATAATATTATATTATGCACTTTAGAAGAAAAAAAATACTCATAATATGCAAGTAGATATTTGTTTCCATCATAAGCCAATTATAAGAACTAATCACTTCAAGTGTCTTTAGAACTTTTTAGCATGGCGAGAAAGGTTACAAAAGTTCATTCATAACTACAAAATCCTGGTTGATGGAGAAAACGACCATCAAAGGTAATTGATTATTTCAGATTCATGTTCAGTGATTATTTCTAGTACTACAGAGATTTATCCAAACTATTTTAGCAGGTAAATATTATGGGTAGCTAACAATTGTTTTGGCTTTACATATACCTCCAAGAGATTATCAGTCTTCTCCTTACGCTTTACAAGACCAGCCTGACGGCAAATCTGAGCAGCAATTTCATTGTGCGGGAGACCTGCAGCAGAGAATAGAGGGATCTTCTGACCACGAGCTATAGAATTCATGACATCAATTGTAGATATGCCAGTCTGAATCATTTCTTCAGGGTATGTTCGTTCACTGGGATTGATAGAACTTCCTGCACCAGATTAACAAAATGATATCAAAATCTAGAATCCTAAAATTTTCTGCACATCTGAATCAGCTAACTCTTACCGGAAATGTCCAGGTATGCCTCTGGTAAAATTGGTGGCCCGTTATCTATAGGTTTCCCAGAACCATTGAAAATACGGCCAAGCATATCCAGTGATACCGGAGTTTTTAGGACCTAAGAAGAATGCAAATAAAAGGAATATGAATGAGAAAACATTCTGAACAAACATGTTTCAAAATATATTAAGAATTAGCACAAAGAGCACTCAATGGTAGTTGATTAAAACGAAGAATGTTCATCGAGACTAATTAGCACTAGTTTCAGGGAAAATAGATGTTACCTCACCAGTGAACTGCACAGTTGTATATTTGTTGTCAATACCAGAAGTTCCCTCAAAAACCTGCCAGTGAATTCTTATTATGAACAATGAAAAGAAAGGTAGGTAAAAAAGGGAAAAAAAAGTACATTAACAAATAATGGAAGCTCGAATTTATCTCAATGTCTGAGGTGAATAGAAGACAAAGGCAACTAACTGTTCAGTGATGTTTAAATTGAGATAAAATATCGCATAATCGTATCCACTATGACCAAGCTCGTTATAGCTAAAGACAGCAAATGAGCGTAGTCTTTAGAGGATGTTATGGCTAAAGACAGCAAATGAGCATAGTCTTTGGAGGTTTCTTAAAACATGATATAAACAGTAATTTGGCATCTCTTTTTCCAATAAAAAATATACTATCAATTGTTTTTGCAATAAAAGATCCCATCAATAAGAAGTAATGTGATATTCATTCTTCATGCCGCTATGATACTATCACACCAATATATAAGTACCTGAACCACAGCTTTCTCTCCGTCAACTTCAAGCACCTGACCACGCCTAGTTGTGCCATCTCCTAATCGTATGTTGACGATTTCTTGGTATTTAGGACCCTGAAATGAGAGTTTCAAGATCAATAAATTATTATAAAAGATAAATTACCAAACTTTGCTATGAAGATAGGATACCTTCACTTTATCAAGAATCACAAGAGGACCAGCAACTCCAGAAACTGTCCTGTACTCTGCAATACAAAGAGAACTGTTAGAAGGTGTGTATTACCTTAACCAGATTAGCACTGGAAAGTGTTGAAATCCTATACGAGTATAGATTCTCGTACGGGGATAAGTAGAAAATGCATACCCATCCCAATTTCAAGGGTTCCTTCCTCCATGTCGGCATTGCCATTTGGGACAACCATGTTTTTGAGTTTTAGAAGCCTGACATACCAACGTCAAGATACTAAGTTAAACAGAATACAATAAAACAGAAGAAATCTCCAGACGACTATGATATGCTACGGAGTAAGTCAATTACTAAATTATCGCGGTAGCTTCTCATTCTCCATATAGCCAGTCCCAAGCCCGGATAAAGGAAGAGGGTTGTGATAGGCTTGGTGAGCCAACGTGAAAACTCATCTACTCTTATGGAGATGAAACCCAAAAGTATGGGTTTCAACTCTAGCCTACCCCAACTTGTTTGGGACTGAAAAGACCTTGTTGTTGTTGTTATTGACTGTATCTTCTCATTTCACACAACACTCTAAGAAACCAACTAATAGAGGCCTCCGGCATATAAAACAGTGGAATCATGATCTAACACATGTTTAACTTAAATCATATACTATGAGAAATATAAGATAGATAACAGTTTTTGAATTAAACATCAACCATATCCTGGGAAAAAAGTTTAAGGTTTCAATTACATACTCACTCCGTCTCATATTTAATTGTTGCAAAAACACTTAAAAACGGATGTATGTAGTACTTAAATACATCTAGATACATTCGCTTTTGCGATAGTTAATATGAGACGGAGGGAGTACACGGGGAATAGAGAAACCAGTTATGCGCTTATGATATGGGCAAATGGTAGTTCAGAGACAAAAGTTAACCAACATGACTCGAGGAATGTATGAGATTTCGCGACAATACTAGTTCGAATTTCACAAACATGAGATACAATAATCACGCACCGAGCTCACTAAAAGGCAGAGTGTCAGAAACACCAAAACAGACTCAACATCTATCAGAATCTGAGCCATACATCGGTTCGCCAACGACACCATCAAGCTCTAAAGAGACAACTGACGACCTCGTCCCTCCCTCACCATCCCATTGACTAATCTACACACTTCTACATCGGTTGTCGGATCACCGACATCCATAAACATCACCGACACAGGGCAAACTACAGAGAACCATACGGAAAAGCGTACAAATGCCTTAAAACCACGCATTACGGAGCCGATTTAGAGCGCAGAATCCCAACCCTGTGCTACCTGCCTTCTCGTCCTATGCGGGGCAACCGAGCAAATCTCTGGCGCGCGCGCGAGCTTAAGCGTGCCGCGGCGAGCGGACGGGACTAGGATTGGAACCGAACGAATGCGGAAGAGGAGGAGGAGGAGGACGGCGAGATCCGAGTAGCGGCGCACGTACCTCGGATTCGATCGGATGCGCAGGCGCGGCAGAGTTTGGCTATGGCTCCTTCAACGATCGCGCCTATTGCTGTCCCCGGAGATGTGATTTGATTTGATTAGCGGGTTTTGTCTAGCGACCTCCTCTGATCCACGACCAGAGGATACAGCAAGATCTGGGCTGTCCGCGTGGTGGGTTGGGTAGACGTGGACGATCAGGATCGCCGCGATCCAGTACGACTGCTTAGGTGGGTCCAGCCGTGTCCTAAGCGGAAGTCGAGCGGGTCACGTTGGCCCACGTGCAGCAGAGCTGTCAGGAAGACCGGAAGGATTCCTTCGCCCGTCTGCAGGGTTATTAGGCCTCCGCTACATTAGGCCCTGCTAATGTTTGGGCCTCCATTGGATAGGTTTTCAATCCGCTCAAAGCTTCAAACTTTTTCTTTTGATAATCACGTGATTTTTCCCCTTTTTAAGGTTTTTTTACAGTGTTTAATGTAGCAATTTTCCAAATTCTCTTCAAATCCCGATTTTGCTACTCTGAGAAAAAAACGATTCATTAAAATAAGAATTTTTCAGTAATGTAACAAAAAAAGTTGTCCACATAAAAAAGCAAAAGAACTCTTCGGAGACCTCGTAGCAAACTTTTTTATACTACTATAGCAAACACGGAGGATAACGGCAGAAAAAAATGTTATTATAGTAAAATAATGACTTCGCCGAAGTCGGAGACATTTTTACTGTTATAGCAAAAAACAGGAACCAATTGTAGCAAAAGTAATTTGTGTTATTGTAGCAAAGAATGACTTCACCGGAGGCCTAGCAGCAAACAAATTATGCTACTATAGCAAAACTAAAGAACAAATGTAGAAAAAAAAATTCTATTGTAGCGTCGTAACAGAAATAGAGCTGGTAGTGGTCACGTCTGTGCTGCAATACGAGATGGGCCATACGGAATAGGAAAAAACAAACCAATAATAAAAATTTGGAGGCGAAATGGGCATGCTATCTAATTGCGCCAAGGAGACCGGCTGATAGCAGGGAGGTGAGGTCACCCAGAGGATGTCCTCCAGAGGATATACACCGTTTCCTTTTTTTAGAAGTACAACGCAAACACTCATAGACACACGCATACACTCACTCCTATGAACACACGCACACACACTCAACCCTATGAGCAAATCCGAAAGACTAAACCGACAGATCGAGTCTTGAGATTACGAAGTCATCACAAGCGCCTCACTGTCAACGGGAACGTTGCCTCTCACCGAAGAATATTCCTTCTTAAATGAGAAACACCAGCATTAAATCTGAAGTTTAAACTCTGGTGAGCTAAAGGTACAATCAGCCTCTTAACCAGTGGCGGAGCGTGACTCCAAATCAAGAATGGGACAAACAACGCCATGGCCCATCGCAACTTCTCTAGCCTGGGCCACATGAAGTAATTGGGCAAATTAGTGATGAATACATGTGCTTTTTAACCTATAATTAGTATTCTTCATCTGCCAAAGACTGGGCCAGGACCCAGTATGGCCTCCAAGACGCGCCGCCCTGCTCCTAACCATCCTATCATAAGCAGGTTCTCAACCCTTTTAAGGTTCAGTTCGCACATTTGTAACATGAAAAGTGCGTCTTCTCACTCCATGTGCGCTATATGCTCGTCAAGTTACCTCTTCGTTTTATGCAACGAAAAATAAATGTGAGATGAGAGCGAGAGAGAAGGGGACAACGGAAAAATTGAAAACGAAATATCTTGGTAACAGGTTGTCAAAATTATGAACCATTTTCACTTTGAGCATCACGTGTCGAGATTTTCACAACTTTATATCATGTTGATAGATTTCGGTTAAATTTTTGTACTTCCAAAAATTGATGATTTTTTTGGCTAGTGTACTTTGTACCTCGGGTTTTTATAGAATTGTATTTTTATACTATGGCTTTCAGTGTACTTGTAATTTAGAATTTTCTACTTTGGGATTTTTTGTAGCTTCCTACTTCGTAACTTTTGTAATTTGTATTTGCAAAAATTGTACTTTGGAATTATTTTTACTTCTTTGTATTTTGAGATTTTTCAGAAGTTTTATACTTCGAAAATTTTGTACTTTTCTCTTTTTCTGTTTTTGGTACTGCAGTAACAAACAAATTATGTTAGAAAAGAGAAGAAAAATGAGACATTGAAATACGTCAGTGCGGGACGGCTCCAGGCGCGACACACGTCAGAGGGGATGCTCTGCTCGCCCACGCCATACGTTTGAAGATCAGCCTCTCACTAGTCATACCACTCAATGCTTCAAACTTGGGTGGTCTTCCTCGATTGAATTAGTTCGTTGACTCAATTTCGTGTGTATCAATTGGGTGATAGAATGGTAGAAATTTCCGCAAATACATAGGAGTATATAAAATTATGTTAAGCAACATTTGTTTCTGAAAGGATATGTCGGCACTAAGTTAGTTTTGGTATTTAATGTCGACATCAAGATTATGTCAAACATAAAGCAAATGGAAAGATGGATCGCGACGCTTTTAGTTTCGGTAGCTAGTTTTATGTATCATTAAGAGGGGATGCATCGAGTGAGTTTTGCCACCGCCGCCGGTAAGAAAAAAGCCGCCTCCACCTCCGTCTCCTCCATAGTCGGTTCCCCGCTCCTTCGACCGGCCTTGCCGGCGTCGGGAGGGGTGGGAACCCGACCTATGAGTTGAGTTTTCCGCAAAGATTGAATTTTCAGTATATTAGATTAGGGTTTGGTATCCGTCTTCTTTGTCAATGGAGATGGCATCGTATGAAATAAGTAATATTTGACCTACTATTCGACTGCGAGATCTTCTCGGTGTCAACGATGGTGTTGCAAGATTCAAGTTTTCTAGGTATGTTCCTTCAGATCTTACTTCGCCGGATCGGTTTTGGATCTTTTCTCTTGGTTGCCGCGAGGAGGATTTTTCTCGCAGTATTTGTCCCGACTGCTACGTCCTCGATAATGGTGATCCGTACTCTCGACTCCCAGCGACGTCGACCAGGTTGTTCGGTTCTTTTCCCCCTACAATACTGGTATTAGTACTCTCGCCGATGTTGGTTTATTACTTTAATGGTTGCTTGCGTGCTCGCGGTCTTGACATTACGACTCAAAATTAAAATTATGGGAGAACACTCGTTGGTATTTAAAGGTTTATGGTTTGGTATCTACTTTCTACGGCTGCCTTCAGAAAGGTGCAAGGTTGTGTCATGGAAGAAGAAAGATTTTGAAGATTTGCTCGTTTTTCTTATGCCTTATTTTGTAATCGATGTAGTCAGCTCGTGCATTTCTACCATGTATTATCTTCAACATTAATATATCATGGTGATGGCTCCCAAGTGCAGGAGATCAATTGTAGTACTTTTCGAATTAGAAAGGTTGTCGAACCCACGAGAAGCAGAAGGAACTGGTAAGTAGAATAGCAAAGGAATAATAAAAGCAACAGGTGTTTTTGTGTTTTAATTGTGTAGTGCAAGTAAAGTAAAATGCATAAAGTAAATTGCAGCAAGTAGTAGGTCTCAATGAGAGACAAAGCCCAATCCTCTAATGCGCAAGAGGACAAGATCAAGTGTGTGTTTGTGTCTTATATGTGGAAAACGTTCCGGAGGGCTGCACGGATTTAGCTGGCATAGTGATTCATTGCATAACATGTTTGTATATCTTGTCTAGTTTTAATCTTCTTCGGACGGAGCCACAAATAGGAATAGCTAAATAAATAAACTATCACCCCTTATGATGGATCACGTGGCCAATTAAATGACAGCACGAGAATTATTAAGACATGATGTCCCACCATAGCCTTATGCTCTAAGGTCCTCGATACAAGTACCCGCATAATGCAATTCAACGACTCTGTCTCAAGTTCCTGTCACCTAAAGACATCATCACGTCACTACACTACGGTGTTCTCCTATGAGCCCATGTAGGTGAAGTGTTGTACAGTCGACGTTCGTACAACACCATCATAGAATCACATAAAAGATAAATACTAGACCAAATAACAACTCATCTTATGTAACAAATCATTGCCAATTCATCCTATGCCCTCAGGAACATGCGGGAACTACTCACAACGTGCAAACATGATCATGTATGGTGACATATGTGGTACAACACAATCTGAAACAATGGATCCACCACCAAATAATGACAAGTACTCAATCCCAAACATGCAACGGAGTACAATAACACGTATCTAGGGTGTAGCAATGATCAAACTATGAGGGGAACGGAGTGGATCACGGTGATGGTGATGGTGGAGATGCAGGTGCTGGTGAGGATGGTGATGGAGATGCCTCCTCCCACGCCAAGGAGGAGATGGGGATGAAGATGGGGATGATTTCCCCCTTCTCCGTAGCTCCGGAGCAGCAGGATCTATCTCCCCGCGGAGAGTTTCGAGAGTTTCGCCGCCCTGGCGGCTCCGTCTCGTCTCGGCAAAATTAGGGTGTTCGTTTTTGGGGAAGACGGAGTCGTCAGTAAAAAGACCTCGGGGAGGAGGTGTTGTGGGCCCATTTGGGGGCCCCACACGCGGCCAGGGAATCTGGCCGCGTGGGCTACCCCCTTTTGGGCCTCCTGGCCCTCCTCCTTTGTGTCTTGTGCCCACGGCCTTTCTCCCGAAGAAAAACTGACATGGTTTCTTTCCTTTCGCAATTTGGATACCTGTAGCTCCTGAAACATCAAAAACATGAAAACAGGTGTTTTCTGACACCCAGAAATTAAATACCAAAAATAGGGACTTTGTAGGAAAGTCCCATAAAATCATCTAAACCATGAAAAATAATGACATAACATTGATAAAACATCCCAATAATGCCTATATGGAGGGTATAAATGATGATATAAAATGCACGTATCAACTCCCCCAAGCTTAAACCTTTGCTCATCCTCGAGTAAATAAGGACATAGATCATTACATGCATCAATGGACTTATGGTTGATAAATAAATACGGGCATTGTATCATCATCATGTTCAGTTATAATGCAAGATGAATGAATAGAACTCATACACATAAGGATAACATATTCGAAGCTCTAGCAAACACCCCATACTTTTGAAAGCAAATAACCATTGTATGTTGGACAATCGAATTATACTCTTTAATTTGGAGAAAGATAAATGAGTAGAGGTAAAACATGATCAAGTCTCATTTAGTTTCCAAACTGTTCAGCTTAAATTACTAATTGTAATGTGGCATCCATTGGGCTAAGACTCTCATTGCCCCTTTATCATTAGCATCTTAATTTATGAATGTTGAAGTAATGTGGTTGACAAGGTGTTGGTTGAATGTCTCATGCCCCGTGAGTGTGAAAACCTACTCCATGATTACTCAACTTAAGATTCCTAATAAGCTTTATACAATCATAATAAGTATTAATGACATCATAGAGAATTTCAAAGAGGTACATCTTGCCCCATGACATAGAAACCAGCCCATGTCACAATAACAAGATGAACAAACGGAGTAGACTCATCATCCTTTTTTATTTCATTCACTATATGCATAGCTTCTTATTTTATTGTAGGATGTGTTTGTAGAGTCCACTCTAGCTGTAAGTAAATTTCCACCATGATCAAGCATGGCTTGGGTTAGCGGCCCAATGCAATTTCTCTAGTCATATATACTTACTCATCAAAACTTACTATTCCTCTATTTCATTTCGGCATGGCAGGAGTCCAAAAACAAAAGCACATGACATCAACTAAATATAAAATTTCTTTGTGCAATGTTGAAATCTTTTCACGTGATGCACGTGTTAGCCAACTCCCAACCAAAATCCTTGTCAAGCACAAAACTTTTAGCTCCCATTAATGGGTCATGTTTGTTAAGTGCAATAGAAATAAATGTGTGCATTCAAAAGTTTGTGAGAGTCTTATCCCAAATTCAGCCCATGCCAATTAATAACATAAGCATCTTAATTTAGAGCATAAATGAAACTATAACATGGTGAACATGCTCGGAATAGCCATTAAGCTAATAGATAGATAGTGGATTTATGTCATATTGAGATAATTCTACAATTGTCCAACACACTCAAGTTAATTAATTTCAAGGCAAGATGTGATTGAAACCTCTAAATATGCCATGCCCATTTGCATGAGTGTTAACCATAAATCCCCAAAACAAGGGAATCATGGATGGAACCATACTTTATTATTCATTGATAAACCATAAGACGAGGATGCATGATAATGCTCAATGAGCTCACTCAAGCCTAAACGAAAACGATAACTAGATAATAAAAGCAAGACACACCAAAACTAGATAGACATGATAAAGCTGATAAAAGACGGGGGATAGGTGAAACTCCCCCAAGCTTAGATGGTTGCGGTAATTTATTCATTCTCCCTTCTTTTCGTACTCAGCCCACCACTCTTTCTTCTTCTTCTCTTCATAGTTGTCTTCAAGCTCTCCAATGATGCGCATCATGAGGTTATAGGCTTGCTCAAATGCTCCTGCAGCTTTTCCCAACCTTTCCATGAGGTCCTTCTCCACCGTATCCTTGGGAGTTTTCCACTCCGGGCTTGGTGCTTTCTTCTTGGGAATAAGGTGATCCCAATCTCCAGTGCAATTCTTCTCAGTGGGAGTTTCCCTGCCAATAAGAGGAGAAACTGCGTTTTTGCTAGCAAGTGAGTGCCTTGGAGCCTTCCCTCCTGTGCTCATACGTGCGGACTATCTCTTGTTTCCAAAAGACATGTTCACCCGTACGCCAGCAACAGGGATTGGTGATGGAGGTGCTGTTGCAAGAGGTGGTATGTCGAAGATGGCCTCGTCATCTTCCTCGTCAGGTTCTTCATCCATGATCTTGCTAAGCTCCACGTCCTCGTCATCCGAGTAGTCCTTCCTCTTCCTATTCCTCCTGTGGATGGATGTGGGGCTGTTGCCCTCAAGCTCATCATCATCATCGTCCATGGAGGTGCATTGGTAGGAGTCTCCCGAAGTCATGGCTTGGAAAACCTGACAAACAAAATAGACAAAACAAAGATCGTGCGAGAACTCTCGGTGCGGGATTAGATCGACAAAAGGGGGTATATATTGACGATTTTTGGGGTAAGACGAAGCGTCGGAGTCGAAAACGAGACGGAACGGGACTCCGAGGTGGAAAAGGGATACCTCCACGCGGCCAAGGAATCTGGTCGCGTGTGGGGTCCTCTTTTCCCCCTCAAGGTCCAATTCCTTCCAATTTTCTTGTCCCACACGTTAATTTCCATAAAAAACGAGTTCCGTAAGTTTTCACGCAATTCCGAGAAATTTCCAAACACAATAATTGTAAATTATTGAATTTGGGTTTCTGAAACTGCAGGATCCCTTACAATTACCTCCTCCGGTGTCATTAACTTTATCTCCTCGATGGTTCCTATGAAGCTCTTTCCTGCAATATAATGTTTTAGGCGTTGTCCATTGACCACATGAGGTTTACCTTTCATATCACCGTGAAGACGGATGTCCCCCGAACGGTATACCTCCTGTACTACCAATGGACCCTGCCATTTTGAAGCTAATTTCCCTGCAGAAAACTTAAAACGAGAGTTGTACAATAGGACTTGATCACCTACTTTAAATTCCTTTCTTTTAATTTTCTTGTCATGCCAAATTTTAACTTTCTCTTTAAACAATTTTGCACTTTCATATGCTTCATTCCTCCATTCATCTAATAGATTTAGGTCAAGCAATCTCTTCTCCCCCGTTGTTTTTAAATCAAAATTTAATTTCTTAATAGCCCATCTAGCTTTATGTTCTAATTCAACGGGTAAATGACATGCTTTTCCATAAACCATTTTATAAGGAGACATACCCATAGGATTTTTATAAGCAGTTCTATAAGCCCACAATGCATCATTAATTTTAAGTGGCCAATCAGATCTAGCTCTGTTTACTGTTTTCTCTAAAATAAGTTTAAATCCCTATTACTTAATTCAACTTGTCCACTAGTTTGAGGATGATAGGGTGATGCAATTCTATGATTAACATCATATTTTGCCAATGTTTTTCTAAGAACACCATGCAGAAAATGAGATACACCATCAGTAATTAAAAATCTAGGAACACCAAATCTAGGGAAAATAATTTCTTTAAGCATTTGCATGGTTGTGGCATGGTCTGCACTCTTAGTAGGAATTGCTTCTACCCATTTTGTAACATAATCAACAGCAACCAAAATGTGAGTATGTTTTGTACTAGATGCAGGAAACGGTCCCATAAAGTCAAAACCCCAAACATCAAATGGTTCAAGTGGTAATGTATGGTTCATAGGCATTTCATTCCTTCTACCAATGTTTCCTACTCTTTGACATTTATCACAAGTTTTAATATATTCAACACAATCCTTGAATAGAGTAGGCCAATAAAAACCACATTGTAATACATTTGCTGCAGTACGATCTCCTGCATGATGTCCTCCATAGGGACTGTCATGACAATCTCTTATAATAGCCTGCTGTTCATGCTCAGGTACACAACGTCTAATAATGCCATCAACACTTTTCTTATACAAGAATGGATCATCCCAAAAATAATGTCTAAGGTCATAAAAGAATTTCTTTCTTTGCTGGTAAGTAAATTGTGGTGGCATAACTTTCCCAACAATAAAATTTGCATAATTAGCAAACCAAGGAGATGCAACTTTAGCACTAGAAACACTAACAAGGGCAAGTTGTTCATTAGCAAAACTATCATTAATAGGAATAGGATCATCAGGTATATTTTCCATTCTAGAAAGATGATCAGCTACGGGATTATCTTCTCCTTTCCTATCTACTATGTGTAAATCAAATTCTTGCAACAAAAGTACCCATCTTATTAGCCTAGGCTTAGCATCTTTCTTATTCATCAAATATTTAATAGCAGAATGATCAGAGTGCACAGTGACTTTTGAATCAATTATGTAAGATCTAAATTTATCACATGCAAATATTACCGCTAAAAATTCTTTTTCAGTTGTAGCATAATTTCTTTGAGCACCATCTAGTGTTTTACTAGCATAGTAAATAACATTCAATTTCTTATCAACCCTTTGGCCTAAAACAGCTCCAAGTGCATAATCACTAGCATCACACATAATTTCAAAGGGCAAGTTCCAATCAGGAGGTTGAATAATAGGTGCAGTTATTAAGGCTTTCTTTAAAACATTAAAGGATTCTATGCAATCATCATTAAAAGAAAATGGAACATCCTTTTGCAAAAGATTGGTTAGAGGCTTTGATATTTTAGAGAAATCTTTAATGAACCTACGATAAAAACCTGCATGACCGAGAAAACTTCTTATACCTTTGATGTCTCTTGGATATGGTAATTTATCAATAGCTTCAATTTTGCTAGGTCAACTTCTATTCCTCTTCCAGAAATACGATGCCCAAGAACAATTCCCTCTGTTACCATAAAGTGACACTTCTCCCAATTAAGAACAAGGTGTTGGGTCTTCACAACGCTGCAAAACTTTGTTAAGGTTGAACAAGCAATTATCGAAAGAAGTACCATACACCGAAAAATCATCCATAAAGACTTCCACTATCTTTTCAATATAATCAGCAAATATAACATTCATGCATCTCTGAAAAGTAGCAGGCGCATTACATAAACCAAAAGGCATTCTCCTATAAGCAAATGTACCATATGGGCAAGTAAAAGTGGTCTTTTCCTGATCATCACTATGAACTGGAATTTGAGAGAAGCCTGAATACCCATCTAAATAACAAAAGTGAGAATGTTTAGATAATCTCTCTAGCATTTGATCAATAAAGGGCAATGGATAATGGTCCTTACGAGTTGCTTTATTTAATTTTCTATAATCAATGCACATTCTATAACCAACAACAGTACGTTGAGCAACAAGTTCATCATCTTTATTAGGAACCATAGTAATTCCACCTTTCTTAGGAACATAATGAACAGGACTAACCCATTTACTATCAGCTATAGGATAAATAATACCAGCCTCTATGAGTCGAATTACCTCCTTTCTTACCACTTCCTTCATTTTTGGATGTAGACGGCGTTGGAAATCAACAACAGGTTTAGCATCTTCTTCCAAATTAATTTTATGCATACATAGAGCTGGACTTATGCCCTTAAGATCATCAAGAGAATAACCAATAGCCTTACGGTGGGCTTTAAGCACATCAAGTAATTTCTCTTCTTCCTCAGCTGAAAGGTTAGCACTAATAATAACAGGATATATATTTTTCTTATCCAAGTATGCATATTTCAGATTTTCAGCCAAAGGCTTTAATTCAAAACTAGGATCTCCTTTAGGAGGTGGGAGTACTCCTAGATTATCAGGTGGGATATGCAATTGTAATTGTGGAGGTTGCTGCCATAATATTTGTTCTAAAGCTTCTTTTTCTGCATCATTAAATGGCTCTTCCTGATTAAGCATATAACGTTCCACCACGTCTGATGAAGCTACAGCTATATGAGCAAGAGTTTCAATTATATCTTTAGATTTTGGTTCTTTCTTAGCAGGTTTATCACCAAATTTAGAAAAATTAAATTCAAGTTTCTCTCCAGCACATTCAATAAACACCCTTTCTCTAGGCAAATCAATTTCAGCACCAACAGTATGTAAGAAAGGTCTACCAAATATAATAGGACAAAAAGAATCTTGTGGACAACCAAGCACAATAAAATCAGTAGGATATTTTATTTTCCCTACCAATACTTCAACATCTCTAACAATTCCAAAGGGACTAATATAATCTTTATTAGCAAGCTGAATGGTCATACATGTTTCTTCCATGGTGATAGGATCAATATCAGGCTTAATTTCTTGATAGAGAGAATATGGAATGACACTAATGCTTGCTCCAATATCACATAAACCATGATAACAAGAAGTCCCAATAGAGCATGATATAATTGGCTTACCAACTTTGGATGAATTCCCTTTAATAACTTTGGTAGCATCTTTACATAAATAAACATCAACATGATCTTCTTCATTTAATTGCTTAATAATAGAGACTTGGTTCTTGACTTCCACCTGTTCTTTAGGTTGAGAACATATATTTCTACTTTTGTCAGCAACAGCAATAAGCAAATTCTCTTTAACTTTTTCAGGATAGGGAGGTGGTTCAATATATTCTTCTATTACTACAGATGACACTGGTGTTTCTTTAATAAATTTAGGGACAACAATAGAAGATTTAACAGGTTCAACATAATAATCAAAGCCACTTTTAGGAATTCGAATGTGCTCAGCAAATTTCTTAGCTATTTCAATTGCAACATATGGATCAAGACCAAAATCTTTAATAACATTCTTGAACAAAATAGAACTAGAGAAACTTTCTACACATGAATATCCATAATCAAAATAAGCTTCATTACCTTTGTCTAGGTCCCAATATTCAGAGTTCTTCGAAATAATTTCCAATAAATTCCAAGCTTCTTCTACAGTATTATTTGTAAAGCTTCCACCAGATGAACCATCCAAATATTGCTTTAGCCTATCAGGTAGTCTCACATAAAAGTTTATCAATATAAGTTTATTTGTGAGATCATGACAAGGATTCTTACGAAGGAGGTCCTTAAGCCTCCCCCAAGCTTGAGTAATACTCTCTCCAAGGTGTGGCCAAAAATTAAATATAAAGCAACGGTTCTCATAAGCCTCTTTAGGAGTAAAATATTTAAGAAAGAAAACCTTCATAAAAGTATCCCAATTATGTGTAATTTCTTCATCCAGGGACATATACCATTTTCGAGCATCACCAGTTAAGGACTGGTACAATAACTTGCATTTTACCTCCTCCTCGGAAATAACCTTGAGCCTAATTATCCCACATATATCCTCAATAGCCCGGATGTGATCACTTGCAGCCTTTGTTCCATCCCCTGCAAAATACTCATTCCTAACAGCTTTAACAAATTCAAGGGGAATAATATAACCATCATCATGAGTTGCTTTTTCAACAACTTTAGGTTCAATAGCATAAGCACTCTCATATAAAGCAAGTTTCAGCGAAGCATCTCTCATAAAAGTCATAATAATAACAGGATGCAACAGCAAGTAAAATTCAGCTTTCAAGTTTCCTTACCAAACTTCTTACCAATAGCGCTACGCTCCCCGGCAACGGCGCCAGAAAAGTGTCTTGATGGCTCCCAAGTGCAGGAGATCAATTGTAGTACTTTTCGAATTAGAAAGGTTGTCAAACCCACGAGGAGCAGAAGGAACTGGTAAGTAGAATAGCAAAGGAATAATAAAAGCAACAGGTGTTTTTGTGTTTTAATTGTGTAGTGCAAGTAAAGTAAAATGCGGAAAGTAAATTGCAGCAAGTAGTAGGTCTCAATGAGAGACAAAGCCCAATCCTCTAATGCGCAAGAGGACAAGCTCAAGTGTGTATTTGTGTCTTATATGTGGAAAACGTTCCCGAGGGCTCCACGGATTTAGCTGGCATAGTGATTCATTGCATAACATGTTTGTATATCTTGTCTAGTTTTAATCTTCTTCGGACGGAGCCACAAATAGAAATAGCTAAATAAATAGACTATCACCCCTTATGATGGATCACATGGCCAATTAAATGACAACACGAGAATTTATTAAGACATGATGTCCCACCATAGCCTTATGCTCTAAGGTCCCCGATACAAGTACCCTCATAATGCAATTCAACGACTCTGTCTCAAGTTCCTGTCACCTAAAGAAATCATCACGTCACTACACTACGGTGTTCTCCTATGAGCCCATGTAGGTGAAGTGTTGTACAGTCGACGCTCGTACAACACCATCATAGTGAAGGGAATATGCCCGAGAGGCAATAATAAAATGGTTATTATCTTATTCCTTGTTTATGATGAATGTTTATTTCTCATGCTAGAATTGTATTAACCGGAAACGTTGATACATGTGTGCTTAATAAACAAACAATGGTTCCTAGTAAAGCCTCTCTTTTAATTAGCTCGTTGATTAATAGATGATCAAGGTTTCCTGATCATGAACATCGGATGTTATTAATAACGGGGTCATGTCATTAGAAGAATGATGTGATGAACATATACCCAAAGAGAATATAGCAATGCGATCAAGTCATTTAGTTTACATTGTTATATCAAACACACGAAGTAACTTATTCCTTATACCATGAGATCATGTCAATCACTGATACCGGAAGAGTGCTTTGATGGCATCAAACGTCACACCGTAACAGGGTGACTATAAAGGTGTCGTTGAGTATTCGGAAAGTATTAGTTGAGGATCATGGATCAAGAGTGGGATTTGTCCATCCAAATGACGGAGAGATATACTCTGGGCCCTCTCGGTGATATCACATCGAAACCGCTTGCAAGCACGTGATATGATCACAAGGATGTTATATCACGGGAACGAGAAAAGAGTACTTGTCGGTAACGAGATTGAACAAGGTATGGTTGATACCAATGATCGAATCTCGGACAAGTAAAATATCGCGAGACAAAGGGAATAGTTCACGGCGTTGTTGGTTCACACGATCACGAGAGTCATCGTTGAATATATAGGAGTCATCATGGATCTCCAGATCCCGCTGTTGATTATTGATCGGAGAGGAGTCTCGATCATGTCTATCTTATTCGCGAACCGTAGGGTGACACACTTAAGGTTCGATGACGCATTTGAGAGGATACGGAATATCGAAGAATATTTTGGACAGCACCGAAATTGTTTCGGGGAAAATTGAAATAGTTCAAGGGGTTTTTCGTCGAATGGTTGTTAATAGAATTAACAAATGATTCGAGGTGCTATATGCAAAAGTTTGTTAATAGAATTAACAAATGCTGAAATAAAGAAATAAAAAGGTTTTATTTATTTATTAAAAGAAAACCTTTGGATTTTCCAAGTGGGAAATTATGGGAGCATGAGTGGGTGTGAGTGGAGCTTCCACTCACATGAAGAGGGAAGAGGTGGGGGCACACCATGGCTGGCCGCACCCCCCTCTTGGGCTGCCTCCCCCTCCCCTATAAAAGGAGGGTGAGAGCTCCTCTTCTTCAAAACACACTTGGCCACTTCCCTTTCCCTCCACCCGCTGCTCCATTTCATGGTCTCCGGCTTGGCGAAGCCCTGACCGTGGGATTCTTCACCACCACCACGTCGTCGTGCTGCTGGAGTTCCGAGGGATCCTCTACTTCCGCGCCCCGCTGGAACGAGGGAACGGAGGTCGTCATCAACCGTACGTGTGACCGATCACGGATGCACCGCCGGATTGCGGTGCCATCTTCTCGCTATCGGGATCGGTGTGAGTACGACTACGCCAACAACGAGATTTGATCTCGTACCACTTTGAGTCTTCGAGGGTATGTGTTCTCCTTAACCCTCTTGTTGCCCGTTGCACTTCGTCTCCTAGATTAGATCTTGGCCTTTCGGGTATCTCTCGCGTAGGAAAATTTTTGTTTTCTATGCTACGTTCCCCTTCAGTGGTATCAGAGCCGGATCTATGCGTAGATGTTTTGTACGGGTAGAACACATAGGTGTATGTGGGCGTTGATGATCATGTTATTACCTCCTTGACTATTTTATGATCTTAGTGGCATAGTGGGATGAAGCGGCCCGGACTAACCTTACATGTCCACGTACATGAGACTTGTTCCACAACTGACATGCAACTTGTATTGCATAAGTGGCTTGCGGGTGTCTGTTTCTCCTACTATAGTTAAGATCTAATCTATGAAGGGTTGTTAAAAATGTGTTTATCAACGTTGTGGTTGATGTTCGTAGGTATGAACGGTTCTATCCTCGAAAGCCCTAAGCCACGTAAAATATGCAAAAATAAATTAGAAGCGTCTAACTAGTTTTTGCTGGGCATGTGAATTGATATGGTCAATATTACAAATTTGATTATGAGATGATCTATTTTGTAAATTATTGATGTACCGGAAGGTATCCATATGGTTGTCTTCTTATTGATGGACAATCAAGTTTGGTGTACCGTGGTACTTGGTACCACGCCGGTGGAATGATTGAGATCATACCATAATGCACATGATGGAGATCAAGTGCAAGAAGGACCATATCATATCACGTTATCCTTTCATGTGATGTTTGTGATGATAATCCTTTTATGCATCTTGTTTTGCCTAGATAGCGACGATAGCATTATAAGATGATCCCTCTCACTTAATATCAAGATAATAATGTGTTCTTCCTTAAGTATGCACCGTTAAGAAAGTTCGTCGTTTCGAGACACCACGTGATGATCGGGTGTGATAGACTCAACGTTCGCATACAACGGGTGTTTTCAAGCCTAGCATGTACAGACATGGCCTTGAAACACACGCAATACTACGGTTCTACTTGGCGAGCCTAGCATGTACAGACATGGCCTCGGAACACGTAACCGAAAGGTAAAGCATGAGTCATATGGATGATATGATGAACATGTCAATGTTCGCCTTTGAAGCTACATCATCTCACGTGATGATCGGTTTTGGTGTAGTGAATTTGGTTCGTGTAATCACTAAAGACGACTAAGAGGGATGTTGTTTTTGAGTGGGAGTTCATGGTTTAATTTTTGAATTAACTTGAACTTATTTATCATGAACAACCAATCAAAGTGAATTTGCACAAATTGTAGTATTCATTGGCATCCACATAACTACCTTACACTTAGATTGTTAATTGAGATATAATTGTTATGATCTGGTAAATACCATTTAAGATTGGTACTGTATTAGTGAATTTTAAAATTGAGTCCTATTGTAGATTTTTGGTATTTCCTACCTAGCTCCATGTGATTAATGATTGATTAATCTAGAGAGCAAATAATTCCTACTTAGAATCCAGAGTCATGGTTGCTTCCGTATTACTTTATCTTCAAAAGAATGTTTTGTTGATCAAGGTGATTTAGGGACTGAAAAGAGTTGTTTTCAGAAACAATCAAGTGAAAGATATATTGATATCTAGAAACTTATTTGTGGCAACATGGCTGAGTATAATTTAGCGTGACAATGTATGCTTATATTATTTGAATATATGCAATGATTGAAGACGCTAGGCGTTTGAATATTCCAAGAAGTTGGACGCTAAAAATTATCCTCTAAATTCCTTCCTTCGAGCTATAGTAGCTTAATCATAAAATTGTTATGATAGGATGGATTAGAAGTATGGGTAAAGTAGTTTACCTTACTTGGAAATTGCTAAGAGTGGAATCTAGAAGAATGCTATTAATATGGTGATATTAGTAGAACAATCAAACTCAAAGTATGACTCAATGGGTGATAGTATATGACTAACACGCCAAAGAAAATGAGCTAGTAAGACTAGCATTGTTTGATGTTGAATGATTCTTCTATAAAGGAAAGGGAATATTGAAAATAGAATTACAAATAGATATATGGCAGAAAAGAAGATAACTGGAAAAGTCCAGCTCAGGAGTATATACTTGGTATACAAGATATAGATGTATTACTAGTTAACAAAGTATTTTTGGTATTTTGATACCACATTGGTTGGTATGAGTTGTCATACAAAGCAACACAATGAAAGAAATACAAGGGCCTAAAAGGAACTAGTAATAGATGTGGAATCGATTATGACAAGAACATAAATAAAGTGTTATTGTGTTCATTGTCGTATCGAACCAACCAGTCGAGATTTATTTGAAGAACTTAATAATTTGTTATTTTGTTCTAGTCTTTTGTGAGAACAAATGAGATTGTTCAGACTATGATCATATTCCATAATTGATGGATATGTTAATATAAATCATGTTGGTAAAGTAAACATCTATAAGACTAAATGCTAAACGTTGCAAGACGTTGAAGAGTTTCACTTAAATTGTGACACCACCATTTTAGTTCATATCGGAAAGGAAAACATGAAGGAACTCCATATTGATGGACTTCCGGAGTCATTTTATTGACGCTTGTGAGACCTCTTCCAAAAGATGACTAGAATTCCGTTCTTAGGCCAAAGTAGAATGGACGACTAATTTAGTGGAGATTATACATATTGATGTATATAGTCCATTATGTGTAGTCATGTATGGTGGATTAATTTTTCCTTCATAAAATTCTGTCGATGATTTAAGTAGATATGTGAGTATATCTATTTAAAGGGAACAGAGTTTGACATTTTGAATTGGTTCAAAAGGTTGTTAATATGAAGTTAAAATCAATGTAACAAGATAATCAAGTATTTATGATTGGATCATAAAGGATAAAGTTTGAGTTACAAGTTTAGCAAAACATCTGAGAAGTTGCAGAATTGTTCTACAACTTATACTTCTCGAATACCCCACATTAGATTGGAGTATTCAAAAGACAAAATCAAACCCTGTTTGACATGGTAAGATTAATAAAATTGCCATTATAATTTTGTAGTTTATACATTAGTGACAACCGTTTTTCCACTGAAAAGAGCACCATCATGATCCGCTGAAATTGACAACATATAAGATATGGTTTGGGTAGTGACCCGAATTGTCACTTTCTTAAGTTTTGGTATGCATAGCATGTGTAAAATGTTTACAACCAAAATAGGATAAATATATGTTTATAAGGTTATCCCAAATAAAACATTGGGTATTTCTCCTATCACCGAACCAAAAGACAAATGTTGTTTGTCAGAAAGGGTTGATTTCTCGAGAAAGTAGTTCTTGCGAAACAAGTGAGTGGGAGCACAGTACAAACTCAACAAGGTTAGAGAATCTTTGTTATCATGTCAAGAGTAGCGCAGTACTGGAAGTTGTTCCGGGGTTTACTATTTTGACTAAGTAGAAGACACTACAAATGTTGTAGATACTTCAAATGAGTTTGCGAACTGTACCAGAAAAGTCCAAAAACTTTGTACTTAGAACAACTTGTGGTTTAAGTGTAAAGTGTTGTTTTGACAACAAAAGGACCTGGACCTTATAAAGGAAGCAAATGATGGGCCCTGACTTCGTAAAATTGACTATGAGTCATTATATCCGCCATAGTATCTTTGTATGAATATCAAGTATGTGACTTGGTAGTCCTTTCGATAGGCATGATGCCTAGCGATAGCAAAAGGGTCTATATAGCGACAAAGACATGGATTTTACATCTTATTAAAATTGTACTTATCGAAAAGTTGTTTTCAACGAAGTTCAAAGAGTTAACTACTACAAGATTTTGATCTTCCATAGTGATGCTTTAGTCTTTGCGGATAGTTCTAGCAAAAGGTTACATATTATGATATGGCAGTTGAATAACAAAACCAACTCTCCTCTCAAGGAAGTTTTATCAAGGATGTGTACTTGACACAGTCTGAGAGTTTTGTAAAATTCAAAAAGGTTGCTAGAAAGGTATGCGCACTTCAATGGTTGAAGTGAGCATAACGAAGTTGAAACCTTTACCTTAATGAAGTTATCAAAAGAGTTTGATTCCATCATGAACGATAAAGATGCTTGTAAAGTTACAAGAAATTAAGTGGGAGCGCTATGACATATTTCCAATACTTTATGTAGATGACATATGGTTGATTGGAAAATATGTATTTTAAATTAACACGGTTAAGATTTTCATATTGATGAAAGGCTTGGAAGATATTGGGCATCGTTGTCTATAAAAGATGGATTGAAGCGCCTGATATGATTGAAGCCAAATTACATAGATGAAATATTGAAGTAAGTCAATATAAAATTGATAAGAAGGAGTTCTTGTCACATGGAAAATAATTGAGCAAGATTCATGTGTTTTGACACATGATGAGCATCATTGAAATTGAGATTTCTAAGTCATGTTTCCATGCTATGTACACAACCAGATGAGTCCTATGCTATAAAATGTTATAGTAGGATAATTCATATGATGATTAGACAACAGTGGGAGAGATCCTTGTGTCATTTTAGAAATGCTAAGGATATGTTTTCCTATATAGTAATGACAAAATATTAGTTGTAATATGTTACACTAATAGTCTTGTCATTTATTAAAGTAATTTTATCTCAATTAAAATATGTGATGAACGGTAGCACAATAGGATGGAAGAAAGTTCCATGCTGGATTTGAAAGAGTTTCAAAATTAAAATATTGTGACAGATACTACAACAAAGGCTAAAGTATATCGTTGTGTTGACAACTGATTATAAGCGTATTTTGTGTCAAGGAGTTCTTTATTGAACTTGGTGAATTTCCAAGAATGCTGAAACTATGAAGCTACATTTTCACAATGTTAGTAACATCAGTTTAAGCTGAGGAATTAAGGTATCACCGGAACTTGGTGAGTTTCCAAGAATGCTAACACTATGAAGCTACATTTTCACAATGTTAGTGACATCAGTTTAAGCTGAGGAATTAAGTTTTCACCAATTGACCATATATATACAAAGCCATCTCATTAGAGAATGAGTGATGCGTGTAGACGCAAAGAACATGCAAATACAATAGGACCTGAACAGTTCAGATCTTTTTGATAATGTTTACCACATGCGAAACATGGTAATAACACTGGTACGCCATATGTGTTAAGTGCTTACAGACTAGATTATTGACTCTAGTGCAAGTGGGAGACTGAAGGGAATATGCCCGAGAGGCAATAATAAAATGGTTATTATCTTATTCCTTGTTTATGATGAATGTTTATTTCTCATGCTAGAATTGTATTAACCGGAAACGTTGATACATGTGTGCTTAATAAACAAACAATGGTTCCTAGTAAAGCCTCTCTTTTAATTAGCCCGTTGATTAATAGATGATCAAGGTTTCCTGATCATGAACATCGGATGTTATTAATAACGGGGTCATGTCATTAGAAGAATGATGTGATGAACATATACCCAAAGAGAATATAGCAATGCGATCAAGTCATTTAGTTTACATTGTTATATCAAACACACGAAGTAACTTATTCCTTATACCATGAGATCATGTCAATCACTGATACCGGAAGAGTGCTTTGATGGCATCAAACGTCACACTGTAACAGGGTGACTATAAAGGTGTCGTTGAGTATTCGGAAAGTATTAGTTGAGGATCATGGATCAAGAGTGGGATTTGTCCATCCAAATGACGGAGAGATATACTCTGGGCCCTCTCGGTGATATCACATCGAAACCGCTTGCAAGCACGTGATATGATCACAAGGATGTTATATCACGGGAACGAGAAAAGAGTACTTGTCGGTAACGAGATTGAACAAGGTATGGTTGATACCAATGATCGAATCTCGGACAAGTAAAATATCGCGAGACAAAGGGAATAGTTCACGGCGTTGTTGGTTCACACGATCACGAGAGTCATCGTTGAATATATAGGAGTCATCATGGATCTCCAGATCCCGCTGTTGATTATTGATCGGAGAGGAGTCTCGATCATGTCTATCTTATTCGCGAACCGTAGGGTGACACACTTAAGGTTCGATGACGCATTTGAGAGGATACGGAATATCGAAGAATATTTTGGACAGCACCGAAATTGTTTCGGGGAAAATTGAAATAGTTCAAGGGGTTTTTCGTCGAATGGTTGTTAATAGAATTAACAAATGATTCGAGGTGCTATATGCAAAAGTTTGTTAATAGAATTAACAAATGCTGAAATAAAGAAATAAAAAGGTTTTATTTATTTATTAAAAGAAAACCTTTGGATTTTCCAAGTGGGAAATTATGGGAGCATGAGTGGGTGTGAGTGGAGCTTCCACTCACATGAAGAGGGAAGAGGTGGGGGCACACCATGGCTGGCCGCACCCCCCTCTTGGGCTGCCTCCCCCTCCCCTATAAAAGGAGGGTGAGAGCTCCTCTTCTTCAAAACACACTTGGCCACTTCCCTTTCCCTCCACCCGCTGCTCCATTTCATGGTCTCCGGCTTGGCGAAGCCCTGACCGTGGGATTCTTCACCACCACCACGTCGTCGTGCTGCTGGAGTTCCGAGGGATCCTCTACTTCCGCGCCCCGCTGGAACGAGGGAACGGAGGTCGTCATCAACCGTACGTGTGACCGATCACGGATGCACCGCCGGATTGCGGTGCCATCTTCTCGCTATCGGGATCGGTGTGAGTACGACTACGCCAACAACGAGATTTGATCTCGTACCACTTTGAGTCTTCGAGGGTATGTGTTCTCCTTAACCCTCTTGTTGCCCGTTGCACTTCGTCTCCTAGATTAGATCTTGGCCTTTCGGGTATCTCTCGCGTAGGAAAATTTTTGTTTTCTATGCTACGTTCCCCTTCACATAGAATCACATAAAAGATAAATAATAGACCAAATAACAACTCATCTTATGTAACAAATCATTGCCAATTCATCCTATGCCCTCAGGAACATGCGGGAACTACTCACAACGTGCAAACATGATCATGTATGGTGACATATATGGTACAACACAATCTGAAACAATGGATCCACCACCAAATAATGACAAGTACTCAATCCCAAACATGCAATGGAGTACAATAACACGTATCTAGGGTGTAGCAATGATCAAACTATGAGGGGAACGGAGTGGATCACGGTGATGGTGATGGCGGAGATGCAGGTGCTGGTGAGGATGGTGATGGAGATGCCTCCTCCCACGCCAAGGAGGAGATGGGGATGAAGATGGGGATGATTTCCCCCTTCTCTGGAGCTCCGGGGCAGGAGGATCTGCCTCCCCCGCGGAGAGTTTCGAGAGTTTCGCCGCCCTGGCGGCTCTGTCTCGTCTCGGGAAAATTAGGGTGTTCATTTTTGGGGAAGACGGAGTCGTCAGCAAAAAGACCTTGGGGAGGAGGTGTTGTGGGCCCATTTGGGGGCCCCACACGCGGCCAGGGAATCTGGCCGCGTGGGCTACCCCGTTTTGGGCCTCCTGGCCCTCCTCCTTTGTGTCTTGTGCCCACGGCCTTTCTCCCGAAGAAAAACTGACAGCGTTTCTTTCCTTTCGCAATTTGGATACCTGTAGCTCCTGAAACATCAAAAACATGAAAACAGGTGTTTTCTGACACCCAGAAATTAAATACCAAAAATAGGGACTCTGTAGGAAAGTCCCATAAAATCATCTAAAACATGCAAAACAATGACATAACATTGATAAAACATCCCAATAATGCCTATATGGAGGGTATAAATGATGATATAAAATGCACGTATCACATGGTACTGATTGTCAAAAAAGAGGGGATGCGTCGAGGATTGAATGGTAGAATTTGATTGATTAAAATATCTAAACCCATAATTAATTAGTAGTCATTTTCTACAAGAAAATCCTATTCCCTTTTCGCTTGTTCATGTGTTGTCTACGTTTTTTTGCTGTATGTGCCACAGTAGCAGGAATTCTCTGCGGCTGTGAGATTTTCATGTCGTGGTTGCTCTCTTTTTCAATAAAAAAAATCGCACCGAAATATTTTGACCTAAGCGTACTACCTTGACCTTCCTGCTACCTTCCCTTCTCGGTCGAAACTGTTAGTTCACGATTCCATCTTTATGCTATCGCCTCTTGCCTTTCATGAGCTTTGAGCTTGCCTATATCCCTCTTTGTGTGAGGTTGAAGCCACTAACCTCTCTCTGAGAGATATGAGCAAGAGGCTTCAAGAAAACTTGTGTTTTCAGAATTATACGATGCCAATAAAGAAACAAACATACCAATCGGATCGTCTTGCTCCTCTCTCCAAAGCTCCCAGACCTACCCTCCGGTCAAGCTGTCCAAGAACCTCTAATTCCCCTCCCACTGATCCCGGTACGGAAACAGAAGCCCTTATTCATGGGTTAGGGACTAGCATTGAACAAAGTTGGTGACAGCGAAGAAAAAGTGAAAGGGTTGAATTGCTTCTTTCTGCTTTGCCGAGGAGAGCGCTCGATCCTCATGAATCTTCTTTTCTTTTTGGATTGACTTAACTTAATTCTTTTATTCGAATCGATAGCCCCGAAAAACTCAATTTTAAACTCGTACTTGATTGGAAAGAATTTGGACCTGGGGACCCTGGATCTATCGGCCTGTCATACTCATTTTCCTATTCAAAACTACAGGGTTTAGCCCTCCTGCTGGGTGGGCGCTTCCTTCATCTATCGTATGTCTCGCTTGGCTTCGGATTCAACAGATCAACGCATCCCACTATCTGAAAGAAAAGAAGGACCGCCGAGTTCGAAATTCTAGGTCGAGGAATGGGATATCTTTTGCGGTATCAAAGGATGGGGCGAGCCCTTTTGTTTAGTGCTTTGGCCAACCCTCGATTCAAGAGTAGCGAATTGAATTGATTTTCTCGTCTGTCCTAGTTGGACAGATCACTTCAGAAAATCGTATAAAAATCAAGCAAGAAAACGGATGCGCTAACGCGCAACAGCTTTCGCGCTAGTTGATTGCTTCTCTTTTGTCTTGGTTGTCTTTGCACCCCCACCTCCTTTATCGCTGAGCAGTCATTTAGGGGTCTTAGCTGGTGATCTGAGTTGTTTCCCTCTCGACGATGAAGCTTATCCCCCATCGTCTCGCTGGCCGGCCCGACTTGGTGATTGCTATGATTGATATAGAAGGTGGTCCTCCGTGGATAGTGATTCTCATTCGGAAAGGACTCATGGAATGGCCTTGGAGAAGTGGCTTGCTTGGTCATCATGATATCAGTCAATTTCATTTTTTTTAACTAGCTGAGGCGAAAGATCCTTTTCTGGCTCTCTCTTTAGCCCTATGTCTCTTATCCCTAGGAGGCCTTCCTCCACCATACGTGTGAATCCAAGGCCTTCCAAGCAGCATACTTTGTTTCCTAGGAAATCCGTGCAGCGGAAGATCCTGAATTTGAGACTTTCTACACCAAAAATATTCTTTTAAACGAGAGTATTCGTGCGTGGATGGCAGTTCAGGATCAGCCTCACGAAACCTCCTCCTCCACGTATGGTCGTGCGTCGAGGTCCATTGTCGCATGCTTATCTCCTCCATGTCCAATGCAACTATTTCTAGTGCAAGTAAGTTCAACATAGACTAACTTATTTGACACACATGATATACAATAAAATTAAGACAATCAAAGTGCCTCCTCCAGATTTCCGCACTCACGACTCGCGTGTCATGAAAAAGAATAATACAATCACGTCGATCTCTACCAAATCACCACACCCTGAAAAACGACTTAGACGCTTCTAACGTCTTTGCTACATTACGTGGTTATGTGGTTGTGATACAAAACGTTTGATACCTATGTAATTATAAGCACGATGACATTAACGTTCGAATGAGAGACACAAATTTCAATCCCAATCCTAAACTGTTCATAACTATGACCTGTGTGTAGATTCAAAATATACAAACCCTCATATTGCAAGTTTACCTTTATCAACTAAAGTGAAGCCAAATTCATTCCGATAATGGCTTGATCCAAAGATAGTAAACTTCGCTGGATCTCTACAAACTCTGTAATGCCGTCGAGATCAAAATTATACAATTATTGGAAAAGGAACAATAAAATCCAGTAGATAGTTATACATCAATTGATGACTATTATCGGTTATTAAGCAATGCCAATCAAAGGTAACCAACTGATGCCCAATTAAATAGGTTTACGTATAGAAAGCAAAACATAAGACTAGTCACAATGGGAAGTATCATATACTAGTATCATGTATATGATACTAGTCTATGTTACCACCTGCACAATGCATAGTAACATATTTGTGGTATCATATAATAGTATATTTATTAGGCTATAGACTCATCTTGTCTTGGAATACGTTATGTTACGGTATCTACCTATGATACCACTAGCATCTTTCTCCTTATTAAATGAGTGCCACATCATATTTTTTGCCTATGTGGCACTTATGATACCACCTATGTTACTCCCATTGTGACTAGTCTAACCTAACCAAAGCCCAACAGACTTCTCTGACATCTGCCACAACCTATTGTTGACATCAAATCATCGAAAGTGACACTAGGGGCCAATGACAATTACGTTATTCAAGGTAAAGCCTTTGTGAAAAATTGTCCAATCGGACATTGAACTTAGAATTGTACCAAAAAAACAGAAGCTTTGACCAACACATCTATATAAACTAAATAGGTCATCCCCACTAACTATTTCTCTTGACATGCATCCTATCCACCTCAGCAAGTGCCACCTCATCATTTGATTTCCACAATTTTATGTCAGCAAAAATTAATTTATTTTTGTTGCAGCGAGGATCTCAGATTTCATTTCCAGGCTGCACGTCATTACTTTTTCTTGTACTCCCTCCATCACAGTACTAGGTTTTTAGCTTGCCTACCTCACCAGATCGCTTCCCCTCTCTGCTCGCTGCCTTCTCTTCAATATTCCAGCCCGCTTCATTTCTCCAAGTAATTAATTCTCACGATCCTTAGTCTTGATTCCTGAGAAAATCTGTCATGCATGCCCGTCTACCTACCTTCCGTAGCCTTGCAACGCAGTAGCTAAACGTTAATCATATATACTCACCGAGGGTGCTGGCGGGTGAGCCGAGGACATCATCGCCGAGGTGTGTACCGATGGCAACCTGCTCTCCCCAGCAGCAACGTGAGGATGCTCCCCGGCAACATCGTCGGTGATGGTGAGGCGCACATCATACCAACGTCCTTTTGCTTCCCATGGGCTGTGATGGTTTTCATCGGCAGAAGGGTGATGGCATTGGAGACTTCGTCTTTTCTATCATGTTTATTTGCGCTATCCTTCCTGGCTTTTTCATGGTATGTCACTAGAAAACTTGAAATCCTTTTTCTGTGTAGCTCTTTTCTCCCATGTAGATTGTTTATCTGCCTAGAACATGTTTGTATTCTATTCCGCGGTAGAGTTTCGGACAAGTAACTGAAGCTCCTGATCTTTTCAGCAATAGTCTTTTAGTTTCTTCATCTGAATATTTAGGAACTAGAAAAATACCCCGCGTGTTGCAGCGGGATTCTTTTTACGAAAAATATGTAAATGAAAATGGTATAGACTTATGAAATATTCAATCGTGAAGATTCAATCAATCATAATACTCGAGATACTAAAATTAATTCACATGAAATTGTTATATATTCGAGGACTAAATATAAGTGTTGTGGATAATTATATGGCTAAAAAAATATGACATGGATAGGTTGCATGAAAGATATAATATTATTAATTAATGTTAGGGGAGGTGACATGGACAATTGGTTGGCTGAAATAGTGGGGGATGTGGATAGCTTGCATGTTGAGTTAGAAAAATAATTAATGCATCTTAGTGGAGTTTTACTTTATAAGAAGTATAGATAGATAGATGTATATATGAAGCTAGAGGGTACTCTGTGGACTCCTACGCATCATGTGAATATCATATGCGTGCTCTGAATTGATAGAATAAGCTTTGGTACATATACAATATTTATTCTTGGTATGATAATTTCAAATATGAACGTACCCATAACTCATCTATGTTTCTGAAAAATAAGGTATGTATCCCATTATTCGAAGTTATTTCCTCTTAGACTTGATTTTGTTTAAAATATGCAAATTCACTTCTTTTCCTCACATTACTGATTGCTTTCACGGGCACTTTCAGCGTTCAACAGAACGAAGTATTCCTGATTTCTTATGGAAGGTATTTGTTGTTACATCAACTACCAAATGCTCAATGACAAAGGCATCTTTTTAAAGATGATAAGTAGTGTGCCACTGCTTCTGGCTGAAAGCATAATTTGTGTTTTGACGACAACGGTCTGTCAGTCACAAAAAAGACAGAGTTATATGCCCACATAAATTTTCTATTTGCTCACTTTTCTGAAGATTGATCTTGCAATTGGTTTGGTCCCCTATAAACATAAGGTGCGCAAGATCAGTATATTTGCATGTTTTTAATTTTGAATAACATTTGGTTAGTGAATAATCAGTTTACATTTGCAACGTAGGCATATTTAGTCGTGCATGCATAATATTTTCTTTCTAACCGAGTAATATATATTTTCAGAGTTTCAATCGTTTTGTTACAAATTCCGTCGCAACGCGCGGGGTATTATCTAGTTTAACAAGGGCACGATACATGTTGGTCTATCCGGATGTGAGATCATGGGTTTTCCCCATGATAATTTTCATATCTATTGTCAAAACCGCCACATACGGCAACCTGCCAACCTCTTTATCGTTTGTCGTAATCTTGCTAGAATGATCTAGACGGTTGGAGAGCCCAAAGCTTACCAACACCTCTAGAGAAAACACGAGAAGAAGATTGATGACCGTCTCACCTACATATCCAAATCGTACGGACAAACGCAAGATTATGTGTCCACAACGAACTTGTCCCTCTCCGTCCCATCCCCTAAATTTCACAAAACTTGGATTATATGTTCGACATTTCTGCAATGGGCAGATTATGAATGAAGGTTTTAATCCCCGATAGGAAAAAACTCACGAGAGGGGTCGGATTTTCGACTACCTTGGTTACCGAAAAATGCCAACTGATTAGCGGACGAATTTGAAAACAAAAATTAAAAAAGATAAAAATAAAATTTGGTTATGTCATGACCATATATACCTAGGGTTTTTGTTAAAATCTAAGTTTTTTTAAAAAAAAAGAGTTTTTTTACACGATTCATCGGAAATGTACCAAAACTAGCAAAACAAGAAACCTGAACAGAAGATAATGGTGGGCGCGCACCCCCGCGGTCCCACCCCGAAATGGCAGTCTGGCAGATTGGAACAGGATGGTGCAAATGTTCCGGGCCATTCACCTCGCGCCACCAACCACTCGCTCTTTCCGCTTCAAGCGAATCCACATCCTACGGACTGCACTCGCCCTGCCCAGTACTGGTAGTACGCGTAGCACTCCCCTGAGGCCCTGACCAGTCGCTGCTGGCTACCTAATCTTCTTCTCACCGACGCCAGCGCGCACACATGGACGCGAGCCAAGGTGTCCTCCTGTCCAGCGCCCTGGCCGGCGCCAGCGCGTCCTGGCCTGAGCTACTCGGCTCCGCACACTGGGACGGCCTCATCGACCCGCTCGACCACACGCTCCGCCGCCTCGTCCTCCTCTGCGGCGACCTCTGCCAGGTCACCTACGACTCCTTCAACTCCGACTCTCACTCCAAGTACTGCGGCACCTGCCGCTTCTCCAGGACGACGCTCTTCAGCCGCACGCAGTTCCCAGCCGCGGCCGACATCGCCGTTGCCGCCAACCTCTACGCCACCGCGGCGACGTCGCTGCCCGCGGGGTTCATGGTGCACTCGCTCTCCCGCGAGGCGTGGAGCAAGGAGTCCAACTGGATAGGCTACGTCGCGGTCTCGACCGACGCCGCCGCGGCCGCCTCGGGCCAGCGCGTCATCTACGTCGCGCTGCGCGGCACCATCCGGAACCTGGAGTGGATCGACGTGCTGAAGCCCGACCTGGTCGCCCCCGACGCCATCCTGCCGGAGGGCGACCCTGCCCGCGGCCACGCCCGCGTCATGAAGGGGTGGTACGTCATATACACCTCCACCGACGAGCGGTCGCCCTTCTCCAAGCACAGCGCGCGCGACCAGCTGCTGGCGGCGGTGCGGGAGCTGGTCGCCAAGTACGAGGGTGAGAGCCTCAGCATCGTCTGCACCGGCCACAGCCTCGGCGCGTCGCTGGCCACGCTCTGCGCGTTCGACATGGTGGTGAACGGCGTGTCCAAAGTGGGCGACGCGTACATCCCGGTCGCGGCCATCGTGTTCGGGAGCCCGCAGATCGGGAACCCGGAGTTCAGGAAGCGGTTCGACGAGCTGCCCAACCTCCGCGCACTGCACGTCAGGAACAAGCCCGATCTCATCCCGCTCTACCCGAGCAACCTCCTTGGCTATGCCAACGTCGGCGACGTGCTCTCCGTGAACTCCAAGAAATCCCCCCACCTGAAGCCCGACACCACCAACGTTGGTGATTACCACAACCTGCAGGGCATCCTGCACACGGTGGCCGGGTGGAATGGGGAGGACGGCGAGTTCAAGCTCCAGGTGAACCGGAGCGTGGCGCTGGTGAACAAGTCGTCGGCCTTCCTCAAGGACGACAACCTCGTGCCGGAGTCGTGGTGGGTGGAAAGGAACAAGGGGATGGTGCTGGGGCCAACGGGTGACTGGGAGCTCGAGCAGCCTGTGGCAGAGAACTTGCCCGTCCCACCGGTCGTCGACGGTAAGATCATCGACCACGACGTCGCTGCCACCCCTGCCGTTAATGATGAGCCCAAGACACCAGAGAAGGGCAAGAACAAGGCCAGGGGAACCAAGTATCTGCCTTCATGCTTTGGAGGGGCTAATTAGTTTGTGAATGATGAAACGATCCCGTGATTTAACTTGCTTTGCAGTTGTGAATAGTGGCTTTTGATATGTTGTTGGCACAAACAATTGATGTGTGGGGTGATGTAATACCGTGGTTAAAGCTGTGAGCCTGTGATGAGTTTGTACCGGAGATCCTCTGATGGTTGTGGTATATGGTCATGAAATAATACGTCCACGGTATATTTTTTTTTTTTTGAGCAAAACCACACACTTTATTAAACTGAAACCAAATTCGGAATACAAAGGCCTTCAGGCGGCTGGAGGAGCCAAACCTGACGCCCAAAATCTAGAGAAACAGCAAATTTAGCTAATCTATGAGCTTCTGAATTCGAAGCTCGGTTTTCATGTTTGAAAGACACCTCCGTAAAGCCAGTCCGGGTAATGTTGATCTCCTCCAAAATTGTTCTGTAGCTCCCATCAAAAGGTTGAGACATGGAATTGATCACTGTCAGACAATCAGTGGCCACTGTAATATTCTGCCTCAGCTACTGTAACTAGTCACGCAATCACGTCACACGTTTATGCCCCGTTTCAAGGGGGAAAAAAAATACATATAGTACGCATAAATTTCCTATGACCGCCTTGATTTGACAGTATTTCTAATTACAAATCCCTCTTGTGATTGAATAACTAAATACAAGCATTCAATATTCTATTAAGAAAAGAGCTCTTTTACTGTGATTGAGACGGAACCACGGGTACCGTCCGGTCCCGCCGAGTATGTTTTTTTTGGACCGTCCATTATAACTTGATTTTTTCTAACCGTCGATTAAAAAGTGATTAGCAGTCCACAAGTTAATTTTTTTCCCAGAACGAAGTCCTAGCGTCCTAGGCTCCTGACTCTTCAATCCCGACTCACATTGGAAAAAAAATCAATCTCCTAATCGTTCCCCGCCGCCTCAGACCATGCGACCACGCAGCCGCCGCCGGCGCCACAGCTCCTCCCTACGCTCATAAAGTCCGCGGCAAGGGGCAGCAACACACCCACCTCCTTCCATCCCTAGGCAAGACGGGTTGCAGCAGCCCACAGCGTGTTAGGGATGGAGGCGATTTGAGGCGTGGGAATCGAGCGCCCGGCGTCTCTGCTAGCGGCGGCTGCGGGCAGTGATTTGGGGCGTGGGGATCGAGCGCCCGACATCTCTGCTAGCGGCAGCTGCGGACAATGGTGTGAGGTGTGGGGATCGAGTGCCCGACGGCTCTGCCAACGGCGGCTGTGGGCAGTTCTAGGTCGGCAACAATCCCTCGCCATTCACGACGTGAGCCAACTGGTGTCGCCGCCGACGACGACTAGGGAAGCATCTGTCATCGCCGATCTCATTGTTCCAGTTTTGCAGGTTTGTGTTTTTGGCTGTTTGTAATGATACCCATCCAATGAATCCTACAACACTACGTCTGAGCAAATCTTTAATGGTCCACTTGATTGCTTTTCAAACTTGTTCTATTTGTATGCCATTGTTCCTGAAAGCAAAGTTCAGATACTGTAACTTTTCCAACTGGACTACTCCCCTTTCCATTACTCACATAACGGAAATACAAGATTCAGCTACAAAAGCCAGCAGAGGGATAGGAAAGCGGAGTAGAAACAGAAGGAAAACGAAACAAACGGTAGGAAAACCCGCTGTAGAGCCTCGGCATCGAGGCTACACTACGGGGCAAAAAACCTACCCCTAAACTGCAGGTTCACAACACAAAAGGAGACCGAACCAGGCCAAAGTACAGAACAGTACACCCAATTCGACTCGATCCGTAAATACTCGTTAGTTAACAAATTTTTACAGGTTGTGCCTAAAACTTGTATTAAGAAAATCCTTTGCAGGTTGTACCTACGGGAGGATATCGACTTAGGTCGACTCAATTCGACTCGACCCGTAAATACTCGTTAGTTAACAAATTTTCTCGACTTGACTCGTTAACGAGCAAAAATCTTAATTTCACTCGACTCGATAAATACTCGAGTTGGCTCGATAAGCTTGATAAGATTATTAAGAAACTGAAAACGTAATCAATTTATCATGGAGAAAAACTACAAGAAGGTGGATTTTCATCGTTGATGACTCTCCATGTAGATTTTTGAGACTTTGATATGAATGTTCATGTATTTTTTATCCTAAAAATTTGGGGTTTTATTTAATGTTGACTAATATATGAGCTAGCATATCAATATAAGGATATTAACGAGGTTATCGATGTAAGGTTCGCCCCAGAACCACTGTTCAAGGACACCTTCGATGTGCATACATTCACGATCTCAGGAAATTCAGTCGTGAACAACATATCAAATTGGTACACGGATACAATATCCATTACACGGTTGCATTAAACACTTACAAAGAGACATGACCGCATGACCAAGTCCAACACAACTGCCACGCAGGACAAACACACAACACACACAGCGGAAGACTAACACACACAAACGTAGTAGAGCCCAAGTCACGCCTTAACCTACAGGCTGCTGACCGGGAGAAGATCCTAGTTCGCAAAGCCATCAGCTCCGTACTCCTCCTCGTAGATCTCCTTCTGAGACTCCTTCTCAATATCTGGCAAGTTGATACCAGGGACGAAACCAATATGAGTACATTTGAATGTACTCAGCAAGACATCCATCATGTAACTTACCAAATGCAGGTATGCTTATATGGTGTAATAGGTAGGCTATAAATAGGGTTCACTATCAATGATATATGTAAGACATATCATAGTTGATTTTTAAAATCTCTGTATCTTCGTTGAAGAAGATACTTCAAAAGAAAATAATATAGTTTTGTTTCTCTTGTAGATATCGCATGTACAAGAGGTTTTATAAACTCATTTGTAAAAGAAGGTTTTCTCTTTGCAAAACTTTTTGTAAAACAACTTCTGGCTTCTCATCATCGGTACCTCCACGGTACAAGATTTCCTCCTTTCGACACTTCACAAGTCCAACTCCTTTTTGAAAACATTGACATATGCTAGCTACATGGCCATTCAACTGTCCATATCCAAGGATGCGGCTACTTCGAAATATTTGTACTCTACAGAGGTGTACACATCCACCAGATACAGTACATCCGCCGTGAACAACCACGGACTGTAACAACGGTATGTAAACATCAGATAACTGATCCTAACCATCCACTATGCTCAACCTAGTATATGACTATCTTTTCAATTGGGTTTGTTCTCCCCGACACCATGTCGCACATTGCCACGGCAGGAGACCCAACTGCTGCGACAGGAGGAGAAATTAATCCCACACTTTTTATGCCTCGTGTTTCATGAGTTGACGGCATTTCGGTTCGAGGGTAACTCACATCCCTTATAGCAAATTGAGATAGAACACACACTAATAAGAACAAACTTCAAGTTACACCATTTTTTCAAAAACGACCACTTCCACATTCCTCCGGTGAATAAGGCTCAGCCTTTTCTCCGGGTTTTTTTTTTCCATAAAGCCTTTGTTTTGTAAAAACGCATTTTTAGGGTGTCCACTTAGGGACTAGTATTTGTGATGGTAATAAATACCATATGGTGGCCATGGGCTTGGTAACACCAAGTATCAACTACTGGCATAGTATATATATAATAGTAGTAATATTCACTCAAAAATAGTTTTTGGAAATCAAGGTTTTGTAAAACTTTTCAGAAGTAAAACATGCATGATAGATAATGATAAGTGTATTAAAACAACAAGCATCAGGATGGCTTGCCTTAAAACTCTTAGTGTCCCTGGCCTTGAAGTAGTTTGAACTTGACGCACAGCTCCACAACTGCTTCTTCTTCTTCTTCTTCGTTTTATAGCGTCGTAAAAGTGTAAAAGACACACACTCAGAACTAAAGACCAAACAACTAAACTAAACAACACATACAACAAGCAATCTTATACTGCGCAATGTCACAAACGTTATCGAGAAAACTATCTTACACAACTCTCAGGTGCAAAACTATCGTCAAACAAACATATCGTTGAGAAACCATATCCCACATCTTACATAAAATATATGGAGTGGGTGTACCACTCTCATAATAAGATATTCAAGAAGCTAAAAATATAGCTTGTGGGTGCAAAAGGTGAGGTTACTAAACTAATAACAAACAAACAAAGCAATACCCATGGCACTGGGTATTAACAACACATAAGCAAATCATCACCAAACAAGATCACTAATCAAACAATGCCCAGATAACAAGATACTACTAAGCAATACAACAACACTTAGCACAACACTAACATTAGTAATACTCATGTTAAAGCAATCACTCACACAATTTCCAAACAACAGGCAAACATACCACAGATGAATAGACTATTTATTGACTAAGCTAATCTCTACTCAAAGTTATGGAATACATCAATCATGAAAACATAACAAACAACCAGTAGATAAAATCAATCATAACATTCCATAAAAATAACCTAAAACACAATCATTACTCAAGATAATATTCCTATCAAATACTCATACAAACAGGACTGCATTTATAGCATACTAGTATGGAAAATTCTACACAAGCATGCTATAAGAAGTACTTATATTCTACAACTATAGCACATGCAATTCAAGGTGTCATGGAATCAAAACAGAAGTAATAAATCCCTAAATATGCTAGAATAAACCATACACTCAAAGAATAAAAGATAACAACACTAGAGAAAAACCACAATTTTGTAGTGGTGACACTAGTTCAACCCTAGAGAAGCAAACAATGTTACAATGATGCTTAACTCTAACCAAGAAAGTCATGAACATAAATATACCTACTAACAGTACACCAATCATACACATGCTAGTAAGCAATACCATAAAATAATTCTATGAAAACATCTATTAAGCAAGCACAAACCAATTCTAGTAATACATGCTTTTCTAATTACTTAAATAGCAAGCAAACAAAGTATAACCTACACAACCAGTAGCTATGCACTCAATGAAAATTCATCTAAACCTTTTCAAAAATCCAAACACTCAATTTAAAATCATTCACAAACAATCTATCGATCACGAGGAATTTATTCTATTAGCACACAACTCAATTTAAGCAATCAATAGGGAAACATTTCTTAACATGATACTCCTAAGGATATTGTGCTAACAAAAGAATTACACCCTAACATACTAGTGTTTAAAAATAAGAAATAAAATTTTCACCTGCATAAGTGAAACAAACAATTTATTTTCCATGGTGGAAAAATAACAATTAATCATATAATAAAACAAGCTATTCTCACACACATGTATGGTTAGGGATTTTCATCCTCAACCCAAAATGGAATGGGACCAGTGGGTTATGGGCCACTAATACCAAGGAAAAATAGGTACTAATCCTCTGGTTACTCATGACAAAAGTGTATGACAAAATAAAATAAAACAAGGCTATGCATTCTAGTGAAACAATACTAGGGAATCAAATAACAAAACTTACACATACTTTGCTACAAAAGAACATGCAAGCTAACAGAGATGATAACTTCAAAATAACAGTACCAAAATGGTACTGGATCCATAGCAAACCTAGCACAAGTTTAGTCAATCAAACACACAAATATCTAGCTCACACAACAATTCCAAATAATAAAACTAGAGGATAACAATTGCTATTCCTATTTAAATCTATTTTCCAAACATGCACACGCTTTCTAAGGTAGATGTTATGCAATCAAACAACTTAATAACAAGTCCTAACACATGCATACAAGCTAGGAAACAAAATACAGTCAATCACACATTTCATTTTAAACAAAAACACACTTAAAAACAAAAACATGAAAGTGTTGTTTTCTAGATCTGTCCACCAAAATTAATCTAGAGCTCCAAAAATTAATCTGAGATAGGATTAGATAGATCTAGTCAATATCAAACTCATCCAGTTGGATTACTTCAAAAATCATTTTTAAGATCACTCTAAAAATCACAGAAGAGCCTACTGGTCCTTTACCAAAATGGATGTCCTTTCCATTTGGTAGCTCACCTTGATGTGAGGCCAAGTGATATGGATAGGTATGTTCAAGGGCTATCCAAAACATTTTAGTTTTTCCATTTTAGTTATGGATTTAAAAAGTTATGTTCAAAACATGATCAAAGGCCCTCTGTGGCAAAACAGTCAATGTGAGAGAAATATAGTCCAAAACTTAGTTCTGCAATTTTTATGTGGTTAAGAACTCATAAGGTTAGGTCCATAATTTTTGGTAGATTTTAATTTGCAAGTTTGGTATTTTTCAAACGTCCAAAGCAATCAATCAAGTTCCCTGTTAAAACCAAAAAGAAAAACAAACAGCCACGCGGGCTGGTTTGGCTGCGGCGCGGGCCAGCTAGGCGCTCAGCGCGGCCCAACTGCGCCCAGCGCACGCGCGCAGCACGGGAACGGTTCATGTTCAAACGCGGCCGTGGATCAAGGATCCAACGACGCGCGGTCGTCTTCCTCACCTCACCTCTCCTCTCTCCCTCCCGCGTGCACGGCCGACGACGGAAGCTCGCGTTTTCTCAGCTAGGGGTCTCGGGGAGGAGCGGCGAGGCTCGGGGAAGGTTGCTGGAGCCGAGGGGCGTCGAGGGGAGGGGTTGTTGGCGTCGGGCATGGTCTCAGGTGGCGGCGCGACGCAGAGCGTCCACGACGGCGAGGTTGACGGCGGCGGCTCCCCTGCAAACGAGAGACCACGGGAGGGAGTCAGGGAGGTTCAGGGGAGGGTGGGGGTTCGATCCAAGGCATTGGGGAGGGAGGAGAAAGCTCGGGCCGAGCAGAGCTACCTCGAGGCCGTGGTGGTCACCGGCGGCGAGTGCACGGTCTCGGGCTCGCTCTCAGGGCTAGGTACGGCTTCCTTTTGACTTGGGGAGGTGTGGGGGGAGTGTGAGGAGGTGTGGGGCGCAAGGGATTGGCTCGGGATGCTTTGTACCCGTGGTGAAAAGCCAAGGGCAAAAATGGAGGACTCGGGTGGGTGTCTAGCAATGGCATGAGGGCGCTCTGAGGGGCTTTTGGTCATTCCAACTCGTGCTCTGGATGTCCAAGGTCAAGAACACATGGGGGCAAGTCCAAGGCTGGCCTTTGGAGGCAAGGGAGAGGCAAGGCAAGTCAAGTGGTCAAAGGTATGGGCTTACATGCCTTGCCACATCATCCTCTTCTCTCTCTTAGATATCTTCACCTACAAGGCTTCTAGAAGCTATCCCAAGCATCCTGGTTCGAGTCCACTTGCTAGTCAACAGGTTAGACCAGGCTACATCTCAAAAATTTCAAAGAAACAACAAGAAAACAATTGTGCAAAAGTCTATCTCACACTGTTCACTGAAATTCAGAAAATTCAGTTAAGGACTTAGAAAAATTTCTAAGTGTTTGAAAGAGATAAAAAGTTCAAAAAGTTGGAGTTGTTTTCAAGGTTCAAATGATTCCCAAAATTTGTTTTCAAAGTACGGACTTGTTAACCATGTTATAAACTTCAGAAACATGTTTTCAAAACAATTTTGAAATAGTTTAAAGCTATGAAAACAATGTGGGAAAAGGTATACTTTCTGTTTTAAAAAAATTGTCCTTTTCTGCCTTAATTTTATACCACAAAAACAACAAGCAAAAGATAAATTTTATTTATCCAAAAATAAAACTAAGCTTATGTATTTGTAGTAAATATATCAAGGAACAAATAAAAGTCAAGAAAACATAAAATAACATTTGATAGCGTAGTGAAAACAAAGGTAGAAAACAGGTACTTGGCTATATTTCCAGGAATTGTTTTCTATAGAAATTTTAAAACAAAACTTTCATAAATCATTTTGAAAACTTGTTTTCTTGGATCCAACAAAGTTAAGAGTTTTTTTAAGATGAAAACAAGAATGATCCAAGTCTTGGAATAAAAATCCACTCAAGTAACATAAGGAAAACATCAGGGAAAATTATGAGGAAAAATAATAGAAATGTTTTTAGAAACAATTGGTATTGGTTCTATAAAGAAACAAACCTTGTATTAAAAATATGATTAAGATCATAAACACATGTTAGTTCAAACAATCATGTTGTTAAAAAAAAATTTTTGGCCCTAATTTTTGTCTTCTTAAGCACAGTACAAGAATCCAAAAACTGGGGTGTGACAGACCTTCCCCCCTTAAAAGAATCTCGTCCCGAGATTCGCAGGCAAGTGAAAAGAGGGTATGGTCAAAACAACAATGTTAGATGATTTGTTTACAAAACATGTGCTGGTGGTTGGTAACATTATTCACAGGGGCTTCCCCCCTTTTATTAATCTTACCAAAATTCACCGGCAATTTAGTTTTCTTTTCAAAGGTCTGAGTGCCATGTTCTAAACCTCGAACTTGTAGTTCCTCAAAACCAATGATATCTAATCAGGTTTTGTTCTTCAGACAGAGATCTACTTGTTTCCATTCTGATAATATTATCATACCACTATATCTTCTTTGGGGCATAACTCCCTCATCACTAAATAGAGCAATCAATCGGATATCCCCCAATATTTATTAAGCATGAGTGTTCATTGCTCATTTTCCAAAATCCAGGAAAGTCCACTATCTTCCTCTTAATCTAACATAATCAAGCCTCAAATCATTTATCTCCCTCAAAGATATTTTACCAAGATCATATTGCTAAGGCTAAACCATTAATTTCAACAATCATATACCAACTATGTACTACTCCTGTAAATCATTTCAAAATCTCCAAGCTCATATCTCATGATCAATACTAAATCATTTTCCCAAACAATCTCAATAGAGCGTGACAAGCTCCGAGAATATATCATCGAGAATAATCACCTACTAAATCCAAGACATACTGATTTTTCCTAAAATCCAAAATCCGTATTTTATATCCAATAATCTCTTCCTATATAAACTCCAATATTCCTCATGTCCATATGTAATCAACATACCATACCTATCTCAATCCAACATGATCTTTTAAATACACTCAGTCTTTCTGCTAAACTCCAAGATAAGAATCACCTAGACAAACATTATCATCATCATTCCCATATCACCAATTTTTCTCCACATATTACTTCTAATCAATTCAATCTCCTTATGAATCAAGTGCTTCCTAAAATTCGATAGTTTCCACCAATCCTTCTAAAACTCAAATCATTTATTCCAGGCTACAAATTTTAGTTACTGAGAACTTCCAAATTTTTGGGGGTCCACAACTGGTTATCCCCGGATATTACATCATAATTCAACTCCACTAAAATCATATGATCCTCAATATTTCCTTCCTAAGCTAAACCTCAAATGAGTTTTCCACCATCTCATTTACAAAAATCTGGTTCCTCCAAAACATATATACGAGAGATCTTGTTGCCTAGTAACAATCATAGTTTATCCATCCAATATTTTTTTCCAACCTTTCACTATCTTCAAAACAGCTATAGAATCATCCTAGGGCACCTTTCTCTTTGGTTTTGGAAAAGTTGGTCACAAATTTTTATACGGGTGATACCATCTCTGTAAGGTACCAACTCCGTAAGTTATTATGTAAGGTGTTTAACTAGAATTAGTTGAGGTCATGTTACCAACTCTGTAAGGTGTTAACAAAATTGGATGATGTTAGGTTAGTATCGTTAATTATTTAAGATATTATATCTAGTCCGACGTGACACTTCTAGTGTTCCTTTACGTGGGATCTTTCAGGGAACGACGACAAACAAAGCTAGGGGGTTCATAGGTTTGGTTTGAAAACGTACCATTGGCTATGGCATGAGTCGTAGGGGTTTCTGCAACATCATCTTGGTCTCGAGGTCTGAAGGGTTCGTTGCACAGAAAACAAAAATTTTCCTACACGAGAGACACCCGAAAGACCAAGATCTAATCTAGGAGACGAAGTGCAACGGGCAACAAGAAGGTTAAGTAGAACACATACCCTCGAAGACTCAAAGTGGTACGAGATCAAATCTCGTTGTTGGCGTAGTCGTACTCACATCGATCCCGATAGCGAGAAGATGAGCACCGCAATCCGGCGGTGCATCCGTGATTGGTCACACGTACGGTTGATGACGACCTCCGTTCCCTCGTTCCAGCGGGGCGCGGAAGTAGAGGATCCCTCGGAACTCCAGCAGCACGACGGCGTGGTGTGGTGGAGAAAAACATTGCTCAGGGCTTCGCCAAGCGTACGAACAAGTGGTGGAGCAGCGGCAGGAGGGAGGAAGAGATGACACAAGTGTGTGTGTGGGGGAGAGGGAGCTCTCACCCCTCCTTTTATAGGAGGGGATGGCAGCCACGAATTTTTGGCTGCCTCCACCTCTCCCTCATCATGTGAGTGGAGTCTCCACTCAACCCACTCATTCTTCCATTAATTCCCACTCAAAATCCCAAGGGTTTTCTTTAATAAATAAATAAAACAATTTTATTTCTTTATTTTAATATTTGTTAATTCCATTAACAAACATTAACATATAACCCCTTGAGTTAGTTGTTAAATCTATTAACAACCATTTGATAAGAATCCCCTTGAACTATTTCAAAATTACTCGAAACAATTTCGGTGACTATTTCAATATTCCCCGAAACAATTTCGGTGCTGTCCAAACTTTTCTCCGATATTCCGTATCCTCTCAAATGCGTCATCGAACCTTAAGTGTGTCACCCTACGGTTCGCGAATAAGATAGACATGATCGAGACTCCTCTCCGATCAATAATCAACAGCGGGATCTGGAGATCCGTGATGACTCCTATATATTCAACGATGACTCTCGTGATCGTGTGAACCAACAACGTCGTGAACTATTCCCTTTGTCTCGCGATATTTTACTTGTCCGAGATTCGATCATTGGTATCAACCATACCTTGTTCAATCTCGTTACCGACAAGTACTCTTTTCTCGTTCCCGTGATATAACATCCTTGTGATCATATCACGTGCTTGCAAGCGGTTTCGATGTGATATCACCGAGAGGGCCCAGAGTATATCTCTCCGTCATTTGGATGGACAAATTCCACTCTTGATCCATGATCCTCAACTAATACTTTCCGAATACTTAACGACACCTTTATAGTCACCCTGTTACGGTGTGACGTTTGATGCCATCAAAGCACTCTTCCAATATCAGCGATTGACATGATCTCATGGTCTAAGGAATAAGTTACTTCGTATGTTTGATATAACAATGTAAACTAAATGACTTGATCGCATTGCTATATTCTCTTTGGGTATATGTTCATCACATCATTCTTCTAATGACATGACCCCGTTATTAATAACATCCAATGTTCATGATCAGGAAACCTTGATCATCTATTAATCAACGAGCTAGTTAAAAGAGAGGCTTTACTAGGAACCATTGTTTGTTTATTAAGCACACATGTATCAACGTTTCCGGTTAATACAATTCTAGCATGAGAAATAAACATTCATCATAAACAAGAAATAAGATAATAACCATTTTATTATTGCCTCTCGGGCATATTCCCTTCAGTCTCCCACTTGCACTAGAGTCAATAATCTAGTCTGTAAGCACTTAACACATATGGCGTTCCAGTGTTATTACCATGCTTCGCATGTGGTAAACTTTATCAAAAAGATCTGAACTGTTCAGGTCCTATTGTATTTGCATGTTCTTTGCGTCTACACGCATCACTCATTCTCTAATGAGATGGCTTTGTATATATATGGTCAATCGGTGAAAACTTAATTCCTCAGCTTAAACTGATGTCACTAACATTGTGAAAATGTAGCTTCATAGTGTTAGCATTCTTGGAAATTCACCAAGTTCCGGTGATACCATAATTCCTCAGCTTAAACTGATGTTACTAACATTGTGAAAATGTAGCTTCATAGTTTCAGCATTCTTGGAAATTCACCAAGTTCAATAAAGAACTCCTTGACACAAAATACGCTTATTATCAGTTGTCAACACAACGATATACTTTAGCCTTTGTTGTAGTATCTGTCACAATATTTTAATTTTGAAACTCTTTCAAATCCAGAATGGAACTTTCTTCCATCTTATTGTGCTACCCTTCGTCACATATTTTAATTGAGATAAAATTTCTTGAATAAATGACAAGACTATTAGTGTAACATATTACAACTAATATTTTGTCATTACTACATAGCAAAACATATCCTTAGCATTTCGAAAATGACACAAGGATCTCTCCCAATATTGTCTAATCATCATATGAATTATCCTGCTATAACATTTTATAGCATAGGACTCATCTGGTTGTATACATAGCATGGAAACATGACTTAGAAATCTCAATTTCAATGATGCTCATCATGTGTCAAAACACATGAATCTTGCTCAATTATTTTCCATGTGACAAGACTCCTTCTTATCATTTTTATATTGACTTACTTCAATATTTCATCTATGTAATTTGGCTTCAATCATATCAGGCGCTTCAATCCATCTTTTATAGATATCGAAGCCCAATATCTTCTAAGCCTTTCATCAATATGAAATCGAAAATCTTAACCGTGTTAATTTAAAATACATATTTTCCAATCAACCATATGTCATCTACATAAAGTATTGGAAATATGTCATAGCGCTCCCACTTAATTTCTTGTAACTCTACAAGCATCTTTATCTTTCATGATGGAATCAAACTATTTTGATAACTTCATTAAGGTAAAGATTTCAACTTCGTTATGCTCACTTCAACCATTGAAGTGTGCATACCTTTCTAGCAACCTTTTGAATTTTACAAAAAATCTCAGACTGTGTCAAGTACACATCCTTGATCAAACTTCCTCGAGAGGAGAGTTGGTTTTGTTATTCAACTTCCATCTCATAATATGTAATCTTTTGCTAGAACTATCCGCAAAGACTAAGCATCACTACCGAAGATCAAAATCTTGTAGTAGTGAACTCTTTGAACTTCGTCGAAAACAACTTTTCGATAAGTACAACTTTCAAAGGATGTAAAATCCATGTCTTTGTCGCTATATAGACCCTTTTGCTATCGTTAGGCATCATGCCTATCGAAAAGACTACCAAGTCACATACTTGGTATTCATACAAGGATACTATGGCGGATATAATGACTCATAGTCAATTTTACGAAGTCAGGGCCCATCATTTGCTTCCTTTATAAGGTCCAGGTCCTTTTGTTGTCAAAACAACACTTTACACTTAAACCACAAGTTGTTCTAAGTACAAAGTTTTTGGACTTTTCTGGTACAGTTCGCAAACTCATCTGAAGTATCTACAATAGATGTAGTGTCTTCTACTTTGTCAAAATAGTAAACCCCGGAACAACTTCCAGTGCTGCGCTACTCTTGACATGATAACGAAGATTCTCTAATCTCGTTGAGTTAGTACTGTGCTCCCACTCCCTTGTTTCGCAAGAACTACTTTCTCGAGAAATCAACCCTTTCTGACAAACAACATTTGTATTTTGGTTCGGTGATAGGAGAAATACCCAATGTTTTATTTGGGATAACCTTATAAACATATATTTACCCTATTTTGGTTGTAAACATTTTACACATGCTATGCATACCAAAACTTTAGAAAGTGACAATTCGGGTCACTACCCAAACCATATCTTATATGTTGTCAATTTCAACGGATCATGATGGTGCTCTTTTCAGTGTAAAAGCGGTTGTCCTTAATGTATAAACTACAAAATTATAATGGCATTTTTATTAATCTTACCATGTCAAACAAGGTTTGATTTTTGTCTCTTGAATACTCCAATCTAATGTGGCGTATTCGAGAAGTATAAGTTGTAGAACAATTCTGCAACTTCTCAGATGTTTTGCTAAACTTGTAACTCAAAATTTATTCTTTATGATCCAATCATAAATACTTGATTATCTTGTTACAATGATTTTAACTTCATATTAACAACCTTTTGAACCAATTCAAAATGTCAAACTCTGTTTTCTTTTAAATAGATATACTCACATATCTACTTAAATCATCGACAGAATTTTATGAAGGAAAAATTAATCCACCATACATGACTACACATAATGGACTATATACATCAATATGTATAATCTCCACTAAATTAGTCGTCCATTCTACTTTGGCCTATGAACGGAATTCTAGTCATCTTTTGGAAGAGGTCTCACAAGCGTCAATTTATTCAAAAACAAAATGACTCCGGAAGTCCATCAATATGGAGTTCCTTCATGTTTTCCTTTCCGATATGAACTAAAATGGTGGTGTCACAATTTAAGTGAAAATCTTTTACGTCTTGCAACGTTTAGCATTCAGTCTTATAGATGTTTACTTTACCAACATGATTTATATTAACATATCCATCAATTATGGAATATGGTCATCGTTTGAACAATCTCATTTGTTCTCACAAAAGACTAGAACAAAATAACAAATTATTAAGTTCTTCAAATAAATCTTGACTGGTTGGTTCGATACGACAATGAACACAATAACACTTTATTTATGTTCTTGTCATAATCGATTCCACATCTATTACTAGTTCCTTTTAGGCCCTTGTATTTCTTTCATTGCGTTGCTTTGTATGACAACTCATACCAACCAATGTGGTATCAAAATACCCAAAAATACTTTGTTAACTAGTAATACATCTATAACTTGTATATCAAGCATATACTCCTGAGCTGGACTTTCAGTTATCTTCTTTTTCTGCCATATATCTTTTTGTAATTCTATTTTCAATATTCCCTTTCCTTTATAGAAGAATCATTCAACATCAAACAATGCTAGTCTTACTAGCTCATTTTCTTTGGCGTGTTAGTCATATACTATCACCCATTGAGTCATACTTTGAGTTTGATTGTTCTACTAATATCACCATATTAATAGCATTCTTCTAGATTCCACTCTTAGCAATTTCCAAGTAAGGTAAACTACTTTACCCATACTTCTAATCCATCCTGTCATAACAATTTTATGATTAAGCTACTATAGCTCGAAGGAAGGAATTTAGAGGATAATTTTTTTTAGCGCCCAACTTCTTGGAATATTCAAACGCCTAGCATCTTCAATCATTGCATATATTCAGATAATATAAGCAAACATTCACGCTAAATTTTACTCAGTCATGTTGCAACAAATAAGTTTCTAGATATCAATATATCTTTCACTTGATTGTTTCTGAAAACAACTCTTTTCAGTTCCTAAATCACCTTGATCAACAAAACACTCTTTTGAAGATAAAGTAATAAGGAAGTCACCATGACTCTAGATTCTAAGTAGGAATTGGTTGCTCTTTAGATCAATCAATCATTAACCATATGGAGCTAGGTAGGAAATACCAAAAATAGGACTCAATTTTAAATTTCACTAATACGGTACCAATCTTAAATGGTATTTACCAGATCATAACAGTTATATCTCAATTAACAATCTAAGTGTAAGGTAGTTATGTGGATGCCAATGAATACTACAATTTGTGCAAATTCAATTTGATTTGTTGTTCATGATAAATAAGTTCAAGTTAATTCAAAAAATTAAACCATGAACTCCCACTCAAAAACAACATCCCTCTTAGTCGTCTTTAGTGATTACACGAACCAAATTCACTACACCAAAACCGATCATCACGTGAGATGATGTAGCTTCAAAGGCGAACATCGACATGTTCATCATATCATCCATATGACTCATGCTTTACCTTTCGGTTACGTGTTCCGAGGCCATGTATGTACATGCTAGGCTCGCCAAGTAGAACCGTAGTATTGCGTGTGTTTCAAGGCCATGTCTGTACATGCTAGGCTTGAAAACACCCGTTGTATGCGAACGTTGAGTCTGTCACACCCGATCATCACGTGGTGTCTCGAAACGACGAACTTTCTTAACGGTGCGTACTTAAGGAAGAACACATTATTATCTTGATATTAAGTGAGAGGGATCATCTTATAATGCTACCATCGTTATCTAAGCAAAACAAGATGCATAAAAAGGATTAACATCACAGACATCACATGAAAGGATAACGTGATATGATATGGTCCTCCTTGCACTTGATCTCCATCATGTGCATTATGGTATGATCTCAATCATTCCACCGGCGTGGTACCAAGTACCATGGTACCCCAAACTTGATTGTCCATCAATAAGAAGACAACCATATGGATACCTTCCGGTATATCAATAATTTACAAAATAGATCATCTCATAATAAAATTTGTAATATTGACCATATCACATCACATGCCCAGCAAAAACTAGTTAGACGCTTCTAATTTATTTTTGCATATTTTACGTGGTTTAGGGCTTTCGAGGATAGAACCGTTCATACCTACGAACATCAACCACAACGTTGATAAACATATTTTTAGCAACCCTTTGTAGATTAGATCTTAACTATAGTAGGAGAAACAGACACCCGCAAGCCACTTATGCAATACAAGTTGCATGTCAGTTGTGGAACAAGTCTCATGTACGTGGACATGTAAGGTTAGTCCGGGCCGCTTCATCCCACTATGCCACTAAGATCATAAAATAGTCAAGGAGGTAATAACATGATCATCAACGCCCACATACACCTATGTGTTCTACCCGTACAAAACATCTACGCATAGATCCGGCTCTGATACCACTGAAGGGTTCGTTGCATAGAAAACAAAAATTTTCCTACACGAGAGACACCCGAAAGACCAAGATCTAATCTAGGAGACGAAGTGCAACGGGCAACAAGAAGGTTAAGTAGAACACATACCCTCGAAGACTCAAAGTGGTACGAGATCAAATCTCGTTGTTGGCGTAGTCGTACTCACATCGATCCCGATAGCGAGAAGATGAGCACCGCAATCCGGCGGTGCATCCGTGATTGGTCACACGTACGGTTGATGACGACCTCCGTTCCCTCGTTCCAGCGGGGCGCGGAAGTAGAGGATCCCTCGGAACTCCAGCAGCACGACGGCGTGGTGTGGTGGAGAAAAACATTGCTCAGGGCTTCGCCAAGCGTACGAACAAGTGGTGGAGCAGCGGCAGGAGGGAGGAAGAGATGACACAAGTGTGTGTGTGGGGGAGAGGGAGCTCTCACCCCTCCTTTTATAGGAGGGGATGGCAGCCACGAATTTTTGGCTGCCTCCACCTCTCCCTCATCATGTGAGTGGAGTCTCCACTCAACCCACTCATTCTTCCATTAATTCCCACTCAAAATCCCAAGGGTTTTCTTTAATAAATAAATAAAACAATTTTATTTCTTTATTTTAATATTTGTTAATTCCATTAACAAACATTAACATATAACTCCTTGAGTTAGTTGTTAAATCTATTAACAACCATTTGATAAGAATCCCCTTGAACTATTTCAAAATTACTCGAAACAATTTCGGTGACTATTTCAATATTCCCCGAAACAATTTCGGTGCTGTCCAAACTTTTCTCCGATATTCCGTATCCTCTCAAATGCGTCATCGAACCTTAAGTGTGTCACCCTACGGTTCGCGAATAAGATAGACATGATCGAGACTCCTCTCCGATCAATAATCAACAGCGGGATCTGGAGATCCGTGATGACTCCTATATATTCAACGATGACTCTCGTGATCGTGTGAACCAACAACGTCGTGAACTATTCCCTTTGTCTCGCGATATTTTACTTGTCCGAGATTCGATCATTGGTATCAATCATACCTTGTTCAATCTCGTTACCGACAAGTACTCTTTTCTCGTTCCCGTGATATAACATCCTTGTGATCATATCACGTGCTTGCAAGCGGTTTCGATGTGATATCACCGAGAGGGCCCAGAGTATATCTCTCCGTCATTTGGATGGACAAATTCCACTCTTGATCCATGATCCTCAACTAATACTTTCCGAATACTTAACGACACCTTTATAGTCACCCTGTTACGGTGTGACGTTTGATGCCATCAAAGCACTCTTCCAATATCAGCGATTGACATGATCTCATGGTCTAAGGAATAAGTTACTTCGTATGTTTGATATAACAATGTAAACTAAATGACTTGATCGCATTGCTATATTCTCTTTGGGTATATGTTCATCACATCATTCTTCTAATGACATGACCCCGTTATTAATAACATCCAATGTTCATGATCAGGAAACCTTGATCATCTATTAATCAACGAGCTAGTTAAAAGAGAGGCTTTACTAGGAACCATTGTTTGTTTATTAAGCACACATGTATCAACGTTTCCGGTTAATACAATTCTAGCATGAGAAATAAACATTCATCATAAACAAGAAATAAGATAATAACCATTTTATTATTGCCTCTCGGGCATATTCCCTTCAAGGTCCACTCATCAAATTCTTGCGTTTCTTCTGGGATGGACCTAGGGCTTCTTGGGGTTCATCAGGATGAACTAGAACTCGGTTCTTCTTGGGACACTCACGAGCAAAGTGACCTTCCTGTCCACAGGTAAAGCAACCCGTGGTTCTAGACTTGACTTTCACACGCCTCCGTGAAGATTGTGGCATTGCAGGCAAAGCGCTGCGAGTCAACCATGAACTAGTTTCTCCTGGCGTCACTATCTTCCTTTTGCGGCTCTCTGCAGCAAGCAGGTGCTGGTATCCTCTCATAAGGATCGTAGTATTCTCAGCGTTGGTGATGACGAGATGATTCAACTGTTCCAGGGCAGCATGGGTGGCTATGTGTTCAGCACGAGCGGCTTCACTTTCTTCCCTCAACAGAGCAAACAATTTAGCAACTGTCGGCTCCGGTGGTGGAGGTAGATCGCTGGCCATGCTGAAGACAAGGAACGGTATAAGACGATAGCAACTAAAAATGGTTTGGTTCTAAAAACTCGTGACACACACCGGCTCATAACGGAGATGAGAACGATAGGCATCACAACAATCAAGCAAGCATCTAAGAAACAAACACACTAGCAAACAAAGTCTAGCACACACATGAAATAGAGTCTTATAAAGCACAACATAACTTAAAGTTTCACCCGGCTAAAGCATAAGGCTTACAACACATCTAGCACACACATAGATCTAACAGAGTTCATACAACACAAACAAGCGTCTAGGTGGAAATAACACAACTCCTAACATCATGCGGCAATCCTAAGTGCTCGAGGAAGCGTGTAGCTGTTCCTCCAACTCTTCAACTCTGGCCTTGCTGGCTGGAAGCTGAAGCTGAAGGGCTCTCACTCGTGTGCGGTGCTGGGAGTCAGTGTACTTCATGGTCTTCTTCAGTACCTCGAGACGACGCTCGGTAGCAGAAGAAACATTCAGGCTGTTCTCCAGCTGGTCTATCTCTTTGCCTCGGAGGTCATAGTCTGCTCTAACCTTACCAAGGGAGAGTTGGGTGTTGTACAGCTCTCCCTCCAAGTGCTGGAAGTGACGAGCAGACACAAAGTCTCCAGTGACTTCTATCGGCTTGTCATCCTCATCGCGTCTTCCAAAGTATCTATAGGGGGTGCCTGCAAACTTGCGGTGGAAGAAGTTCGCGAGCTTGGCGATGGTCAGCTGCATCACTCTAAGGATACCATCTTCCCAACTGTTCTCCACCACTTCCCAGGTGATCTCTGGGGTTGACGGTGCTAGCAATGGTGCACGGATGGTGCAGACCACCAACCAGGACAACTCTCATCCATCATGGTGAATCTGGGCTCCCTTCAACTCAGGTGTGGGACAACCAATAAGATGAGTCATCTTGACCAAATCCTCCTCAAAGCGGCGGTAGCAAGGTGCATGTGATCCCAGCCGGAAGGACTTGGTGAAGACAACTGCCATCTACACAAAATTTTAAGGTAGATTATGTTAGGTAACAGTGTGCAAAGTTTTAAGATGCTCCATTTTATCTTAGTGCAAATAGAGTTTTTAAACACAGAGGAGAGGGAACATATAGAATGTTTTTGGTAAATGGTCATCTTAGTGACCTGGTTTTATTAACCTTCATTGTCAGAGTACTAGCTAACGTCCATGCTAACTAAGGTCTCCTAAGGTCAGGATAGCTCTGATACCAACTCTGTAAGGTCCGCCCCAGAACCACTGTTCAAGGACACCTTCGATATGCATACATTCACGATCCGAGGAAATTCAGTCATGAACAACATATCAAGTTGGTACACAGATACAATATCCATTAAACGGTTGCATTAAACACTTATAAAGAGACATGGCCGCATGACCAAGTCCAACACAACTGCCACGCAGGGCAAACACACAACACACATAGCGAAAGACTAACACACACAAATCTAGTAGAGCCCAAGTCATGCCTTAACCTATAGGCTGCTGACCGGGAGACGATCCTAGTTCGCAAAGCCATCAGCTCCGTACTCCTCCTCGTAGATCTCCTTCTGAGACTCCTTCTCAATATCTGGCAAGTTGATACCAGGGACGAAACCAATATGAGTACATTTGAATGTACTCAGCAAGACATCCATCATGTAACTTACCAAATGCAGGTATGCTTATATGGTGTAATAGGTAGGCTATAAATAGGGTTCACTATCAATGATATATGTAAGACATATCATAGTTGATTTTTAAAATCTCTGTATCTTCGTTGAAGAAGATACTTCAAAATAAAATAATATAGTTTTATTTCTCTTGTAGATATCGTATGTACAAGAGGTTTAATAAACTCATTTGTAAAAGAAGGTTTTCTTTTTGCAGAACTTTTTGTAAAACAACTTCTGGCTTCTCATCATCGGTACCTCCACGGTACAAGATTTCCTCCTTTCGACACTTCACAAGTCCAACTCCTTTTTGAAAACATTGACACAATGCTAGCTACATGGCCATTCAACTGTCCATATCCGAGGACGCGGCTACTTCGAAATAGTTGTACTCTGTAGAGGTGTACACATCCACCAGATCCAGTACATCCGCCGTGAACAACCACGGACTGTAACAACAGTATGTAACATCAGATAACTGATCCTAACCATCCACTATGCTCAAGCTAGTATATGACTATCTCTTAAATTGGGTTTGTTCTCCCCGGCACCATGTCGCACATTGCCACGGCAGGAGACCCAACTGCTGCGACCGGAGGAGAAATTAATCCCACACTTTTTATGCCTCGTGTTTCATGAGTTGACGACATTTCGGTTCGAGGGTAACTCACATCCCTTATAGCAAATTGAGATAGAACACACACTAACAAGAACAAACTTCAAGTTAAGCCCCGTGCCCATGTTGGGGTAAAGTGGCAGTACGGTAAAGGTTGTCCGGCGAAGACTAGGTTATGTGTCATTTTTGTAAAACACCATTTTTCCAACAACGACCACTTCCACATTCCTCCGGTGAATAAGGCTCAGCCTTTTCTGCGGGTTTTTTTTTCCATAAAGCCTTTGTTTTGTAAAAACACATTTTTAGGGTGTCCACTTAGGGACTAGTATTTGTGATGGTAATAAATACCATATGGTGGCTATGGGCTTGGTAACACCAAGTATCAACTACTGGCATAGTATATATATAATAGTAGTAATATTCACTCAAAAATAGTTTTTGGAAATCAAGGTTTTGTAAAACTTTTCAGAAGTAAAACATGCATGATAGATAATGATAAGTGTATTAAAACAGCAAGCATCAGGATGGCTTGCCTTAAAACTCTTAGTGTCCCTGGCCTTGAAGTAGTTTGAACTTGACGCACAGCTCCACACATGCTTCTTCTTCTTCTTCTTCTTCTTCTTCTTCGTTTTCTAGCGTCGTAAAAGAGTAAAAGACACACACTCAGAACTAAAGACCAAACAACTAAACTAAACAACACATACATCAAACAATCTTATACTAGCGCAATCTCACAAACGTTATCGAGAAAACTATCTCACACAACTCTCAGGGTGCAAAACTATCATCAAACAAACATATGGTTGAGAAACCATATCCCACATCTTACATATCATATATGGAGTGGGTGTACCACTCTCATAATAAGATATTCAATAAGCTAAAAATATAGCTTGTGGTTGCAAAAGGTGAGGTTACTAAAATAATAACAAACAAACAAAGCAATACCCATGGCAGTGGGTATTAACAACACACAAGCAAATCATCACCAACCAAGATCACTAATCAAACAATGCCTAAATAACAAGATACTACTAATCACAACAACAACACTTATCACAACACTAACATAAGTAATACTCATATTAAAGCAATCACTCAGACAATTTCCAAACAGCAGACAAACACACCACAGATGAATAGACTATTTATTGACTAAGCTAATCTCTACTCAAAGTTATGGAATCCATCAATCATGAAAACGTAACAAAAAACCAGTAGCTAAAATCAATGTTAACATGCCATAAAAATAACCTAAAACACAATCATTACTCAAGATAATATTCCTATCAAATACTCATACAAACAGGACTGCATTTGTAGCATACTAGTATGGAAAATTCTACACAAGCATGCTATAAAAAGTACTTATATTATACAACTATAGCACATGCAATTCAAGGTGTCATGGCATCAAAACAGAAGTAATAAATTCCTAAATATGCTAGAATAAACCATACACTCATAGAATAAAAGATAACAACACTAGAGAAAAACCACAATTTCTAGTGGTGACACTAGTTCAACCCTAGAGAAGAAAACAATGTTACAATGATGCTTAACTCTAACCAAGCAAGTCATTAACATAAATATACCTACTAACAGTACACCAATCATACACATGCTAGTAAGCAATACCATAAAATAATTCTATGAAAACATCTATTAAGCAAGCACAAACCAATTCTAGTAATACATTCTTTTCTAACTACTTAAATAGGAAGCAAACAAAGTATAACCTACAAAACCAGTAGCTATGCACTCAATGAAAAGTCATCTAAACCTTTTCAAAAATCCAAACACTCAATTTAAAATCATTCACAAACAATCTATCAATCACAAGGAATTTATTCTATTAGCACACAACTCAATTTAAGCAATCAATAGGGAAACATTTCTTAACATGATACTCCTAAGGATATTGTGCTAACAAAAGAATCACACCCTAACATACTAGTATTTACAAATAAGAAATAAAATTTTCACCTGCATAAGTGAAACAAACAATTTATTTTCCATGGTGGAAAAATAACAATTAATCATATAATAAAACAAGCTATTCTCACACACATGTATGGTTAGGGATTTTCATCCTCAACCCAAAATGCAATGGGACCAGTGGGTTATGGGCCCACTAATACCAAGGCAAAAGAGGTACTAAGCCTATGGTTACTCATGACAAAAGTGTATGAAAAAATAAAATAAAACAAGGCTATGCATTCTAGTGAAACAATACTAGGGAATCAAATAACAAAACTTACACATGCTTTGCTACAAAAGAACATGCAAGCTAACAGAGATGCTAACTTCAAAATAACAGTACCAAAATGGTACTGGATCCATAGCAAACCTAGCACAAGTTTAGTCAATCAAACACACAAATATCTAGCTCACACAACAATTCCAAATAATAAAACTAGAGGATAACAATTGCTATTCCTATTTAAATCTATTTTCCAAACACGCACACACTTTCTAAGGTATATGTTATGCAATCAAATAACTTAATAACAAGTCCTAACACATGCATACAAGCTAGGAAACAAAATACAGTCAATCAAACATTTCATTTTAAACAAAAACACACTTAAAAACAAAAACAGGAAAGTGTTGTTTTCTAGATCTATCCACCAAAATTAATCTAGAGGTCCAAAAATTAATCTGAGATAGGATTCGATAGATCTAGTAAATATCAAACTCATCCAGTTGGATTTACTTCAAAAATCATTTTTAAGATCACTCTAAAAATCACAGAAGAGCCTACTGGTCCTTTACCAAAATGGATGTCATTTCCATTTGGTAGCTCACCTTGATGTGAGGCGAGGTTGACGGCGGCGGCTCCCCTACAAACGAGAGACCACAGGAGGGAGTCAGGGAGGTTCAGGGGAGGGTGGGGGTTCGATCCAAGGCATTGGGGAGGGAGGAGAAAGCTCGGGCCGAGCAGAGCTACCTCGAGGCCGTGGTAGTCACCGGCGGCGAGTGCACGGTCTCGGGCTCGCTCTCAGGGCTAGGTACGGCTTCCTTTTCACTTGGGGAGGTCTGGGGGAGTGTGAGGAGGTGTGGGGCGCAAGGGATTGGCTCGGGATGCTTTGTACCCGTGGTGAAAAGCCAAGGGCAAAAATGGAGGGCTCGGGTGGGTGTCTAGCAATGGCATCAGAGCGCTCTGAGGGGCTTTTGGTCATTCCAACTCGTGCTCTGGATGTCCAAGGTCAAGCACACATGGGGGCAAGTCCAAGGCTGGCCTTTGGAGGCAAGGGAGAGGCAGGTCAAGTCAAGTGGTCAAAGGTATGGGCTTACATGCTTTGCCACATCATCCTCTTCTCTCTCTTAGATATCTTCACCTACAAGGCTTCTAGAAGCTATCCCAAGCATCCTGGTTCGAGTCCACTTGCTAGTCAACAGGTTAGACCAGGATACATCTCAAAAATTGCAAACAAACAAAAAGAAACCAATTGTGCAAAAGTCTATCTCACACTGTTCACTGAAATTCAGAAAATTCAGTTAAGGACTTAGAAAAATTTCTAAGTGTTGGAAACAGATAAAAAGTTCAAAATGTTGGAGTTGTTTTCAAGGTTCAAATGATTCCCAAAATTTGTTTTCAAAGTATGGACTTGTTAACCATGTTATAAACTTCAGAAACATGTTTTGAAAACAATTTTTAAATAGTTTAAGGCTATGAAAACAATGTGGGAAAAGGTATACTTTCTGTTTTGAAAAAATTGTCCTTTTCTGCCTTAATTTTATACCACAAAAATAACAAGCAAAAGATAAATTTTATTTATCTAAAAATAAAACTAAGCTTATGTATTTGTAGTACATATATCAAGGAACAAATAAAAGTCAAGAAAACATAAAATAACATTTGATAGCCTAGTGAAAACAAAGGTAGAAAACAGGTACTTGGCTATATTTTCAGGAATTGTTTTCTGTAGAAATTTTAAAATAAAACTTTCATAAATTATTTTGAAAACTTGTTTTCTTGGATCCAACAAAGTTAAGAGTTTTTTTTAAGATGGAATCAAGAATGATCCAAGTCTTGGAATAAAAATCCACTCAAGTAACATAAGGAAAACATCAGGGAAAATTATTAGGAAAAATAATAGAAATGTTTTCAGAAACATTTGGTATTGGTTCTATAAAGAAACAAAACTTGTGTTACAAATATGATTAAGATCATAAACACATGTTAGTTCAAACAATCATGTTGTTAAAAAAAAATTGTTGGCCCTAATTTTTGTCTTCTTAAGCATAGTACAAGAATCCAAAAACTGGGGTGTGACAATCGAGTACTCTCAACTCGACTGGTTAAACTTGTTTTATTATCGAGATGAAAACGACAACTTGGTTTGGCTCATTAACGTACGAGTTCAACCCGATTCGAGCCAAGTTTTCGAGTACTCATTATGCTCACGAGTTTCAAGTTTTATTTCCATCCCTAGCTGTACTTTTTTTTAAACGAGGCAAAAACTTTACCTTTTATATTGATATAGAAGAAGCAAACAGGAAGGACGAGGCCTAAAAAAGAAAAAGTACAACTCGAGTCGACGACCATGTTGCCCTAACAACCATAGTCGACACTAAACGGCGGAGGCAAACTCACGCAAGACGAAACCCGGAGCCGCCTCTCCGACATCCACGCCGGCCCCAAGGCCGCGCCCCTAAACTAGTCGGCGGCCATGTCGCCCTAGCGATCATAGCCGACACCAAACACGGCGGAGGCAGCCTGATACGTCTCCAACGTATCTATAATTTCTGATGTTCCATGTTGATATTATGCCAATTGCTACATGTTTTCTCCCTTATTTATAGCATTTTTACACGTTTTCCGGGACTAACCTATTAACAAGATGCCAAATGCCACTTCCCTGTGTTCTGCTATTTTTTATTTCAGAAAAGTTGTTCTGGAAATATTCTCGGAATTGGACCCCACGAATCCCGAAGTTCCTATTTTCCTCGGAAGCATCCAGAAGTCCGAAGAGGAGTCGAAGACGGGCACAAAGGGGCCCTCACCATAGCCAGGCGCGGCCCCCCCGTGGCCGGGGTGGTGAGGCCACCCTGGTGGCCCACCGATGTTGCACTTTCGCCTATATAATCCCCCCGATGCAAAAAACCTGGAAGAATCAGCGAAATTCCACGAAACCTTTCGTAGCCGCCGTCATCGTCAACCCAAGATTCGGGGGACAAATCTCTATTCTGGCACCCTGCCGGGACGGGGAAGTGCCCCCGGAAGCCATCTCCATCGACTCCACCGCCATATCCATCGTCGTTGCTGTCTCCTATGATGAGGAGGGAGTTGTTCTCCCCCGAGGCTTAGGGATCTACCGGTAGCTATGTGGTTCATCTCTCTCTCCCATGGTGTGATCTATATGTGATCATGAGCTTTGTAATCTAGTTGAATAAGTAGATGTTACTCTTCATCTATTGTGCTACTCAAGTGTATTATTAGAATGAACTTTGGAGTCACCTTGTCCCGCGGTGTGAAGGTGACACTGCGCACATCGTGTGTGTCTCCTCTATGAATTGTGGTGTTTGTCTAGTACCTTCTAAGACGCTCTAGTTGACAGTATGGGGCTAACTAGACATGGGAATGCTTACTTTAAGGAATGCTTTTTGCAGCCCTACGCAATGATTAGTGTTCGTTATCCAACTGGAGAGGGTTAAGAGTAGCATAGTGAAGAGAAGATATTTAGTTATTTAATTATGTGATTATTGTTGAGAGTGTCCACTAGTGAAAGTAGGATCCCTAGGCCTTGTTTCCACTAGTGAATGTTTTATGTGATAGCTATATTGTTAATTTTATTCATGATGCTACTGAAGGTTATTGTCAGAGAGGAAAACATGGTTTTATACATCTCAACAATATTAAGTTTCCCCTCTTTATGTTGAAATTTTTGAAGTTGCACTTATTTTGTCTTCCTATGCTAGTCACTTTGTGCTTCATTGACTTGCTTTTCTACAAGATTCTTTTTCATAAGAAGTGGGTTAGACTTAAACGTGTTTTATATTTTCTTCTTGATGCCCTCTTATTGTGCTTCAACTCTTATTCTTATGTGAGAATCTTTTAAAAATCATTGTGCCTAGCTGAAGGGCATTAAAAGAAAAGCGCGTCCGAGAGACAACCCATTTTATTTCTCTGTTTTCAAACCGTTTTCCGTCGTTTATTTTTGTTTTATTTGCACCTAGGTGTTGTCTAATTCCTTAGCAACCCCGCCGTATCTTTTCTTTTGTGTCTTTGTTGAGCCAAGTAAAGCCTCTAGTGGAAAGTTGAGACTATATTTCGGATTTCGGCGCAGAAAACAGATTTCTGCTGTCCACTGTTAAAATCGTATAAAATCACAGAAAATTCAAAATAACCTGAGTTTTTTTGTGCGTCATCCTGGGATATATACACAAATTTTATTAGTTGACCACTTTTTTATTTGAGTAACAGAGGATTTTCAAAAAAAAATCATCTTTACCTGTTGTTCCGTTTTGACAGATTTTCGCTAATAGTTGCATTTGCCTCTTAATCTCTTTCTTTTGGTGTTCTTTCGAGAAAAATAATTTAAAAAGAAGTTGTGACAGTAGATAATGTGTTTATGAGAGTTAGACTTGTGTTGAAACTGAACCATGTGAATTTATTATTTCGACTTGCACTAACGTTGCTAATGAAGATTGTGAGAAGTTTGGTGTGAAGGAAGTTTTCAAGGGTCAAGAGAAGAGGATGATATGATGTGATCAAGAAGAGTGAAAATCCTAAGCTTGGGGATGCCCCGGTGGTACATCCCAGCAAATTCCAAGAAGACTCAAGCATCTAAGCTTACGGATGCCCAAGGCATCCCCTTCTTCATCGACAAATTATCAGGTCACTTCTAGTGAAACTATATTTTTATTCAGTCACATCTTATGTGCTTTACTTGGAGCGTCTTTTTTTTTATTTCAGTTTTTTTAGTTTTCTTTGTTGTAGTTTATGGTTGGATCTTATCGTACTTGTGTGGGAGAGAGACACACTCCGTTTTCATTTCTTAGAACACTCTAGTTTTCATTCTTATTGTTATGTGAGTGTTCACTTTTTGCTCGTTTAGCCTTTGTTTTCATGCATCTTATTCAGAGTTGTTAGTTTTAGTAGTGTTATGTGAGTACTCTCATGTTTTCTTGCTGTAACATGTAGAGTATTTTTGTTAAAATATATCTTGTATGGTGCTTGTTGGGAAAAGAAACTGCTGCTTGAAGTAGAATTTTTAATGGTGCAAGTAGAAGCTTGTATAGACTGTGGCTAGAACTTTTTCATATCATGCTAGATGTTATTTTAGTTTTAAAGCCTTGTGCTTATTGAGTAGAATGATTAGCCTCAAATAGTTGAGAGTATTTAATGTGCCATTGAAAGAATCATGAGTTGTTCTTGTCATATTGAAACATAAATTTGTGGTATTTTCTTCTAAATGTTTTATTTGGTTGACTTGGCGCATGATCACACCACGTTTATGACTATGAACCAGTCACTAATAGCCTCTATGATAATTTATTTTTTGAACTTGTGGTACCACTTATGCTTTTATTAATGATGTTTATGTCGCTATGCATGATTATGGCTCTTATGCTCTCTTGATTTGTCGCTCCCAGTCTTTTGCTAGCCTCCACCTGTACTGAGTATGGAATTCTACCCGTGCATCCAACTCCCTAAAACCAAGTTTTCCCATTGTGTCCACCATACCTACCTACATGTGGTATTTAAGTGCCACTCCAAGTAAATTTCTCATGTGTTACCTTTAAAACCTTCAAAATTACTCCTACTTTGTGGTCGTGTTTTTTTATCATGAGGACGTAAATAGAGAATCTTTATCTCACTTGTTGATTGGATTTCACACCCTGGACTAGTGGCTTCATCCGCTTATCCAATTGATAGAAGAGCTGGCAGCGGGGTGCCCAGCCCCAAATTAATACACAAATTCTCTTCACTATTTTTGCCCCTAATTTATCAGTCAAAGCATAATTGTGTAAACAAAAGAGAAAGAGGGATGGCCTTCTACACCAGTTGCATCCTTCATATGGTAGCCGCTCTTGTGAAATGTAGTTGGCTTGTGACGTACTGTATTTTCTGTTTACCATTCGTTGACATTAGCATACATCTCCCAAAATATAGACACTCCTCCATGGTATGTTCTTGTTGGCAGGCACCCGAGGATTCGGTTAGCCATGGTTTGTGTAAGATGGATGGGAGGAGTGTCAAACTTTTAACACCTTTGTTTAATAAAATAAAAGCTCTAGCACATGAGTGATCCCTGCTTCCCTCTGCGAAGGGCCTTTCTTTTACGTTTATGTTGAGTCTCCATCCTCTAACTTTAGACACAGTTGAGAGAGCATTTTTGCTATTCTGAGTTTGATGTGCATTTGTCCCAGAAACATTATTAATTGATTCATGATGTGTTATTGCTTGTTCTCTAATTATTTGTTATAGTCTTCCTCATGAACTTTGAAGGTGTCCTGGAATTTTTGTTTTGCCCCACTTTTAAGGACTAGCAAAATACCACTTTGCCATGCTTTCTCTATACTTGAAATAAACGTATATCTTTCTTTGCATTGTTATTCATGATCTTTTATTTGAGATACTTATCATGATGCAAAGTGATTGCTATTCTTTATTATTAAAGTTCTGTTTATCATGTTTGTGTTAAAGTTCTATGATCTCAGCTTACATATGCTTCTACATTTTGATGATCAAGATTGTGTGGTAGCATGTCACCTCAGAAATTATTTTGTTTTATCGTTTACCTACTCGAGGATGAGTAGGAACTAAGCTTGGGGATGCTTGATACGTCTCCAACATATCTATAATTTCTGATGTTCCATGTTGATATTATGCCAATTGCTACATGTTTTCTTCCTTCTTTCTAGCATTTTTACATGTTTTTCGGGACTAACCTATCAACAAGATGCCAAGTGTCAGTTCCCTGTTTTCTGCTATTTTTTATTTCAGAAAAGTTATTATGGAAATATTCTCGGAATTGGACCCCACGAATCCCGAAGTTCCTTTTCCTCGGAAGCATCCAGAAGTCCGGAGAGGAGTCGAAGACGGGCACCAGGGGGCCCTCACCATAGCCAGGTGCGCCCCCCTTGGTCGTGCCTGGGGGTGGTGAGGCCACCCTGGTGGCCCACCGATGTTGCCCTTTCGCCTATATAACCCCCCCGATGCAAAAACCCTGGAAGAATCGGCGAAACTCCACGAAACCTTCCGCAGCCGCCGTCATCGTCAACCCAATTTTCGGGGGACAGATCTCTGTTCTGGCACCCTACCGGGACGGGGATGTGCCCCCGGAAGCCATCTCCATCGACTCCACCGCCATCTCCTCTTGTTGTCTCCTATGATGAGGAGGGAGTACTCCTTGAGGTTGAGGGCTCCACCGGTAGCTATGTGGTTCATCTCTCTCTCCCATGGTGTGATCTATATGTGATCGTGAGCTTTGTAATCTAGTTGAATAAGTATATGTTACTCTTCATCTATTGTGCTACTCAAGTATTTTATTAATATGAACTTTGGAGTCACCTTGTCCTGCGGTGTGAAGGTGACAGTGTGCACATCGTGTGTGTCTCCTCTATGAATTGTGGTGTTTGTCTAGTAACTTCTAGGGCCCTCAAGTTGACAGTGTGGGGCTAACTAGACAGGGGAATTCTTACTTTAAGGAATGCTTTTTGCAGCCCTACGCAATGATTAGTGTTCGTTATCCAACCAGAGAGGGTTAAGGGTAGCATAGTGAAGAGAAGATATTTAGTTATTCAATTATGTGATCATTGTTGAGAGTGTCCACTAGTGAAACTAGGATCCCTAGGCCCTGTTTCCAAGCATTGAAACACTGTTTTCCACCTGTTCTGCTACATGTTTGCTTGCTGCCATATTTATTTCAGATTGCTATTATTACTTATAACCATCCATATTACTCGCATTTCACCATCTCTTTGCCGAACTAGTGCACCTATATACCTGACAAGTATATTGGGTGTGTTGGGTACACAAGAGACTTCTTGTATCTTAATTACAGGGTTGCTTGAGAGGGATATCTTTGAACTCTACCTCCCTAAGTTCGATAAACCTTGGGTGATCCACTTAAGGGAAACTTGCTGCTGTTCTACAAACCTCTTCACTTGGAGGGCCAACACTATCTACAAGAATAGAAGAGTGCATAGACATCACAACCTCAACGCAAGGAGAATTCCGGAGCCGCCGCTCCGACATCCACGCCGGCCCCAAGGCCGCGCCCCGAAACGAGCTGGTGACCATGTTGCCCAAACAACCCTAGCCGACACTAAAACACGGCAGAGATAAACTAAACGCAAGTTGAAGATCCGGAGCCGCCGCACCAACGTCCACGCCGGCCCCAGGGCCGCGCACCACCTAGCCAAAGACGAATAATCGCCATCGCCCATCACCAACCCATAGCTCCCTCGGCCGGTGGAGCATCCAAGGCGAGGCCACAAGAGGCAAGCGACGCAGGAGCGCCGCCCTATCCCGATCACGCGAGGGATCTAGGGTTTCCCCCAAATAACCCGACTTGGAGAAGTAAGAGCACCACCCCGACGACGCCTTCAAGAAGGACATGGCGCCCGGAGACGTCACCGTCGTCGGCCCGACCGACACCAGGGAAGGGCTTTCGCCCGTCGATGAGCCGCGAACCCCGCAAGCCGCCGAACATGAACCGGCCATCCCACCAGCACCGCCAGCCGCAACCACCACGACACCTCTTGCCATGACAAGCGTAGACCATGACAGAGAAACATCTTTGGGGCCGCCGCCCCGGCTTCCACTTCCTCGGGTAGGTGGCGAAAGCTTCCCGCCAGCGCCTCCAAGAAGGGATCGTGGCGACGGACCGCCACCGCTGCCGGCTCCAACCAAGACAGAAGAAGACATTCGCCCGAGCTCCACCACCCGACCACAACCTCCGCGCGCCTGCCCATGGCAGCCACCACGCGGACGCGGCTCCATCGAGAACGACCTCCTCGCTCACCCATGGCAGCCACCACACCACCACCACCTCCACGCCGGCGATGACCCGCCGCAGCCAACCACCGCTAGGGCACCGACGGCCCCAGATCGGGCCCACCAAGCCCATCAGGAGAGCATCCCTCCCTGCGGGAGGAGGCGGTGCCCCTGCCACCGCACCACCGTCCGCAGTCCGCCCGCCAGCCCCAACGCTGGCCGCCGATGCCTCACGAGCCCGCCGGCTACATCCACTCCCCCGACCGCCGCCGCCCCCCGGGCCGGTCCACCACCGCGTGGGAACCTCCCCCGGCCACCGTTTGGTAGTGGCAGGGGGTGCCGCCACCACCACGGACAAGGCCGGTGATGGCAGTGGCATGGCGGGGGCGCCGAACGGAGAGGGCCCGGGCGAGGCAGAAACCGCTCCCTGCCGCCTGGGGGGAGGGGGTGGGGGGCGATGCAAGGGAGAGTGTGTCGAGCAGTTCCCCCTAGAAGTCTGTGAGAAAACAACAAGCAACCATGTCAATTAGTGTTGGGATCAAGCATTAACTTGTCAATTCCCAAACGACAAACGATCGTTTGGTTGAACCAACCGTAGGAGGCTACTCTCTACGTGGTGCTCATATGACTCGGGTGTATGTGCGTGTGTATAGCCGTGTAGGGATGAATTATATGCGCATATGCGGATGTATGCATCCGTACCGTATTTTTTAAAATACATGTAGTGAGCCTAATCCAAACATCAAAATAGTGGAATTTACACACTTAAAAAGAAAAACAGTCAAATTATAGAATCTAGATTTACTACATGTTAATTAGCTCAAATATTACTTTCCTATATCCATAATGTATATTTCTCCGAAAAAATATAGATCTATATGTGTGTTATATTATGAGAGGTCTATATGTGTTTGTGTCGTTAGGGCAACTCCAACGCTCCCTCCCTCCTCCACTTGGTCCGCTCCCATTCGTTTTTATTTGGGAGGACATAACGCACAAAACCCAACACGGCACCACAAACGGACCGGCATACGCGCAGCCGTCAGGTTTGACCCATTCCCGTTCCAACTTATGGACCGAAATGCGGTTAAATGGGCGATAGAGTTATCCACCTCTTGTCCTCGGAGACCATGCAATTATACGCGTTCGAGGGGGTAGTTTGCGATTCTTTGCATCTCTGCATTCATGCATTGAGAATTCTAGATCTTTTTCACGCTTTTGTGCCGCGTGGGAACCTCCCCCGGCCGCTGTTTGGTAGTGGCAGGGGGTGCCGCCACCACCACGGACAAGGCCGGTGATGGCAGTGGCATGGCGGGGGCGCCGAACGGAGAGGGCCCGGGCGAGGCAGAAATCGCTCCCTGCCGCCTGGGGGAGAGGGGGTGGGGGGCGATGCAAGGGAGAGCGTGTCGAGCAGTTCCCCCTAGCTGTACTTAAAGTCTGTGAGAAAATAACAAGCAACCATGTCAATTAGTGTTGGGATCAAGCATTAACTTGTCAATTCCCAAACGACAAACGATCGTTTGGTTGAACCAGCTATAGGAGGCTACTCTCTACGTGGTGCTCATATGACTCGGGTGTATGTGCGTGTGTATAGCCGTGTAGGGATGAATGTATATGCGCATATGCGGATGTATGCATCCGTACCGTATTTTTTAAAATACATGTAATGAGCCTAATCCAAACATCAAAATAGTGGAATTTACACACTTAAAAAGAAAAAACAGTCAAATTATAGAATCTAGATTTACTACATGTTAATTAGCTCAAATATTACTTTCCTATATCCATAATGTATATTTCTCCGAAAAAATATAGATGTATATGTGTGTTATATTATGAGAGGTCTATATGTGTTTGTGTCGTTAGGGCAACTCCAACGCTCCCTCCCTCCTCCACTTGGTCCGCTCCCATTCGTTTTTATTTGGGAGGACATAACGCACAAAACCCAACGCGGCACCACAAACGGACCGGCATACGCGCAACCGTCAGGTTTGACCCATTCCTGTTCCAACTTATGGCCCGAAATGCGGTTAAATGGGCGATAGAGTTATCCACCTCTTGTCCTCGGAGACCATGCAATTATACGCGTTCGAGGGGGTAGTTTGCGATTCTTTGCATCTCTGCATTCATGCATTGAGAATTCTAGATCTTTTTCACGCTTTTGTGCAAAGAGAGTAAATGTGTTCATAATTCGAGAGTGTCCTAGGGTTTGGAAACAAATCGTAGACAACTTGGCGGGGGGAGGGGGTTGATTTCACCCTTATTCGGGTTGATTTTAAAAATTAACCCTAGTATTGGTTTGAGTCGTAACACTAGAGGTTTACTTCTTGATTTCTTATCTTATCTCAACATCACTTAATTCCACTTTGAGTTTTGAGTTAGAGTTCTAATTTAAAATTTAAATGCAAACTCAATTTAAAAATCATTATTCACAAACACTTTTGACAATTCAAATTTAACATCTAAAAATTACAAGGAAACTGAATTTTAGAAATAACACATTATTTCATTTATAATATTTCTGTTACAAGGGATATACATTTGAGATAATACAGAAAGGGAGATTACGAAAAATGGAAAGAAAAATCCCTAAGTCTAAAAACTAAAGATCTTCAAGACTTGGAAGTGGAGCTTTAGTACTTGAACACAAGTAAAAATAGAGGAGATTTGTCAGGGTTAGCATTTTGACAGCACTCTAGGGGTGGCGTTTTCCTGTTTGAAAGGACAAAGACCTGATCAACGCTTGGTTGATCAGGTCATGTTGCTAGAGGAAAAAACAGAAAGTCTAAGTCCTTGGTTGGGTCTTCGACTCCACCAAGCACTCGGGGGGCTACTGACGTGGGGATGCCCAACGGGTCCTCACGATGAGCATACTGGTGGCGGCCCAGCTATAGGAGTCTTCGAGAAGGCTCGCAAAGCCTATTGTCTAGGGCCAATTGAAGATGTAGATGGGGAAACGATCTGGAGAACGTACCTTGCAGGTCAAGAAGCGGACTAGGAAACTGACTAGGAAGAGTGTCATACTCATGCACAAACTCCCGAGACCCAGCCATCATATATATAAAGGCTTGGAGGGGGTCGTAGCAATACATATCCATACATAGAGAGAGAACATTGCGGCAAACCATATTCTGAGCTGCAACCCTTGTAACTGAAAGGCAGCTCACCGGAATAAAGAGACACACATGAAGTAGGAGTTTTACCTTAGCGTAGGGCCCTAAACATGGGGAAATCGTGCCCTCGTGTCCTGTCAACCATAGTAGTCAACTGTTGGTCTACGCTGCAAAATTTAAAAAAATCCCTACGTAGTCCACCAAGATCAGTATGCAAATAACGAGTCATGCCCATACATGCGAGGATCAGGATCACAACTCACCGGGCATAGGACTCGATATAGTCGTAGAAGAGTTCTGAACAATTGTAAATCCTCACAACTAGGCCTAGTTGCAAGGATGTTGCTAAGTCTTCCCTCGTCAAGGACCACGCGTGTATCCCTCTTATGGTGTGCACGTGTACGCTCGAGTAAACCCATCAACGCTCCACCGTTCAGGATTCGACACCAACGAAGAGAGACAGCCTTCCGGCGTTGCTAATTGGTAGCTCTAATCAACTGTGATTAGAACTATTTATAAAATGGGAAGCTCTCAACACATGAAATAAAACTAGAATTAGATCTAGAGAGAATTCCTTATTTGACCCTTACTTAAAATCTTGTTCCCTATTTGGCCCTTAAAAAAAATGCTTCCCTATTTGACACTTTAACTTCATTTTCTTCCTAACATGGCCCTATAGTGCATTCTAAACACAAATGGAGATGTAAAAAGTCTCTTTTGCCCCTGATCATTTTTTTGTACCAAAATTCATAATAAAAATTGAAAATAAGCATAGTTAGATTCTATGACATGTTGTTCCCACACGATACAAATATTACTTTGAACGTACACATCTGGAGTATTTTTTGTGTTGGCACTTTTTTTGCTACGGTACAACGCACCACCGTATGCTACAGTGCACGCCCACGGTACACAGTGGCGGATCCAGAGGGGGGGCACGAGCTGGGGCCACCCCCACCCCCACTCCCATGGCTCGGCCCCCTCAAGGATATGTACCAGGGTCCAGTACGTATATTACTCTGGCAGTTTGCACCAACCCTGCTGAATTAAATTCCCAACGCGATTAGCCAAGATCCAAGGCCACAATATGGCAGGTAAGTAATAGCCTAGGGCCTAGGCATCCATGGATTTGTCTTGGAGAGAAATGGAGTCGATGGATTGATTCCCTTGCTACGATGCTACCTTGGTAGAATCTAATTATTGCTTGAAGAATGGACCATCAAGTTTGTCAATTTTTTTATATCCTCTGATCCATGCGGTATTTTTGCAAAAACAATGGACAATCAAGGCTATGCATCACGTATATGTGCCACGAGATACTTGGAGTGACAACATTTTTAGTACTACACAGTACCTATTTTTTTCCCGTGACTACTAATTCTAAAATGTGCATACTTGCCGTGCTCTACGAATAATTTTACTAGTATTATTGTAGCAAGTACTACTACTCCACTACACTGCACGTCCCTGGATTTTCGAATGTGTGCGCTTGCATGCTAGGATGGTAAGTGATTAGAGCGTGTACTGGGCTGGTTTTGGGCTGCCGCACGTGGAGATGTCGGTGTGGCGCCGCCGTGTAGTCTCGTCCTAGAATCTAACTATGCTTATCTTGAACTTCTATTGTGGACTTTAGTACAAAAATTGAGCAGGGGCAAAAGAGTCCTTTTGCATTCCATTTGTGTTTAGAATGCACTATAGGTCCATGGTAGGAAGAAAATGAAATTAAGGTGTCAAACAGGGAAGATTTTTTTTAGGGCCAAATAGGGAACACAATTTTAGGTAAGGGCAAAATAAGGAATTCTCTCTTAGATCTAGGTATAATCAAGAGAGGACACCTCAAAACCCAATTAGAAGAGGCTCTAATTTATTTTGAGGGGCTCTAATTAGACCCTCTAATTCTACTAGAGAGAGAGAGAGAGGGGATTGATAACTAATTGTGTGTTTTGCTATGAGCCTTAGGGTGCTTTATATAGTGGGAGGAAGGAGAGACTTGCCAAAATGGAGGGGCGTACTAGTTGAGTTACGAGGAGGGTGGCCACACCACCTCCCCTAGCCCAACTCGGATTGGGAGGTGGAGACCAATTCCGCTTCCTCACTCCATTTTTGTTTTCCTTTTCCCTTTTCCTTTTCTCGTTTTCTCTCCAATAAATCAAGAAAAGTACCGGGGTGATGAGTAACAACTTGTGAAGCCACTACGACCCACCCAGCATCCCCCTAAAATAGGTTTCGTCCATGAGGGGGCAATCTACCCCCTCCCGGCACTTCTTCCTTATATGGAAAGTCCCCGAAACTCCTCCGGAACCACTTGATCCCTATAGATAAAATCATCGATATAATATAAATATTTTAGAAACACATTTCTAATATCATGACCTCCGTTACCTCTCATATAAAATCTGCCTAACACTAGCATAATTTCTCTCTTATAGTAACTTCCCTGAAACCACTTCGATTGACACCGGACTTTTTTCTCTGACATCGTAACGACATCGAAAATTCATAAAACCAATAACAACATATTAATTATCTTAATTAAAGGTTGACACAACTTAAGCGTGTGACTCATGAAAGCTTGATAACATATAGACATGTTCGAGAATTTACCGAACAATAACCAACAACGGGACCGTGGACGTCCATGGTGGCTCCCGTGTGTTCCCGAAGAACAAGCGGAACTCATAAGTTACTCATTGCACTTATTCTCTTAACTTCACGACATCAACTATATCACGAGGTGAGACTATGTGATCTGGTCTGATCAAACTCTTTGATCATAGCACATAAAACTCGTTTACCGATATTGTTCTCTTTTCTCATCCATATCCCTGATATCCTTGTGATAAATCACACTGTGTCTGGCCAGACAAGATGTCATCTATGATACCGAGAGGCCCCAGAGAATGTATCTCTCTATCGCCTAAAAGATTTAAATACTAGTCTTGAGCGATCTCAGTTCCATTACACTTTCTAGGGCATATCATATATCACCGTTATGATCACCAGTTACGGCAAGCCGGTTGATAATATCCAAAGTATAACTTTTCTTGTGTGGTTACTAGATATTCTCGTAGTATAGGAATTATAGTCAATGTTAACTTCATATGTATTTTCTAAAATACATTATAATTGTTTAGTCTCTTTTAGCAACAACATACACCTGGGTCGGTTCAGTACTATTGGTACCGTAAGAATAGACTCTTATGTTTTGCTAGACTTTCATCCAAGTCCATGATCAGGAAAATATGATCATCTTACCAACCATAAGCTAATCTTAGAGACAAGATTAGGAACTCTTCTTTGTTTATGTATTCACACCCGCACACAGATTTTCCTTTCAAAACTCACTTTTCAAGTGCTATAGCAGTTGTAGCATGATGACATAAACTTAATTCTGAACTTGGAGATAGAATAATAACTGAATATTATTCTCTCCAGGGCATACCTCCAACAGTCTTCCACTTGCACTAGAGTTAGTTAATACTCAGTTACTATGATGACATAACACCTAAGGAGTTCCGATGTTACTCACACTATGCATGTGGTACCTTAGAATTTTGTCTTTCACCTTTTGATCTAATCAATTTGTGATAAACTTATGTTTAGATTTGTTAGGAATTAGATTTGTGTGAACCTGGTTCCGTGACAGCATTAATAATTTAATCGTCTCGGAATGAATTATTATACCATCGTCTGAAACATCACTAAGTCGAATGACTTTTATCCAATAACTTGCAATCAAAAATGTCTAGCATTGAGTTGCAACTATTCGTAGGAAAATAGTGTAGAGTCCACTCATAATACTCTAATGTTGTTAATTATACAACATATGGTATTATCAATTGAAGAATCACAATTTGAGTCAAAATCAATAAAAAAAATTATTTTCTAATTCCACCGCAAATACATATGTGAAAACTTCTCACAATATTATTTGTAGATATACAAAATTCCACTAAGCTGTTTTATACCTTGTAACATCACCATTGAATATTTCTATGAGAAACTTCTCATCATATTCCTTGATTGTATTACAAACTATTAACTACATAAGAAAAACTTTTACTCAAGTCTTTCTCCTTTATATCGGATTGACTAAGACAATTTTAGTCAAGGAAAATCCATCGGTTCTTGTGTGATTATTTTTTATGACTATGAGATTGGTCAAATCACAAAATATTATGATTTGATATCAATCCTTTTTATTTTGCTCACCAATGACTACGAAATTCATGTCTATTGCAAAATATCATGTCACTTTTTACTTTAGAGACAAAATACTTTATCTCATTGTGATTCGAAATTTCTTTCAGAATTACACTTAGCACACCCATCATATTCAAGTTTATTAAACTCCTTAATATATCTCATAGATTCTAAATTTAACAAGACACTTTCTGATGTTGCATTTAAAACATTTTTAAATCTTTTCATGCGACAACTTTCTTTTAGTTAGACAGAGCCAAATTAAAATATCATAATCAACTCCCATTTATTTTTAAGTTCCTTCGCTTTATATAATGAAAAAGAAGTTCTTCTTGTATCATTAACAAGACTGACTTAATACTCATACTTGTAATATTTCAGATTACTCAAGTAACTCAAAATTTAATTACACTTTGCAAATATTTTTCTAATTGATCCAATAACAACACCAAGCAATTGATATGACAAGTTTCAAATCATCATTATCATTTATTCGTACGTGATAAAACAATTTTATCAATACTAGGTTTATGAATATAAAATATTCATATATGTTTTTCTTGCGAAAATATTCATATTCCTTGTGATTTTATAATCACTCCAAATTACTATCAAGATTCAATCTTTGAATCAAAATGAATATTTATTTTAACATGGATCTACATGATAAACCAATATCAGCTATCTATGAGTACTATTATATTGTTTGTTTTGTTTTTCACATTATGATCATTGTCTTGGAATTTTGATGACTTTATCACAAAGTGAATATTACATCAAATTCCTCATATGACCTTTATTTAATATTAAGTTTGAACTCTATGTATCTCATACATAAATTCCTACATAAGGTGATGATTTAGAAACATTTGCATGTTACCCATTTCATTCAATCCTTCTCCAAAGATTCACAATCCCAACTTGATATAATTTCCACATGTCTTTCATGAGAAGACACTTTTATCCTTAATCCAATGTGTTTAAAACACTTGGAGTTAAAAGTGGAAATTTACTACCAATAAACTTATTAGTTTTATACAAAACCTTTTAATCAATTGTGCATCATGCTTCAGCAATATTGATTACTAGAAACTATCATTAAAATAACTCTAAGTTAATTAATGACATACTTCCAACCTTAACAGACAAACAAGATAATTTTCTTTAGCGGGTTGAAAATTATTTTCGTTTCATGCTATAGCTTTATTATACAAAGAAATTTGACAATTATAACATTGCTTAAATACTTGTCTCACAAAGATTTTATTATCACAATAGTTTTGAATCTCTTAAAATTTATCATGAGTAATTTTGACTAAGAAAATATTCTTTGTCAACCATCTTATAATTTCTATTAAGTCCGTTTTACTTCAATCAAATTTATTTGATCCTAGTTTTTGATTCAAAATACTCACACCGACTTTTATGAAACACTCAAACTTCAGTTATTTTATCTATTCCACTTCATCAATATGATTAACTTATCATATTGAATCTTTAATGGAATTAAGTCAATTGAGAAAAAATCCATGACTTATGTGAATTTCGAAATTCACAAGTGCCTACTACTTAATAGATTTTGGACATATTAAATATTTTGGAGGAAGTCTTTAAATCTTAATAAATCAAATAAAATACTTATCTCCAATTTATTTAACAAGCCATAAAAACTATTACTCTGTAACATCCCAATTTTTGCTACAATAGGGTGTGGTGTTGTGTTCATCTCATACATGCATGAATCAATAAAATTTAATCATGTTTTAACCAATTTAAATTTGGAATTTAAATGGTTTGAGAAAATTCCACAAAAAGTACTTAAAATGTGTTCCAAAATCTTGTATTGAAAAATATTTGAAATACACCAAAGCAAAACATGGTTTTGTTGGAAATTTCATAAGCTTTCCAACAGTTATTTTTGCCAAATTTTTACTTAGCAAAAAGGCCCTCAAAACAAGGTTTTCTGTTCTGTTTTTTAAGAGAGAAGGACCTCCTGGTAAATCTCAGAAACGCTAGGGGGTTTTCCAAAATCGGCCTTTTCTTTTCCTTTCTCCTCCATCTCCGGCCAGAAGGACAGGAGAGTGACGGTGAGGTGGCCTCTGCCACCTCCTGCTTTCAGCTCACGAGGGGGTGACGACCCAGGAGACGTCTAGATCGAGCGCTCACCCGCAGAACCCCCTCCTCGTGCCTCTCTTCCTCTCTCCGCTCCCCGCTATACCAAAACCCTAGCTCGCCGCGGACGCCGCCAATTGCCGTCTCTCCGGCCACCCCTGGACGAGATAACCACGCAGGAATATCCACCCCGAGCTTCTGCACCTCCTCGCCAACTTCCGCCTGCAGGGATGCCCCGGAGCAGAGGAATTGCACCGCCCCGTCCGACTCCGGCCGCCGTCGAGTTCCGGACGCCGGCGACGGTTTAAGCCTCCGCGCGCCTCTCCGTCAACACCATCAAGTTCACCTCGCTCCGGTGAGCCTCCCTGTGCCATCCGTTTATCCCCTCCCCCTCTGTAACTTCCGCCCGACGTGCTCCGCCGCCCGCCGCCGCGCGGATGGACGCCGGCGAGCCTCCGGCCACCCAATTCCAGAGCCGCGGCCACCCCTAGCATCCCCATGCACCCCTCCACCCCGTGGTGGGGTTTGATTTCGAAACCCCGCGCGAAATCGTCCGATTTGGCGGTTCCTCTGTGAAGAACAGAGTAGGTGACATCATGTTTTCATCACGCTGACGTCATAAACCGGTTTTCCTTTTCTGAAAAATGTTTAATACACTAACACGTGGACACCACCCTTTTTAATAAAACTTGTAAAAGGGATATCTTTTAATCTGTAAATCAGAAAATAAGATAAAAATATGGAGTTGCTCATAAAATTGTTCTCCACCCAAATATGTAATTTTCACACATGTTGAGAAAGTTCAAAAATGGCTTTTATTTAATGTTATATAATTCATTCAAAATAGAAAAATAAGTTTTTATTCACTAAAATTAGAAAATTAAAAGTTATATACCAAATAGCTCAAAATGACAAATGCAACCTGTTTATGGTGTTTTCAAACCCATTTGAGCTATTAAAATTGTACACAACTTCAGAATTGTCCGAATTGCCCCTCCGGGGTCTATTTCGGGACTATTTCAGTAAAACTGCATAATTGTCATATGAACCCTAGAAATCCAACCAACATGTTTAGGGATTTACTTCCGTGCATTAACTTGATCATGCATACATATTGCGCATTGCATCTATGCCATGTTGATTGTTATTCTTCTTTTTGGTGTTTGTTCCCCCTCGGTAGAACGTGACTCCGAAGAGAAGGCCAACAACTCCATGGTGAATACTTGATCTTAACCGACAAGTCAAGCACTTATTCCTGAAGACTTTATCTGGTTTTCTTATAACCAAGGCAAGCATAACCTCTTATCTGCTCATATATGTTTTCCAATGACTTTTGGTTCTCGTATTTGCATTCGTTTCCAAGTATTTGGTGTCTGTAGGTAGTCTTCTCCTATACTTTGCATAGCCAAAATACCATGATCCACTGCTCCTAGTTGCCTAGATTTGATTGTGCGCATCGCCAGAGCCTTATATATGCTATGCTTAGCTTTGTATACTTGCTTAGCTCTGCTCCATCCGGTTGATGAATCAGAGTTGCGGATGAATCTAGTAAGGCAGGATAACGTGGGAAGATGAGCTATGTGTGTTTAACCTGACTAAGGCTTGGATAGGAGGCCACTTGGGAAGTGGTTGTTCGTCCTATACTTGCCACCCCTAGGACTAAGGTTTCGGGCGGAAGCCAAGATTGAGCGTGCAACCACACGCGGGGTCTAAGTAACCGCGCTCGACTAACTAACTTGTTTGGTTCTATCCGTGAGTCACGTAGTTTGGGATTTCCATCTGCGTGTGAGTCAAAAACCTTTTGGACGTGTTTAGGGCGTGACCGGGACAAGTGATGGACGTACAGGGATCTTGATCCCGACTCACAGAACAGGTGCCGTCAGGAGGTGGCCAACTCCCTGTTGACGGGGTGGCCCTGTTTGGGTTGACTCATGGATAGGGCTCGACAAGGTAAAGGTCGTGGCCAACCACCCTCTGCCGCGCTCCCTTGGGAAGAGCGTTACCGCGTGGCGCTAAGAGTCGGTTGGTACGTGTGGGTAAAGTGTACATCCCTGCAGGGCAATCTCTTCGAAAAGTCGTGTCCACGGTTATGGACGACTTGGTGAAGGTAGAGACCATAGACAACTTGAACATGACGTAAAACATGTTGACAATGAATGAAGGGTGCCTCCTCGGAGATGCCGAGAGGGGTGATCCTTGTAGCAAGTGAGATGCTGGGAAATGAAGTTGGTGGTTTCAAAAGATGATGATCTACAAGAGTTGAGTACTTTCTCGTCTGTTTTGAAAACCCTCTACAATACGTGCTATTCTTCCTCGATTTGGAAAACAAACATTGCTTTACGCAAAACAGCCTTCATAAAACCCTTTATGAAACTAGCAGATATATAATAGGTTAACTAAGTCTTGTTGAGTACCTCCAGTACTCAGGTTTGCTTAAATTTGGTTCACGTGAAGGTCTCACATCGGTGGTGTTTCAGCGTGGACATCGACGAGTAGTTCTGGGGTTCCCAGGTAGCAGCCTGGAATCTATGGGCTGGGACGTCGCCTTATGTTGCGGCCTCTTAGGCCTTTTTGGTTCTTGTTGATTAGCAACATAATCTGCCTTCCGTTGTCTGATGTAATGTTGGGTCGTGTGACCTCTGTTTGTAAGCTATACTCTAGTAACACATGTTTAATAAAGCTTCCATGTTTAGAGTACTGCTTTGGTCGGTTGTTGGTTTCGAGCTCATTGTTATACAGTTTTGGCTATGCCTGCATAGTTGTCGCAGTCGAGGGGTTGTGGAGCCGATGATCCATGTCCGAGCCCGCCTGTCGATGTGATCGGCCTGGGGCGAGGTAACCCTAGTAACCCTCGACTGTTGTTGCACTTTCTGGACACATAGCAGCTCTGTATAGCTTTGGTCCCGTTTCCTTCAGTTTCATTCGATTCGTGGACTCTTTGATATGCATAGTTGGTTATGACTAGCATGGATACAAGGAGTAGTAGACTGGGGATCCGGACTACGTGCCGATGAATCCAGTTTGCCTGCTGTTGTTTGTTGCGGCCGGGGCTGGTAACCCTGAAGCCCTTGTGAGTCCATGGCTAGGAGCACATAACAGTATGTATATCTCTGGGTCCGGGGTCGTGACAAGTCATGGTATCAGAGCAGGACTGCATGTAGGAAAACCTTATTGCTTGGTCGATGTTGAGTCTAGAGTTTGTGAAAACTACTTTGAAATTCCAAATGAGTTGTGAAAACCTTCTTAGGATTCTTTTTACTCCTTATCTGGTATCGCTCTAACTCTGGTTCACCTCATCTGTTTTGATTTGAAAAGGTTTTGCTATCTCTTCTAGTCATTCAAAACTTAGGTGCCTTCTTTGGCAAGACGTTTCTTTCACCCAAGTTGACCTAGTGTGAAGTTCTAGAGTCGTTTGTGTTTCATACTCCGTTATCTCTTAACTGGGAGATCTCCTTTCCATCATAATCTCTCAAAGTTGTATCGATTCCACATACTCATGTGCTAAAGTCTCAAAAACCTGCACCTCGAGATTTCCTTTGCATCTCGAATGTATCTGTTATCTTCTGCTCAAGTTCTTCCGTAGCTATCGTTGTCCTTCGAAAGATACTCCGTGATTGCTACCCATAGTGTCCTTTAAGGCACACAGATAGTAGTTATTCCTTTCTCTGTGTTTTTTTTACCCTTGGACTTGAACCGAAGGTCCCGGAATGTGCTGAATTGTGGTGGGTTGAATCATGTGGTTTCATAACCATGTGATGCTCACGCTATCAGTACAGGATGCTGACCTTTAACCCAAGTTTTATTTCTTTGGATACTGAAGAATCTCTTCCACCTCATTTTGGCTAGGAAATTCCAACTCTCAAAGTCGTAGGCTTCCCTTTGGAACCAAAAGAGATCACAACAAGAGTGGTCATCATGAATTCCAAGTCCTCGTTTTTTTCAGCTATACTTTTCTTCTTAGCATGGGATATACAGATGAGTATGACTTTGTGCATCCAACGTGATCTCAGGATTTTCCAAGAACACGTTCCTATTCTTTGCTTGCTTCCAAACCTCATCTACTGTTTGAAATACAGGTTGCATATGTGTGTTGGATTCTTCCAATGCATTTGCTCTTGTGATCCGTCAGAACGTTCCACCTTGGAATGTCAGGAGAAACAAACTCCAATACCTCGTTCATCTCTAGAACCAGGTCAAAGTTTTGTATTTCGCGGCTCAAAGAAGTTTCATTAGCTTCTGTTCTGCTCCATCTTCGAGTATCACACTCTTACATATCAAGAGGTTGTGTTGAGTTTCATGGCCTTATTGATGAAGTGATGCTCTTACAATTCTCCACTCCCCCATCCTCCAAGCTGAAATGCTCGAGAAGGTTGGGTGTGTGTGTCGATGTGTGCATCAGATATTCTGAGCAATTCGTATTGCTTTGAAAATCTAAGAAAACATTTGTATCCTTCTTAGCACTATTGGTCACCCGGTCTCTACTAAAGTTGGCCGTGTTACCAAATCCGTTCATTCTGGTGCACATTCTTGGTCAGAGAGTTAGGTTCATGCTAAAGCTCTCAAGATCATATCGGTTGCTTTGAAAAGCAAAACTCCTTCCAAACTCCAAAACATACAGTAGGTTGTGATATTCTGGTTGTCTTTCTAGAAGTATCACCAGGTTTTACCTCACCGTGATGTCTACACAAGGGGTATTTGAACTACTCCTTTCTCCAAGAACTCTACTGGATATCCTGTACTAGTTGGTTGGTCTTAAACGATAACTTGGAGAGTTGAAAGGCAAAAGCTCCGCCTAACTTGATCCTTTGTTAAGGGATGTCTAGTTTCCTTTGTGTTGAAGCAAGATAGTGTCTTCTCAATGGACATACTATCATCTACTCTTGATTTATTTTGGGCTATCGTCAAATCGAGAAAAGATCAAGGACTATCTTGATGGTGTTTTCTACTCCTGGTGTTCACCTAAGTACACCTTCGTGTCTTTTGTCAGACCAATATTTTGCCTTGTTCATGTGTCATATGAGTTCCTCTGCTTGGAGTATATCAATAAGTGTGTTTTCGAGCCCATCGATGACATTCCTATTTTTTCCAAGTTGCAAGAGGTTCATGTTGAACACTTGGCACTAATGTTGGAAACTTTCGAGAACCATCTTTGTTTCATTACGAAGATTGTGTTCTAGATGTTCGAAGTGACTTTCTCGGGTTCATGTGCTTTTGGTGAAAGTTGTCGCCATGGATTCGAGTAAAGTTTTCTTGTTCCCTCAGGAATAATCCGTCGGTCATGCATGTGTGGTCTATTCTTGAGATGGTTGGTTATTACCTCGTCTACTGGAAGAAGTTTTCATCCACATTAAGCCACTGACTGATCTTTCGTAAAAAAGAAGAAGTTTAAGAACTTCGTTATCTTTGTATCGTCTCCCCAACAAGGATTCCGATGTGTTTCTTTGTAAGTAAGTCATGTAGGTGCAACCGTCTTCCACAAGTTGCTAATACATGGGTTCCATAATCCTGCTCATCTTCTTGAGCTTGGCATCATAGTCCATATCTTGAGAATCCAGCATATGTATCTCGTTGGTAAACGGTGCAAATCTCTTCGCTCAAACATACCGAGCCTGAGCTATAAATCCACTAACCAGAGCTGAATCTCAAGCAGCAATGATGGTTCGTGTATTCTCAAGGGTATTGAATTAGGTCCATTCAAAAATCCGGCATGGTTGATGTTGTGGTTGACACAATTAGCCGGAAGACCTAATGTCATATCCCTCTGAATCCGTAAGAACAGCCACTCCCCATGAGAATTCTTGTGTGGCTCGTGCTAACAAGTGTTTCTCACCGTTCTTCCAAACCGGAGTTTTACTTTCACTTGATGACCTATAGAAGGCTTGTCGTGAGCCTGCTGTCGGTATTTAGAACATCAAGGATACGTTGGAAGTTGATCTTCTCAATATTTCTCCGTTGAACCTCCAAAACCTTTGTTCTAGTGGAAACAAGTTCATCATGAAAACATCTCGTGGTGTTTCGTAACCACCATTTATCAGTTCCCTTTTTCAAGTTGTTTGTACTTGAAGTTCCGTTCATCTCACACATTGTGTGAATTTGTCAGTTACCTCAGCCATGGGATCTTAACCAGGTGGTAAACGTATTGCTACGTCAAATCCACCATAGGAAAGAGATTCCCTATTCCTTCTGGTGTTTCAATCCTCGTTGGTTACCCATCCTTGTGGTGTGACCAAGAATTCCTCCCTAACTACGGTGTTCCAACATTCTTTGGTTACTCATCTTCTGTCGTGAAGTAACATCCCGATCTTTGACAAAGATTTCGACAAAGTTTAACGGAATGAAAGTTCCTTTATCTTCCGTGTTCATTCCGAAGAGTGAACATGATCCCGTATCAAAACTCTCAGACGCACGAATTACCCTGTTTTCTCGTGTTCTCCCTCGTCTACAGATATTACATTGTGATATTCAAGACCATTCTCTCCATCTTGGTATTCTGTTGAAGAAACCTCGATGTCATAAGTTGTACAACCTTCTTCTTCCAAAAGGATTTAAAGTCTTGTGCAAAGCTCATATTCTAAATCCTTTCAAGAACTATCGTCCTAAAAACTTGAAATCTTCTCTTATTCCCTCCGTTATCTTGATGTGTTTCATGCATGTTAACTCAAAAGTTCTTTACGAACATTATTGTCCTGAGTTAGCCATGAGATACTCGATCTTCGTGAAGATTATTTCCTAAGAGTTTTCCCTCTCATCTAAGATGTAGCCGCTGGATATCTTCACAAGTGCTACAGATCAACCTCTCCGAGAAAAGAGTCGTAAGGTTCAAGAAGATCGTTCAAAACCGGTGTTCCTTCTTTCTTCTCCTTCGGGAATCTTAGGACGAGATTCTCGTAAGGGGGGTAGATTTGTAACATCCCAATTTTTGCTACAATAGGGTGTGGTGTTGTGTTCATATCATACATGCATGAATCAATAAAATTTAATCATGTTTTAACCAATTTAAATTTGGAATTTAAATGGTTTGAGAAAATCCCACAAAAAGTACTTAAAATGGGTTCCAAAATCTTGTATTGAAAAATATTTCAAATACACCAAAGAAAAACATGGGTTTGTTGGAAATTTCATAAGCTTTCCAATAGTTATTTTTGCCAAATTTTTACTTTGCAAAAAGGCCCTCAAAACAAGGTTTTCTGTTCCGTTTTTTAAGAGAGAAGGACCTCCTGGTATATCTCAGAAACTCCAGGGGGGTTTCCAAAATCGGCCTTTTCTTATCCTTTCTCCTCCATCTCCGGCCAGAAGGACAGGAGAGTGACGGTGAGGTGGCCTCTGCCACCTCCTGCTTCCAGCTCACGAGGGGGTGACGACCCAGGAGACGTCTAGATCGAGCGCTCACCCGCAGAACCCCCCTCCTCGTGCCTCTCTTCCTCTCTCTGCTCCCCACTGTACCGAAACCCTAGCTCGCCGCGGCCGCCGCCGATTGCCGTCTCTCCGGCCACCCCTGGACGAGATGACCACGCAGGAATATCCGCCCCGAGCTTCTGCACCTCCTCTCCAACTCCCGCCTGCAGGGATGCCCCGGAGCAGAGGAATTGCACCGTCCCGTCCAACTCCGGCCGCCGTCGAGTTCCGGATGCCGGCGACGATTTAAGCCTCCCCGCGCCTCTCTGTCAACACCATCACGTTCACCTCGATCTGGTGAGCCTCACTGTGCCATCCGTTTATCCCCTCCCCCTCTGTAACGTCCGCCTGACGAGATCCGCCGTCCGCCGCCGCGCGGATGGACGCCGGCGAGCTTCCGGCGACAGTTAGCAAGCGGCACCGCCACCCCTCGGTCCCTCTCGAGCCCCTCTACCTCGTGGTGTGATTGGATTCGCGAATTGCGCGCGAATTTGATCAATTTTGATCTCAACTGTGAAGAACAGGGTAACGTGAGGTCACTGTGACATCATGCTGATGTCATATTCCCTTCTTTTTACAAATTCCAGGAATTCCAGAAAAAGGGTCTATTTTGTAAAATCAATAACTATTAAAATGTTACTCAGAAAAATAAAATAATAGCTTGGTTTTGTTCATAAAAATATTCTCTATCCATATATGTAATTTTCACACATGTTTGAGAAAGTCCAAAAATGAGCATTTATTTAATATTGTTTAATCATTTAAATATGGAAAAATAAGTTTTTATTCACTAAAATTAGAAAATTAAAAGTTATATACCAAATTGATCAAAATGACAAATTGTCGCACCCTGATTTCTAGGGGATACTCACCGTACGAACTGGATAGCAGATGCTTGGATTATGGGGCATAACTGCTCCCACGTCCCAGCTTCCTGGTAGGCCTGCGCTTATGCGCGACAACACAAGCCCTGCTATTCCATCGTCGATGTAAACTATCCACTAGAGATCAAAGGCACTTCCGTCGACGTACTTCAAACCATACACACATGGTACGTCAACGGCGTTTAACAACTGATATCACAACAGATCTCTACGACACAAAAGATTGAAATAAGTTGCAAATAGCTCTCATTAGAGCAGAGATAGCAAATACAATCATTCAGAGGGCACATGCCCCAACAATACCTCATTACAATACAGCGGAAGCATTCAACATGTCTGAGTACAGACAAGAACCAAATAGGCCTAAGAGGCCGGAAACAAACAGACGGAGCCCATCCACGAAGTCTCGGATCCTGCCCGGGTCCGCTATCTACTCGTCAGCAGTCTCGTCGTCATACTCCACGTAGTAGCCACCATGTAGATCCTCGGAACGTCGTCTGCGTAAACCACAGCCCCAAAGGGGTCAGTACACCAACGTACTGGCAAGCAAGACTCACAGTTCACCAAAGTGTAACCCGTCAACACCAAGCACAGATGCTTTGGGTTCAACGGAAGGAAGGGGATATAAAGATGCTGCAACTGGCTGCTCTAAACAACTACAGAACATACTACAACTGCCGGCTAACAGAAAGGAGATAAGATCGAGGATAGTAACCAACTGAAAGATAACTTCAAACAAACCCATCCTGGATCTCGCCCCTTATCCGAAGAAGCAATCCGAGGATAACTCACACGGTTGAATTAATGATGGTTCAAATTGTTGTGTCAATAAGCCTATTACTAGTCAACTTATTAATCATGGGGTGTAACATGTTTGATCATTATGTTTAAGTTGTCCTGAGTACTTGTTAGCCAGTACTTTCACCAAGTAATCCATAACCGCGGAAAACACGGCTTCTCGAGAAGATTATCCCTGCAGGGTTGCACCAATTTGGCCGTACACTCATGAATAACCCGCCAGATGGGAAGCGATCCCACCAAGCGGGGTACTCAACACAACCAACCATTCCTCGCATCAAGCCCAAAGCACCTTGGGCGCACGGCTAATCGAGCCCAGAAGAAAATGGACCCTCATAGCACTCTAAGAACGTGTCCCCCTATATGCCGACTACAAAAGTTCCACCCTGGCCTGGGCTCGCAAAAACATGATGCGGCAAATGGAAAACACGAACTAAATGAGGCGATTTGGACGAGATGCGAATCAGGTCAAGTTGAGGGGGGCGCCCATACTCGCTTCCCAAATGCGGGTAGTGCGCTCATCATGGATCAGTAGACAAGACCCTTTTCCTATTAGGGTCGACACTAGCAGGCTTCAAAACCTCTCATGGGCCTCCTGCCGGTGCCTTATCATCAAATTTATTATTAATAGTAACATTAGCATGATTGATTGATTAAACATCGAGCCCCCACAACGTAATGAAATAGTAACAGAAAGTAACGGGTAACAGACTCGAGCAAAGCAACCTAAGCATGCTAGATAAGACACAGGCACAAGCAATGGGTTGTAGGTAGGGAGGTGAGGCAATATCATGGTTAAGGGATTCATGTGATGGGTTCGTAACAGAAACAACTACTACTAAGGCTAGCAGAAAAGAACAACGGAAAGTATCGGTAACCAATGTTGAAAGGAACACGATGGATCATGTGAGTGATAACTTGCCTGCAAAACCCAGTAGCCTGGTACTGAGCTAACTCCTTAGAAGGGGTGTCGTAAGTATCGTCGGTCTCAACGTCGTCGTTTATCCGGGAAGAAGCAAACAGACAATGCAGAAAGATAAACAATCAATATCATGGCATAGGTGCACAACATGGGATGATGCATGTCATGTTAATAGATGCATCAGAATAAACTACTTGACAGTATAACACAATTTAATTGGACCCATATGCAATGTGAATTGCATATGGATGCAAATGGTTAAGGTGGAAGCAATGATCTACATTTGATTAACAAGTGTAAGTGGTTAAACATGATGCTTGCATGATGATAACAACAACATAACAGCAAATAACAAGGATAGATGCAAGGAAAAGAGGTTAAAACCAGTTAGGGAGTTTATTATTAAGTTTGGAAATTTGGTTACTTAATGATGTCACACATGAAATTGTTGTTTTCAACAAGTTAAAGTGTGCAAAACAAATAACAAAGTTGATATTTGAAAAGGTTATCAAATTTTAGTTGGATTACATGTTTCACATTTTGAAATTGGACTTTGGATTAATCAATTATGAATTAAACAATAATAAACAATTTTTAATTGCATTAAACAAGAATTAAATAGTTTAGGCAATTTTAGTTATTCGAAACAGAAAACAAAATTTATATTTGGATAGAACATTCAAAATGGTGTGAAAAACATATTTTGTTTGCATTATTTGGAAATAGGATGAATTAGTTATGATTTATTACAAATGGCATTTGAATTATTTGAATTTGAATTTAAATTGCATTTTGAAAATTCAAAACAGTGAACAATTGTGTTATTTGGAAAGATTATGAAATTTGGAGCAAAATTCATATACAAGTTTTATTTACTAGACTTAGGGTTTAAAAGTTATTGATTTTTGAAGTTATGGATTTATTCTGTTATTAAAAAGGATTGGAATTTTCATTAACAGAAAAGTTTTTTTTTTTTTTTAACTTTTGCTACCGCACGGGAACGTACCCACAGGCACTGCCCCGTGGGCCTGGTGGCCAGCGTGGCGCCGGGTGGATGACAGGTGGGGTCGCGGTGCTGCACAGCAGATCAAAAAAAAGTGGGGAGTTTGGCCTTCCCCAGGGCTCGAACTCGGTCGCTACGCAACCAGAGAGAGGGACCAAGCCACTGCGCTGGAACTGAACGTTTGTTCAGAGTACCGCGGCAACGTTTTTCAGGTAAGGCACACAGTGTTGTGCCAAACTGACGAAACTGCAACTGCAGTTTGCAGTCACAGACAGAGGCGATGCCGGTGATCGTCACGGCGGTTCTCCGGCGACTCGTGGTGCGCGCGTGGTCCAAGTGTGCGTGCAGGACGTGCCAGGGTGCGGAGCCGATACGTGAGCAAGTAGAGGGAGAGGGAAGACGCGACGGTGGAGCTCACCGTGAGGTTGGTCGCTGTCGACGATCAGAACAGACGCAGAGACGGGCGGAAGTCCCCGGCGACGGCGCGGCCGATACGGGCAGCCACGGCCGGTGGCGCCTGCAGAGAAATTGGGGAGGATAGCCTCCTCGTTCCATTCCCGGGGACGGCGTTTCCTCGAGGTGGCCAGATCGCGGCCGCGGTGAGGGAGAAGGTGGCGGTGTCGGGTGGCTCTCTGACGGTGGCTCGGTGGTGTGGTCGAGGTTCAGACATGTTCAGGCAACGTTCAGCAGAGAGGAGGGAGTTGGCAGAGGAGCAAAACGGCGGCGACAGGGAAGAGATTAGGGTTAGGGCTCGGGGTATGGTTGATATAGGGAGAGGGGCTTGTACGGCAGCAATCCCAGGAGGCATGGAGGTGATCGACGGTGGTTTTCTGTTCGTACCTGGTGACGCCAGCGAGAGGTGGAAGAAAACGACAGCTCGAACCGGTATTGGGCCAAGGAGGGTTAGTGGGCTGGGTTTCAGATAGGTTAGGTGCTGCTCACCCTTCTCCTTTATTTTTTTGTTTCTTTTATTTTATTTTATTTTTTGTAGTTTTGCTTTTAGGAAGAAAATGTTAAGGTTTTTATTTAAGAAAAATTCCAGAAAATTAGGTTAGGATAGTTAGGCAATTAGAAAACATTTTCCAAATTTGGATTTCAAAAATTAAGTTTTAAAATGCAAGTTTGTATTTGAAACCAATTTAGGGGAAATTCAAGATTAATGAATCATTAAGGAAAACATGTATTTGAATAGGGTTTTCTTTAGGGTTTAAAAGGGATTTAATGAATTCAAATTAGTGGTGCATTTCATGGATTCAAAAGGTTAATGAATTGAGAATTGGTTTGAGTTTAAAAAATGATATTTGTATGTGAATCCAAATAGCAACAATTTTCATTATTAAAAACACAATATTGAAACAACAATTTAAATAGGGTTACCCCTATGATTTAATGTGTTTGAGGATTTCAATGGTGAGGTGAATTTCATGGTTTCAATTAGATACTGATTTGAAATACATTTGATTTGAAATTGGATTGAAATAGAATTAATGGATTGAAATAAAAGCACCATTTTATTAGTTGATCAACATGGAATAAAATGGAACAATTTGGTTGTTTTCACTTGTTATTTTTATTCTAAAAATTGTAACAGAACAAGTATGAAAACATTGTTTGAGTAAGGTTTGAATTTGAGTTGTGAAAACAGTGGAAAACAAATGCAACAAATAAGAATCAAATGCAAACAACATGGAAACAATATGATGACATGATGCAATACCTAAGTAACAAGAAATCAAACATTCTAAATGGTAGGTTTTCATACTTGGGCTGTTACAAAACGCCCCCCCTTGAAGGAATCGCGCCCCGAGATTCCTACTGAGAAAAGAGAAGGTCCGGAAACTTCTTGGAAAGATCCACTTGAGCTGTGACACGTGAAACACATCGTGCACCTTGGATAGACGTCAGGGAATTTACAAACCACCGGAACATTTTCAAGTGAGGCGAGAGGTTTTTGTATCTAGGGTGTATAGCTGGATAGAATTTGATTCATTTGGAGAATAGATTATCTGGCTAGAATGGTGGAACGGAGTTATTGACATCAATGCAACACCAAGAATAATCATCAATGTCAGAATCATCAACATGAGAGTAACGAGGAATATGTGGCCTCCCATTAGAATTGGATTGTTCTTACTTATCTTGGAAGTCAACATTTGAGATCCCGGGGAGTGAACAGAGTTTTGATTGCTTAGTGGACCCAGAATTGGGTTGTATGTTGTGGAAAAGATTGTTGATACAAAGGAATGTGATGCTCCGGTCTGAAACAACACTTTAGCTGGACAAGAGTTTTCGAGGAAGTTTTGATTAGACGCCGGTAGAAGATTTGAAGTGGAAAACAACAACAAGATTTGAACGGACGAAAAGGATGTTGAGAAGAGCAGGATAATGAAGCAACACCGGGAAAACGAGAACAAAACTCCTGAGGTACTATGGAAAACCCATCCGGGCTTCTAAAGGATCAATATCTACTGCTTAAGGAATAGAGGATCTGCTTCCGGGGCTTACACGCCTCCGTTCTCAATCATGAGTAGGCAACATGATAAATCACGTCACAACCACCTCCATTCCTATGGTCTAGTAGATATAACCATCCTAGAGAAACCAGAATTCGTGAAATCCTAACTTGAAAGTTTAGATGAGAAGGGAAAAATCAACGTTGCACTTCCTTACCAGAAAAGGGAGGGTGGGTGGGGAAAGAAGAAAAAGAACAGAATTCTTACTCTCACGTTTCATTTTTCCTATATAGCTACAAAATAGTTTCTAGACTCAACTGCGACCAGTAAAAAGGGATCCTACAGGCAGACAGGCTCTGATACCATTTGTCGCACCCTGATTTCTAGGGGATACTCACCGTACGAACTGGATAGCAGATGCTTGGATTATGGGGCATAACTGCTCCCACGTCCCAGCTTCCTGGTAGGCCTGCGCTTATGCGCGACAACACAAGCCCTGCTATTCCATCGTCGATGTAAACTATCCACTAGAGATCAAAGGCACTTCCGTCGACGTACTTCAAACCATACACACATGGTACGTCAACGGCGTTTAACAAGTGATATCACAACAGATCTCTACGACACAAAAGATTGAAATAAGTTGCAAATAGCTCTCATTAGAGCAGAGATAGCAAATACAATCATTCAGAGGGCACATGCCCCAACAATACCTCATTACAATACAGCGGAAGCATTCAACATGTCTGAGTACAGACAAGAACCAAATAGGCCTAAGAGGCCGGAAACAAACAGACGGAGCCCATCCACGAAGTCTCGGATCCTGCCCGGGTCCGCTATCTACTCGTCAGCAGTCTCGTCGTCATACTCCACGTAGTAGCCACCATGTAGATCCTCGGAAGCGTCGTCTGCGTAAACCACAGCCCCAAAGGGGTCAGTACACCAACGTACTGGCAAGCAAGACTCACAGTTCACCAAAGTGTAACCCGTCAACACCAAGCACAGATGCTTTGGGTTCAACGGAAGGAAGGGGATATAAAAGATGCTGCAACTGGCTGCTCTAAACAACTACAGAACATACTACAACTGCCGGCTAACAGAAAGGAGATAAGATCGAGGATTGTAACCAACTGAAAGATAACTTCAAACAAACCCATCCTGGATCTCGCCCCTTATCCAAAGAAGCAATCCGAGGATAACTCACACAGTTGTAATTAATGATGGTTCAAATTATTGTGTCAATAAGCCTATTACTAGTCAAGTTATTAATCATGGGGTGTAACATGTTTGATCATTATGTTTAAGTTGTCCTGAGTACTTGTTAGCCAGTACTTTCACCAAGTAATCCATAACCGCGGAAAACACGGCTTCTCGAGAAGATTATCCCTGCAGGGTTGCACCAATTTGGCCGTACACTCATGAATAACCCGCCAGATGGGAAGCGATCCCACCAAGCGGGGTACTCAACACAACCAACCATTCTTCGCATCAAGCCCAAAGAACCTTGGGCGCACGGCTAATCGAGCCCAGAAGAAAATGGACCCTCATAGCACTCTAAGAACGTGTCCCCCTATATGCCGACTACAAAAGTTCCACCCTGGCCTGGGCTCGCAAAAACATGATGCGGCAAATGGAAAACACGAACTAAATGAGGCGATTTGGACGAGATGCGAATCAGGTCAAGTTGAGGGGGGCGCCCATACTCGCTTCCCAAATGCGGGTAGTGCGCTCATCATGGATCAGTAGACAAGACCCTTTTCCTATTAGGGTCGACACTAGCAGGCTCAAAACCTCTCATGGGCCTCCTGCCGGTGCCTTATCATCAATTTATTATTAATAGTAACATTAGCATGATTGATTGATTAAACATCGAGCCCCCACAACGTAAATGATATAGTAACAGAAAGTAACGGATAACAGACTCGAGCAAAAGCAACCTAAGCATGCTAGTAAGACACTGGCTCAAACAATGGGTTGTAGGAAGGGAGGTGAGGCAATATCAGGTTTAAGGGATTCATGTGATGGGTTCGTAACAGAACAACTACTACTAAGGCCAGCAGAAAGGAACAACGGAAAGTATCGGTAATCAATGTTGAAAGGAACACGATGGATCATGTGAGTGATAACTTGCCTGCAAAACCCAGTAGCCTGGTACTGAGCTAACTCCTTAGAAGGGGTGTCGTAAGTATCGCCGGTCTCAACGTCGTCGTTTATCCGGGAAGAAGCAAACAGACAATGCAGAAAGATAAACAATCAATATCATGGCATAGGTGCACAACATGGGATGATGCATGTCATGTTAATAGATGCATCAGAATAAACTACTTGACAGTATAACACAATTTAATTGGACCCATATGCAATGTGAATTGCATATGGATGCAAATGGTTAAGGTGGAAGCAATGATCTACATTTGATTAACAAGTGTAAGTGGTTAAACATGATGCTTGCATGATGATAACAACAACATAACAGCAAATAACAAGGATAGATGCAAGGAAAAGAGGTTAAAACCAGTTAGGGAGTTTATTATTAAGTTTGGAAATTTGGTTACTTAATGATGTCACACATGAAATTGTTGTTTTCAACAAGTTAAAGTGTGCAAAACAAATAACAAAGTTGATATTTGAAAAGGTTATCAAATTTTAGTTGGATTACATGTTTCACATTTTGAAATTGGACTTTGGATTAATCAATTATGAATTAAACAATAATAAACAATTTTTAATTGCATTAAACAAGAATTAAATAGTTTAGGCAATTTTAGTTATTCGAAACAGAAAACAAAATTTATATTTGGATAGAACATTCAAAATGGTGTGAAAAACATATTTTGTTTGCATTATTTGGAAATAGGATGAATTAGTTATGATTTATTACAAATGGCATTTGAATTATTTGAATTTGAATTTAAATTGCATTTTGAAAATTCAAAACAGTGAACAATTGTGTTATTTGGAAAGATTATGAAATTTGGAGCAAAATTCATATACAAGTTTTATTTACTAGACTTAGGGTTTAAAAGTTATTGATTTTTGAAGTTATGGATTTATTCTGTTATTAAAAAGGATTGGAATTTTCATTAACAGAAAAGTTTTTTTTTTTTTTAACTTTTGCTACCGCACGGGAACGTACCCACAGGCACTGCCCCGTGGGCCTGGTGGCCAGCGTGGCGCCGGGTGGATGACAGGTGGGGTCGCGGTGCTGCACAGCAGATCAAAAAAAAGTGGGGAGTTTGGCCTTCCCCAGGGCTCGAACTCGGTCGCTACGCAACCAGAGAGAGGGACCAAGCCACTGCGCTGGAACTGAACGTTTGTTCAGAGTACCGCGGCAACGTTTTTCAGGTAAGGCACACAGTGTTGTGCCAAACTGACGAAACTGCAACTGCAGTTTGCAGTCACAGACAGAGGCGATGCCGGTGATCGTCACGGCGGTTCTCCGGCGACTCGTGGTGCGCGCGTGGTCCAAGTGTGCGTGCAGGACGTGCCAGGGTGCGGAGCCGATACGTGAGCAAGTAGAGGGAGAGGGAAGACGCGACGGTGGAGCTCACCGTGAGGTTGGTCGCTGTCGACGATCAGAACAGACGCAGAGACGGGCGGAAGTCCCCGGCGACGGCGCGGCCGATACGGGCAGCCACGGCCGGTGGCGCCTGCAGAGAAATTGGGGAGGATAGCCTCCTCGTTCCATTCCCGGGGACGGCGTTTCCTCGAGGTGGCCAGATCGCGGCCGCGGTGAGGGAGAAGGTGGCGGTGTCGGGTGGCTCTCTGACGGTGGCTCGGTGGTGTGGTCGAGGTTCAGACATGTTCAGGCAACGTTCAGCAGAGAGGAGGGAGTTGGCAGAGGAGCAAAACGGCGGCGACAGGGAAGAGATTAGGGTTAGGGCTCGGGGTATGGTTGATATAGGGAGAGGGGCTTGTACGGCAGCAATCCCAGGAGGCATGGAGGTGATCGACGGTGGTTTTCTGTTCGTACCTGGTGACGCCAGCGAGAGGTGGAAGAAAACGACAGCTCGAACCGGTATTGGGCCAAGGAGGGTTAGTGGGCTGGGTTTCAGATAGGTTAGGTGCTGCTCACCCTTCTCCTTTATTTTTTTGTTTCTTTTATTTTATTTTATTTTTTGTAGTTTTGCTTTTAGGAAGAAAATGTTAAGGTTTTTATTTAAGAAAAATTCCAGAAAATTAGGTTAGGATAGTTAGGCAATTAGAAAACATTTTCCAAATTTGGATTTCAAAAATTAAGTTTTAAAATGCAAGTTTGTATTTGAAACCAATTTAGGGGAAATTCAAGATTAATGAATCCTTAAGGAAAACATGTATTTGAATAGGGTTTTCTTTAGGGTTTAAAAGGGATTTAATGAATTCAAATTAGTGGTGCATTTCATGGATTCAAAAGGTTAATGAATTGAGAATTGGTTTGAGTTTAAAAATGATATTTGTATGTGAATCCAAATAGCAACAATTTTCATTATTAAAAACACAATATTGAAACAACAATTTAAATAGGGTTACCCCTATGATTTAATGTGTTTGAGGATTTCAATTGTGAGGTGAATTTCATGGTTTCAATTAGATACTGATTTGAAATACATTTGATTTGAAATTGGATTGAAATAGAATTAATGGATTGAAATAAAAGCACCATTTTATTAGTTGATCAACATGGAATAAAATGGAACAATTTGGTTGTTTTCACTTGTTATTTTTATTCTAAAAATTGTAACAGAACAAGTATGAAAACATTGTTTGAGTAAGGTTTGAATTTGAGTTGTGAAAACAGTGGAAAACAAATGCAACAAATAAGAATCAAATGCAAACAACATGGAAACAATATGATGACATGATGCAATACCTAAGTAACAAGAAATCAAACATTCTAAATGGTAGGTTTTCATACTTGGGCTGTTACACAAATGCAATCTAGTTATGGTGTTTTCAAACCCATTTGAGCTTTAAAAATGGTACTCACTTTCAAAATCGTCCGAATTGCCCCTCCGGGGTCCATTTCGGGCAAATTCCAGTAAAAATGCATAACTGACATACGAACCCTAGCAACCCAACGAACATGTTTAGGGCTTTATTTTAGTGCATTAACTTGTTCATGCATATATTTTGTGCATTGCATCGATGCCATGTTTGATTGTTATTCTTCTTTTCGGTGTTTGTTCCCCCTCGGTAGAACGTGACTCCGAAGAGAAGGCCAGCAATCCAGTGGTGAATACTTGATCTTAACCGACAAGTCAAGCACTTATTCCAGAAGATTCTTATTTGGTTTTCTTTTAAGCAAGGCAAGCATAACCTCTTATATGCTCATATATGTTTTCCAATGACTTTTGGTTCTCGTATTTGCATTTGATTCCAAGTATTTGGTGTCTGTAGGTAGTGTTATCCTATACTTTGCATAGCCAAAATACCATGATCCACTGCTCCTAGCTGCCTAGATTTGATTATGCGCATCGCCAGAGACTTAAATATGCTATGCTTAGCTTCGTATACTTGCTTAGCTCTGCTCAATCCGGTTGATGAATCAGAGTTGCGGATGAATCTAGTAAGGCATGATAACGTGGAAAGATGAGCTATGTGTGTTTAACCTGACTAAGGCTTGGATAGGAGGCCACTTGGGAAGTGGTTGTTCGTCCTATACTTGCCACCCCAAGGACTAAGGTTTCGGGCGGAAGCCAAGACTGAGCGTGCAACCACACGCGGGGTCTAAGTAACCGCGCTCGACTAACTAACTTGTTTGGTTCTATCCGTGAGTCACGTAGTTTGGGATTTCCATCTGCGTGTGTGACGAAGGCATGGATCCTGGACCCTGCGAGTAAGGACACCCCCTCTCAGGCCTTCTGGTCAAGGCCCAAAAGGAAGCGCCCTTGGAGTACTCTAGAAGGCCCATGTGAAGCCTACCCGCATCAACTTGCGGGTTAAGTTAGGGAATTTGTAACTGACCCAGCTAGGGTTTGAGTCCTCTCCGGGTGGAACTCGAGACCTGGCCGTCTATATAAGGCCAGGAGAGCCCCCAAGGAGAGGACCAAGTAATATCGCACGACCAAAAAGCCTCGGAACTCGAGATCTGCTCTCGATTCGAGCAACCTGTAACCGATCTAATCATCCAATACAGATCAGCAGAAGGCAGGAGTAAGGGTTTTACCTCTTCGAGGGCCCCGAACCTGGGTAAAATCTCGCCCCCTGTCAAGCCGACGATTTCACCAGCGCTCATGAATTCTCCCAGTCGAAACCCGATAGGGTCACCTGAGGGATTTGTGGAGTCAGAACTTCGACAATTGGCGCCGACCGTGGGGAACGCGGGCGCTGGATCACCGGCATCTTCGGCTTCATCAACATCCAACTCCCGTTGGAAACCATCGACTACGGCTCCGAACAATCCCATACGGATCGGATCCGTCATAGTCACGCCTCACTCGCCGGAATCACGCCCGGTGTTCGAGGATCTCAAGAAGAGCGTCACCCTGACGTTCGAAAGCTTCAACTTCATGGCGAACAGAGACGGAATCCTCCACTTCTCGGATGAATCTGAACCCGAATCTGGAGCCGTCAACTCGCGCTTCCCTATGGAGAAAAGTGGCGAGTCCATCCGCTTCAACACAGTCGACTACCACGCCCTCTCGACAGAGGAACCATCTCGGGTACGGGAAGCCTTCCGATCTGCGCCTAGGACGCACGAGCCACGACTGGCCCAAGTCTGCATGGCAGGATCGGAACAACCCTCGGAAACCGAATACAGCGCAACCGAGCGCGATATAATCGGCGTTTCGCGGGAGGCCTGGAAGAGGGCCAAGGAGGCCATGCGGCGGAGTCAGCCACCCGCGGCAGGAGCCTCACAAGAAGACCTAACCGCCTACCACTACCACCTAGTAAGAGCGGCCTCAAACATCAAAGAAGCCCGGGCGGATCTAGCCCGTCGCAGAAGAGCGGCGGATGAATCAAGCCTACGGCGAGTCGAACAGTCCCTTGCACCCTCAGTCGGTACCCGACCCGCGAGGAAGGGACACGCAACATCGTCAAGGGGCCACGATTCCGTGACTGCGACCGACAAGTCGACCACGTCTTCCTTCATGAGGGTCGAAGATGACGGCAATGTCTATCCGCAAACCCCGGCTGCCGCGATCCTAGCCGCAGCAACCTACATGCAGATGAACCAACCGACGGACAGCGACCCTCGGGTGGAACAGTACAAACAAATTCGCAAAGGATTAGAATTGGCGGCCGCAAGGCTCGCTTCCCACGATCGCAAGAAGACCGAAGAAGAATTGGAGAAGGAGCGACAGGAGAAAAACAAGGATAAAGAAACGCCCCGCAGACACAGAAGTTCATCCCCGAGGAAAGACAAATCGCCACGGCGTGGTCGAGGAAAAGAAGCCCGCCGTCGCGGCGACAGTCGAAGCAGCAGCGACGACAGCCCGAGAGACAAAAGCTCGCGGCGCCACAGCAGCCGCTCGAGAAAGTGAAGCAAGGAACCAAGGAAAGACAACGACCGTGACCGGTCCGAATACGACGCGCGATCAGACCTCGCCCAAAAGAAGGTGGATAGGGCGAGAGCTTCACGGTATCGCGAACGCTCCTCATCCAGGTCCTCAGACGACGAAACCTGTGGAGCGCTCTGTTTCACTCGCAGCATCCGAGAAGCACCTCTACCCAAGAGGTTCAAGCTCAGCACAGAAGTGACTAAATACGACGGCTCGCTCAAGCCCTCCCAGTGGTTAAGCGATTACCTCACGACAGTAAAATGCCAACGTGGGAACAAGAACACAGCCATGCAATACCTCAATTTGCATCTTACAGGCGCGGCCCGCAGTTGGCTGGAAAGAAGACCTAAATCTTGCTACGCATCATGGGACGACCTGCACCACGATTTCTGCAAAAATTTCCAGTCGACGTAAAAGAGGCCAGCCACAATCGAAGAACTACGAGCGTGCAAACAGAAGAGTGGCGAATCCACACGAGAATATATCCAGCGATGGACCACACTCAGGAACACCGCAGGAACCATCTCAGAAGAGGTGGCGATTGAGGCCTTCGCCAAAGGAGCGAGAAGAACTGCGTTTCGAGAAGAGCTAGGCAGAGCTGCGGCTAAAACCATTGGGGAGCTAATGATCATAGCCGAAAAATGGGCTAACGGAGAAGACGCGGTACGCAATGAAAGAGCATCGTCGCCCACGCACGAAGAAGACCGTCATGGGCGAAAAAAGAGAAGGAAATACTACGACCACGAGGACAGGGAGGAATTAGTGGCGGCAGAATTCACGCGAAACCGCGACTCTGTCCCCGAAGAGGATCTTGATGCATACTGCTCGCTACACCTGTTTACAGATAAGCGCACGGGCAAAACTAAGGCAACACACCTTCTCAAGGATTGTTGAAAGTTTCTTGACATCTCGGATGCCCTCGCGCGGAAAAGATCCGCATCCACTCAAAACTACCCGCCGCTGCCAGGAGGGGGACAACAATTCCAGCCGCCTCCACCACCTCCTCCACCAGCAAACCCAAACATGGCGCTAGCCGCACTACCCGCGCCACCTCCACAAAACAATGGAGCCAATGCATACCCGAATCCGGCAGGACAACTCGTGATGATACAGAAGGTATGCCCCTCTCGTAGAGCTCAAAAGACTAACACAAGGAAACTATGCATGGCAGTGCAGACACCGCCAACAAAGACCGAGTACCTGAAGATGGCAGATCAGCCCATCACGTTCTCGAAACAAGACCATCCACCACAAGTCTATCGACCAGGACACGCCGCCCTCGTCATCCAGGCGCAAATCGGAAATTACGACCTGGCCCGCGTGTTCATGGACGGCGGCAGTGGAATCAACATCATCTACGCGGATACACTCCGTCGAATGAACAAGAACTTGGACGGCCTAACGGAATCAGAAACATCCTTCCACGGGATAGTTCCGGGCAAGGCAATCCGTCCACTCGGAACAATCAACTTAGAAGTTGTACTGGGCTCTCCAAGCAATTACAGAAGGGAATTCCTGGACTTCGAAGTCGTCGACTGGCCCTCACAGTACCACGCCATCCTTGGCCAAACAGCGTTCGCCAGATTCATGGCAGTACCACATTACGCGTACCTAAAACTCAAGCTACCCGGCAAATACGGTGAGATCACCATCGACGGAGACTTCCAGAAGTCAAACAAGTGTGACATAGAATTCAATGAGATCGCGAAATCTTTCGGGATGCAAGAAGAACTTCAAGAGCTGGCAAAAACCACGGACCACTCCGTCATGCCCCTCACGAAGAAGAACGCGCCTGAACTGGAATTCAGCGCCAACAGTGACACCCGCAAGCACCAAGTGCACCCGACGGATTCCGCCAAGACCGTGATGGTTTCCACAACCCTCTCGCCAGCATAGGAAAGCGCGCTCGTCAAACTCCTCCGTGAGTACTGGGAAATTTTTGCCTGGCAGCCCTGAAGGGGAACGTAGCATAGAAAACAAAAAATTTCCTACGCGAGAGATACCCGAAAGGCCAAGATCTAATCTAGGAGACGAAGTGCAACGGGCAACAAGAGGGTTAAGGAGAACACATACCCTCGAAGACTCAAAGTGGTACGAGATCAAATCTCGTTGTTGGCGTAGTCGTACTCACACCGATCCCGATAGCGAGAAGATGGCACCGCAATCCGGCGGTGCATCCGTGATCGGTCACACGTACGGTTGATGACGACCTCCGTTCCCTCGTTCCAGCGGGGCGCGGAAGTAGAGGATCCCTCGGAACTCCAGAAGCACGACGGCGTGGTGTGGTGGAGAAAAACATTGCTCAGGGCTTCGCCAAGCGCACGAACAAGTGGTGGAGCAACGGCAGGAGGGAGGAAGAGATGACACAAGTGTGTGTATTGGGAGAGGGAGCTCTCACCCCTCCTTTTATAGGAGGGGATGGCAGCCACGAATTTTTGGCTGCCTCCACCTCTCCCTCATCATGTGAGTGGAGTCTCCACTCAACCCACTCATTCTTCCATGAATTCCCACTCAAAATCCCAAGGGTTTTCTTTAATAAATAAATAAAACAATTTTATTTCTTTATTTTAATATTTGTTAATTCCATTAACAAACATTAACATATAACCCCTTGAGTTAGTTGTTAAATCTATTAACAACCATTTGATAAGAATCCCCTTGAACTATTTCAAAATTACTCGAAACAATTTCGGTGACTATTTCAATATTCCCCGAAACAATTTCGGTGCTGTCCAAACTTTTCTCCGATATTCCATATCCTCTCAAATGCGTCATCGAACCTTAAGTGTGTCACCCTACGGTTCGCGAATAAGATAGACATGATCGAGACTCCTCTCCGATCAATAATCAACAGCGGGATCTGGAGATCCGTGATGACTCCTATATATTCAACGATGACTCTCGTGATCGTGTGAACCAACAACGCCGTGAACTATTCCCTTTGTCTCGCGATATTTTACTTGTCCGAGATTCGATCATTGGTATCAACCATACCTTGTTCAATCTCGTTATCGACAAGTACTCTTTTCTCGTTCCCGTGATATAACATCCTTGTGATCATATCACGTGCTTGCAAGCGGTTTCGATGTGATATCACCGAGAGGGCCCAGAGTATATCTCTCCGTCATTTGGATGGACAAATCCCACTCTTGATCCATGATCCTCAACTAATACTTTCCGAATACTTAACGACACCTTTATAGTCACCCTGTTACGGTGTGACGTTTGATGCCATCAAAGCACTCTTCCGGTATCAGTGATTGACATGATCTCAAGGTCTAAGGAATAAGTTACTTCGTATGTTTGATATAACAATGTAAACTAAATGACTTGATCGCATTGCTATATTCTCTTTGGGTATATGTTCATCACATCATTCTTCTAATGACATGACCCCGTTATTAATAACATCCAATGTTCATGATCAGGAAACCTTGATCATCTATTAATCAACGAGCTAGTTAAAAGAGAGGCTTTACTAGGAACCATTGTTTGTTTATTAAGCACACATGTATCAACGTTTCCGGTTAATACAATTCTAGCATGAGAAATAAGCATTCATCATAAACAAGGAATAAGATAATAACCATTTTATTATTGCCTCTCGGGCATATTCCCTTCAGTCTCCCACTTGCACTAGAGTCAATAATCTAGTCTGTAAGCACTTTAACACATATGGCGTACCAGTGTTATTACCATGCTTCGCATGCGGTAAACATCATCAAAAAGATCTGAACTGTTCAGGTCCTATTGTATTTGCATGTTCTTTGCGTCTACACGCATCACTCATTCTCTAATGAGATGGCTTTGTATATATATAGTCAATTCGTGAAAACTTAATTCCTCAGCTTAAACTGATGTCACTAACATTGTGAAAATGTAGCTTCATAGTGTTAGCATTCTTGGAAACTCACCAAGTTCCGGTGATACCTTAATTCCTCAGCTTAAACTGATGTTACTAACATTGTGAAAATGTAGCTTCATAGTTTCAGCATTCTTGGAAATTCACCAAGTTCAATAAAGAACTCCTTGACACAAAATACGCTTATAATTAGTTGTCAACCCAACGATATACTTTAGCCTTTGTTGTAGTATCTGTCACAATATTTTAATTTTGAAACTCTTTCAAATCCAGCATGGAACTTTCTTCCATCCTATTGTGCTACCCTTCATCACATATTTTAATTGAGATAAAATTACTTGAATAAATGACAAGACTATTAGTGTAACATATTACAACTATTATTTTGTCATTACTATATAGGAAAACATATCCTTAGCATTTCTAAAATGACACAAGGATCTCTCCCACTGTTGTCTAATCATCATATGAATTATCCTACTATAACATTTTATAGCATAGGACTCATCTGGTTGTGTACATAGCATGGAAACATGACTTAGAAATCTCAATTTCAATGATGCTCATCATGTGTCAAAACACATGAATCTTGCTCAATTATTTTCCATGTGACAAGAACTCCTTCTTATCAATTTTCATATTGACTTACTTCAATATTTCATCTATGTAATTTGGCTTCAATCATATCAGGTGCGTCAATCCATCTTTTATAGATATCGATGCCCAATATCTTCTAAGCCTTTCATCAATATGACATCTTAACCGTGTTAATTTAAAATACATATTTTCCAATCAACCATATGTCATCTACATAAAGTATTGGAAATATGTCATAACGCTCCCACTTAATTTCTTGTAACTCTACAAGCATCTTTATCATTCATGATGGAATCAAACTCTTTTGATAACTTCATTAAGGTAAAGATTTCAACTTCGTTATGCTCACTTCAACCATTGAAGTGCGCATGCCTTTCTAGCAACCTTTTGAATTTTACAAAACTCTCAGACTGTGTCAAGTACACATCCTTGAACAAACTTCCTCGAGAGGAGAATTGGTTTTGTTATTCAACATCCATATCATAATATGTAACTTTGCTAGAACTATCTGCAAAGACTAAGCATCACTACGGAAGATCAAAATCTTGTAGTAGTGAACTCTTTGAACTTCGTCGGAAACAACTTTTCGATAAGTATCCATGTCTTTGTCGCTATATAGACCCTTTTGCTATCGTTAGGCATCATGCCTATTGAAAGGACTACCAAGTCACATACTTGATATTCATACAAGGATACTATGGAGGATATAATGACTCATAGTCAATTTTACGAAGTCAGTGCCCATCATTTGCTTCCTTTATAAGGTCCAGGTCCTTTGTTGTCAAAACAACACTTTATACTTAAACCACAAGTTGTTCAAAGTACAAAGTTTTTGGACTTTTCTGGTACAGTTCGCAAACTCATTTGAAGTATCTACAACATTTGTAGTGTCTTCTACTTAGTCAAAATAGTAAACCCCGGAACAACTTCCAGTGCTGCGCTACTCTTGACATGATAACGGAGATTCTGTAATCTTGTTGAGTTTGTACCGTGCTCCCACTCACTTGTTTCGCAAGAACTACTTTCTCGAGAAATCAACCCTTTCTGACAAACAACATTTGTCTTTTGGTTCGGTGATAGGATAAATACCCAATGTTTTATTTGGGATAACCTTATAAACATATATTTATCCTATTTTGGTTGTAAACATTTTACACATGCTATGCATACCAAAACTTAAGAAAAATGACAATTCAGGTCATTACCCAAACCATATCTTATATGTTGTCAATTTCAACGGATCATGATGGTGCTCTTTTCAGTGTAAAAGCGGTTGTCCTTAATGTATAAATTACAAAAATATAATGGCAATTTTATTAATCTTACCATGTCAAACAAGGTTTGATTTTTGTCTCTTGAATACTCCAATCTAATGTGGGGTATTCGAGAAGTATAAGTTGTAGAACAATTCTGCAACTTCTCAGATGTTTTGCTAAACTTGTAACTCAAACTTTATACTTTATGATCCAATCATAAATACTTGATTATCTTGTTACATTGATTTTAACTTCATATTAACAACCTTTTGAACCAATTCAAAATGTCAAACTCTGTTCCCTTTAAATAGATATACTCACATATCTACTTAAATCATCGACAGAATTTTATGAAGGAAAAATTAATCCACCATACATGACTACACATAATGGACTATATACATCAATATGTATAATCTCCACTAAATTAGTCGTCCATTCTACTTTGGCCTATGAACGGAATTCTAGTCATCTTTTGGAAGAGGTCTCACAAGCGTCAATTTATTCAAAACAAAATGACTCCGGAAGTCCATCAATATGGAGTTCCTTCATGTTTTCCTTTCCGATATGAACTAAAATGGTGGTGTCACAATTTAAGTGAAAATCTTTTACGTCTTGCAACGTTTAGCATTCAGTCTTATAGATGTTTACTTTACCAACATGATTTATATTAACATATCCATCAATTATGGAATATGGTCATCGTTTGAACAATCTCATTTGTTCTCACAAAAGACTAGAACAAAATAACAAATTATTAAGTTCTTCAAATAAATCTTGACTGGTTGGTTCGATACGACAATGAACACAATAACACTTTATTTATGTTCTTGTCATAATCGATTCCACATCTATTACTAGTTCCTTTTAGGCCCTTGTATTTCTTTCATTGCGTTGCTTTGTATGACAACTCATACCAACCAATGTGGTATCAAAATACCAAAAATACTTTGTTAACTAGTAATACATCTATATCTTGTATATCAAGTATATACTCCTGAGCTGGACTTTTCCAGTTATCTTCTTTTCTGCCATATATCTATTTGTAATTCTATTTTCAATATTCCCTTTCCTTTATAGAAGAATCATTCAACATCACACAATGCTAGTCTTACTAGCTCATTTTCTTTGGCGTGTTAGTCATATACTATCACCCATTGAGTCATACTTTGAGTTTGATTGTTCTACTAATATCACCATATTAATAGCATTCTTCTAGATTCCACTCTTAGCATTTTCCAAGTAAGGTAAACTACTTTACCCATACTTCTAATCCATCCCATCATAACAATTTTATGATTAAGCTATTATAGCTCGAAGGAAGGAATTTAGAGGATAATTTTTAGCATCCAATTTCTTGGAATATTCAAACGCCTAGCGTCTTCAATCATTGCATATATTCAGATAATATAAGCAAACATTGTCACGCTAAATTATACTCAGTCATGTTGCCACAAATAAGTTTCTAGATATCAATATATCTTTCACTTGATTGTTTCTGAAAACAACTCTTTTCAGTCCCTAAATCACCTTGATCAACAAAACATTCTTTTGAAGATAAAGTAATACGGAAGCAACCATGACTCTGGATTCTAAGTAGGAATTATTTGCTCTCTAGATTAATCAATCATTAACCACATGGAGCTAGGTAGGAAATACCAAAAATTTACAATAGGACTCAATTTTAAATTTCACTAATACGGTACCAATCTTAAATGGTATTTACCAGATCATAACAGTTATATCTCAATTAACAATCTAAGTGTAAGATAGTTATGAGGATGCCAATGACTACTACAAGTTGTGCAAATTCACTTTGATTTGTTGTTCATGATAAATAAGTTCAAGTTAATTCAAATTAAGCCATGAACTCCCACTCAAAAACAACATCCCTCTTAGTCGTCTTTAGTGATTACACGAACCAAATTCACTACACCAAAACCGATCATCACGTGAGATGATGTAGCTTCAAAGGCAAACATTGACATGTTCATCATATCATCCATATGACTCATGCTTTACCTTTCGGTTACGTGTTCCGAGGCCATGTCTGTACATGCTAGGCTCGCCAAGTAGAACCGTAGTATTGCGTGTGTTTCAAGGCCATGTCTGTACATGCTAGGCTTGAAAACACCCGTTGTATGCGAACGTTGAGTCTATCACACCCGATCATCACGTGGTGTCTCGAAATGACGAACTTTCTTAACGGTGCATACTTAAGGAAGAACACATTATTATCTTGATATTAAGTGAGAGGGATCATCTTATAATGCTAACATCGTTATCTAAGCAACACAAGATGCATAAAAAGGATTAACATCACAAACATCACATGAAAGGATAACGTGATATGATATGGTCCTTCTTGCACTTGATCTCCATCATGTGCATTATGGTATGATCTCAATCATTCCACCGGCGTGGTACCAAGTACCACGGTACCCCAAACTTGATTGTCCATCAATAAGAAGACAACCATATGGATACCTTCCGGTATATCAATAATTTACAAAATAGATCATCTCATAATCAAATTTGTAATATTGACCATATCAATTCACATGCCCAGCAAAAACTAGTTAGACGCTTCTAATTTATTTTTGCATATTTTACGTGGCTTAGGGCTTTCGAGGATAGAACCGTTCATACCTACGAACATCAACCACAACGTTGATAAACACATTTTTAACAACCCTTCATAGATTAGATCTTAACTATAGTAGGAGAAACAGACACCCGCAAGCCACTTATGCAATACAAGTTGCATGTCAGTTGTGGAACAAGTCTCATGTACGTGGACATGTAAGGTTAGTCCGGGCCGCTTCATCCCACTATGCCACTAAGATCATAAAATAGTCAAGGAGGTAATAACATGATCATCAACGCCCACATACACCTATGTGTTCTACCCGTACAAAACATCTACGCATAAACCTGGCTCTGATACCACTGAAGGGGAACGTAGCATAGAAAACAAAAAATTTCCTACGCGAGAGATACCCGAAAGGCCAAGATCTAATCTAGGAGACGAAGTGCAACGGGCAACAAGAGGGTTAAGGAGAACACATACCCTCGAAGACTCAAAGTGGTACGAGATCAAATCTCGTTGTTGGCGTAGTCGTACTCACACCGATCCCGATAGCGAGAAGATGGCACCGCAATCCGGCGGTGCATCCGTGATCGGTCACACGTACGGTTGATGACGACCTCCGTTCCCTCATTCCAGCGGGGCGCGGAAGTAGAGGATCCCTCGGAACTCCAGCAGCACGACGGCGTGGTGTGGTGGAGAAAAACATTGCTCAGGGCTTCGCCAAGCGCACGAACAAGTGGTGGAGCAGCGGCAGGAGGGAGGAAGAGATGACACAAGTGTGTGTATTGGGAGAGGGAGCTCTCACCCCTCCTTTTATAGGAGGGGATGGCAGCCACGAATTTTTGGCTGCCTCCACCTCTCCCTCATCATGTGAGTGGAGTCTCCACTCAACCCACTCATTCTTCCATGAATTCCCACTCAAAATCCCAAGGGTTTTCTTTAATAAATAAATAAAACAATTTTATTTCTTTTTTTAATATTTGTTAATTCCATTAACAAACATTAACATATAACCCCTTGAGTTAGTTGTTAAATCTATTAACAACCATTTGATAAGAATCCCCTTGAACTATTTCAAAATTACTCGAAACAATTTCGGTGACTATTTCAATATTCCCCGAAACAATTTCGGTGCTGTCCAAACTTTTCTCCGATATTCCATATCCTCTCAAATGCGTCATCGAACCTTAAGTGTGTCACCCTACGGTTCGCGAATAAGATAGACATGATCGAGACTCCTCTCCGATCAATAATCAACAGCGGGATCTGGAGATCCGTGATGACTCCTATATATTCAACGATGACTCTCGTGATCGTGTGAACCAACAACGCCGTGAACTATTCCCTTTGTCTCGCGATATTTTACTTGTCCGAGATTCGATCATTGGTATCAACCATACCTTGTTCAATCTCGTTATCGACAAGTACTCTTTTCTCGTTCCCGTGATATAACATCCTTGTGATCATATCACGTGCTTGCAAGCGGTTTCGATGTGATATCACCGAGAGGGCCCAGAGTATATCTCTCCGTCATTTGGATGGACAAATCCCACTCTTGATCCATGATCCTCAACTAATACTTTCCGAATACTTAACGACACCTTTATAGTCACCCTGTTACGGTGTGACATTTGATGCCATCAAAGCACTCTTCCGGTATCAGTGATTGACATGATCTCAAGGTCTAAGGAATAAGTTACTTCGTATGTTTGATATAACAATGTAAACTAAATGACTTGATCGCATTGCTATATTCTCTTTGGGTATATGTTCATCACATCATTCTTCTAATGACATGACCCCGTTATTAATAACATCCAATGTTCATGATCAGGAAACCTTGATCATCTATTAATCAACGAGCTAGTTAAAAGAGAGGCTTTACTAGGAACCATTGTTTGTTTATTAAGCACACATGTATCAACGTTTCCGGTTAATACAATTCTAGCATGAGAAATAAACATTCATCATAAACAAGGAATAAGATAATAACCATTTTATTATTGCCTCTCGGGCATATTCCCTTCAAGCCCTCAGATATGCCAGGAATACCCAGGGAGTTTGCCGAGCACTCGCTCGAAGTCTTTCCTAATGCCAAACCCATCAAACAGACAACTCGACGATTCTCAGAACCCAAGTAGAAGGCGCTTGGAGAAGAAATAAACAGACTGCTAGCCGCCAACTTTATTAGGGAGATCAAGATATCCACCTGGTTGGCAAACCCAGTGCTGGTCCCCAAGAAGAACACGGACATCCTTCGGGTGTGCATCGACTACACATCGCTGAATAAGCACTGCCCCAAGGACAATTTCCCTCTACCACGAATCGACCAGATCGTGGACTCTACGGCAGGCTGCCAACGCCTCTCCTTCCTGGATGCTTATTCGGGGTACAATCAGATCCGAATGAAAAAGGAAGACGAAGAGAAGACGGCATTCATCACACCCCACGGTGTCTACTGCTACACGACAATGCCCTTCGGGCTGAAGAACGCAGGCGCAACATATCAGCGCTGCATGCAAAGATGCCTCGCCAATCTCATTGGCAAAAACGTACAAGTGTACGTCGACGACATCGTCATCAAAACTCGAGTGGAGGACACACTCCTCGAGGACATCAGAGAAACGTTCGGCGCCCTTAATGCATATCGGATCAAGCTCAATCCGACCAAATGCGTTTTCGGCGTCCCTGTAGGAAAACTCCTCGGGTACCTGGTATCCGCCAGAGGCATTGAAGCCAACCCGGAAAAAATACAAGCCATCCTGACTATGAAGGAGCCAACCAATCTACGCGGAGTCCAACAGCTCGCAGGACGACTAGCCGCCCTAAGCAGGTTCATCGCACGATTGGGAGAGCAAGCGTTACCCTTCTACAAATTACTAAAGAAGACGGACAAATTCGAGTGGACACCCGAAGCTAAACAAGCGTTCGCAGACCTGAAGCGATCGCTGCAAAGCAGGCGCGTCCTTGCAACACCGCAAGAAAGGGAACCGCTCCTACTATACCTAGCCGCTACAAACCAGGTCATCAGCACAGCAATCGTGGTCGAAAGACCCGAAGACGGCAAAGCATACGGAGTCCAACGACCAATATATTACATCAGCGAAGTGCTCTCGCCATGCAAGCAACGATACCCTCATTATCAGAAGCTGGCGTATGGAGTTGTTCTCACAGCCCGAAAGCTCAAACATTATTTCCAGGAACATACCATTACAGTGGTTAATGATGCGTCACTCGGGACAATCATGAACAACCCTATGGCATCCGGAAGAATAGCAAAATGGAGCATCGAGCTGGGCGCCTGGGACATCACCTATACAGAGCGAAAAGCAGTCAAATCCCAAGTACTCGTGGAATTCCTCAGCGAATGGACAGAGCTACAAACGCCCGGACCACCCGAGTACACGAGCAATTGGATAATGTACTTCGACGGATCCAAGAGAAACGAAGGAGCAGGAGCTGGAATCGTTCTTATTTCGCCTCGGGGAGACAAGCTACAATACGTCTTGCGACTGGACTTTCCACCAGACGATCCAGCCTCAAACAACGACGCAGAATATGAAGCCCTATTGCACGGGATGAAGATGGCAATCGCCTGTGGAGCTACCCGATTAATGATATACGGTGATTCCAATCTCATCGTGCAGCAGACGATGAAAGAATGCGATGTCATCGCTGAAAACATGGTCGCATATCGTGACATGTACAACCTACTCGAAGGAAGCTTTAAAGGCTGCGAGCTGAAACACATTGCAAGATCTAGCAACGAAGAAGCAGATAGACTGGCAAACATGGGTTCCACCAATACACCTATACCGCCAGGAATATACTTCGAACGGATGATCAAGCGATCAGTCAAAGTGAAGAAAGCTGCAGCAGCGCCAGAAACAGAGGTCAGCCCGCAGGTCGCGCTTATCGAGCTTATTCACAATATATCACGACAGGTTTTCATGGTCGAGCCAGTCTGGACGCAGAAATATCTCGACTACCTGCTCCACAGACAGCTCCCGGCCGATCCACGTGAGGCTCGACAGATAATCAGGCGTAGCAAATCCTTTCGAGTAGTCAACGGAGAATTATACAAGCAAAGTATCTCGGGAATACTTCAGCGTTGCATCGCACCCGAAGACGACAAGGAATTGCTCCAGGACATACACCAAGGAGACTGCGGACATCATGCTAGCTGGAAAACAATAATGGGAAAAGCTTTCCGAGCAGGATTTTACTGGCTAACAGCAGCCAACGATGCAAAAAACCTGGTCGAACGATGCGACGCCTGCCAGCGATTCGCACCAAGGCCACACGCCCCTGCTACGGAACTACACATGATACCAATAGCCTGGCCCTTTGCACAATGGGGGCTAGATATGGTTGGGCCACTACGCAAGTCCACGCCAGGAGGATACACACACTTGCTGGTCGCAGTCGACAAGTTCACCAAATGGATCGAGGCTATGCCAGTAACCTCAGCAAGCGCCCAATGCGCCGTCAAGTTTCTCGACTCCATTGTATGTCGATTTGGTGTGCCACACGACATCATTACAGATAACGGTACAAATTTCACAGCAAAGGAGACACAACAATTCTGCGAGGAAAAAGGCATCAATTTCAAATTTGCCTCAGTCGCTCACCCGCAAACGAACGGACAAGTCGAAAGATCCAATGGCTTAGTTTCGATGGGCATCAAGAAGCGACTACTCGATCGTCTACACCCCGCCGCAGGACATTGGGCGGAAGAGCTACCCTCCGTACTCTGGAGCCTGCGCACAACTCCTAATCGATCAACGAAGTACACGCCATTCTTCATGGTATACGGGGCAGAAGCAGTCCTTCCCGAGGACGTTCGATTCAGCGCCCCACGAGTTGTAGCCTACAGCGAAGAAACTTCCAACAAGGCGCTCGCAGAAGATATGGATGCACTCGACGAAATGCGCGACATGGCACTCGCAAGATCCGCAGTGTATCAGCAATCCTTGCGCAACTATCACAGTCGCCACATACGCCACAGAGCATTCGCGGTTGGGGATCTGGTGCTGCGGCTCAAACAGAAGGAAGGACACAAGCTCGAGCCACCCTGGGAAGGACCCTTCATCATACATGAAGTCATCCCAGGCGGAGCCTACAGGCTAAAGAATCCAGCAACCGGAGGGGTTTACTCCAATCCGTGGAACATCGCACACCTCCGCAAATTTTATCCTTAGGTTTATTTGTTATCACAACAAAAATAAGGCTATACTAGCCAGTCCTGTAGTTCGAATACATGGCTTCTCAGTCATTGCAATAAAAGACGCGATTCCTTCATCGTATTCACTCGAAGCTTTTCATTCTTTACATGCTACAAGTTACAGGTACACACCCCCTAAACACACGGGGGCTACCCTACAACTAAGCATCACAAAGAAACAACATCAAATACAAGGTTATACACCTTACAACAGTTTTTTTACAAACTATAAACAGATTACAGGATATTTACATCCGAAAATCAGTCAAAGTGCTGAGCATTCTCAGTCGCCAAAATTCTATCCACCTCTTCAGAGGTCATTCGGATAATCTTCTCCGCCGCAGGACGTACAGCATCATAGTACGGCGAGATATCCTCGATTGCATAATCTGGACGCCGAGCAACGGAGTTAACATCTATCTCAGGATGCCATATGCGGACAAAAGAGAGAGCTACAATCGCGCCGCACGTCATCTGATTGCGCACACACGCGTGAACTTCTCCTTCACGTCCAAACAAACGGAGAAGATAACCCCAGTCTTCGGGACCTTTTTCAAGTGGATAAAATGCAGCGTTCATCGCAACCAAGACCTCGTGAAATGAACTCACGAGAATTCTCGCCTGGCGGACTCGAAATTTCAAGGTGGCCATCACAAAACCCCGACTGCGATCAGACCAAAAATTGTTCGCATGAGGTTTGGAGCTACTAGCCCCTTGAAGGATGTGATTCTCTACCCACTGCTTTTCTTCCCTGTCATCCGGATTAACGACTGAAGACAAAAACACACTCAGTCAGATAAGGAAACAAGGAAGAAAAAGACACGGGGGCTGCACTACTTACAAAGCAAGTCCCTCGCGACTACAGCCAGCTCATCCATCAGGAATTGTTCGCGTTCAGCTGCCAATTTCTGCTTGGACTTCGCCACATCGGCTATCCCGCGCATAGCTTTCAGCTTGCGCTCACCCTCCTGGACCTTATCACGAAGGCCCGCAAAAGTGCCAACAACGGCAACAAGTGGATTTACTGGAGTACCACATCCACTCGACGTTTCTGCGACAAACCCAGTAGCCTGGAAGCATAAAACGAAAGAAGTAAGATGCCCTACTCGAGTCAGTTCTAGTCGCCTATTTGACAAACGCTCGGGGGCTACTCCCATCGGGAGACAATGCACAAACAAAGGGAACGAATTGCAAGATGAATTCTTCGATTAAAGGCAACAAAGGTACGGGAATACATCCCAAGGTTCATTACATTCAAGGAGAAGAAAAAGGAAAAAATCTATGAAGCTACATTGGTGCTCCCGCTGGCAGCAGTCGCCCCTCCCCGCAGCCGAGCAAAAATCTCAGACAGCTTCCGAGCAAGAATAGCGGCTTGCTCGCTAAAACGAGAGAGCCGTACCTTTTTGCCCGTGGAGGGGTCGACCGGAAGAGCTGTGTACGCCTCCTCCAAACCTTCGACTCCATGCGCCAAAGCGAATTGTATCGCGGTCTTCGCACCAGATTCCGCCTGTGCAACCGCGAAGGCATCCAGAAGTTTTCCTTCTGAGAAGACCTTCAACAGATCATCTAGCGCGGGTGCAGGAGTGGCGTTGGCGAGGAGGCGACCGTGCAGTTGCCCCAGCACTTGAGTGGCATCATTGATCATGGAGAGAACTCCATCAGCGTGCCTTTTTAGCTGGGCAAGTGTGTCGGTTACCACATCCACCCGCTGGAGTCCAGGGATTTCTAGAGGAACATCCAGAAGACCTGCAAAGGAAGGAAAGAATACTTAGCAAAGTACAGCGAAATAAGGAATCAAAGTCGCAAAATCCCAACACACTTACCCGCGAAGCGCTCAGCAAGGGGACGGAGGAACCCGACAATGTCGTTGTCGGCCTTACTGCCAGCTTTCTCTAACTCCTTCAAAGACTTCCGCGCATCTGCAAGCTGTCGACCAAAATCTTCTGACTGCATGCGGGAAGCCTCTAGCTCTTGTCGAATGGCCGTCAGGTCAGCCTCCCGAGCAGTTACCTGCTCAGAGAGTTTGACCTTTTCGGATTCTGCAAATTCAAGTCGAGCTGCAAAGAGATGCTTGTTAAAACTCAAGAATGAACGGAGTGCGGAAGACAGGGAGATGATAAAGCTTACCCTTGAGAAGAACGTTTTCAGTCTGAAGTCGACTACGGTCCGCTCGGAGCGACTCGCAATCCGACTCAGCGAGAACAACGCGGCGACCAATCGCCGCAAGAGAATCAATAAGCGACTGCAGAAGTACGACGACAAAAGAGTTAGAAGGATTAAATTAGAGTCTGTACCCGATTATTTACAATCGACTACAGCCTCGGGGGCTACTCCCATCGGGAGCACTGCCGTGCACCCGATAAAAACGAAATCATGAAGAAAAATTAAACTAGACTTTGAGCCTGTGGCCGATCGCATGCGATCGACTACAGCCTCGGGGGCTACTCCCATCGGGAGCACTGTCGTGCACCCGATAAAAATAAAAAATGGTTTGAAGACGGAAGATGAAGTTTACCTGGCCGGAGGCGCGAGACAGCGGATCCGCGGAGCTATCCGTCACTTCCTTAGAAGCAGAAGCCCTGGCGGCAAAGCTGGGAGCTTCACGTACCATCGTCGCGGCTTCGGGGGCTGCTCTGGGGGAGTTTTGGACGGTGCCCGCGGTGGGAGTTTCACCCGCATCCTTGGCCTTATTCCTCTTCTCCGGAGGAACGGCAGCGGCGTGCCTGCGAGGACTGATCGTCTGCAGACTGCACCGAAAGATAGAAACAATCGATATTGACGCACGGAAATTGTTCGACCAAGATTAAGGAATAAGCACTTACTCGTCATCCTCGTCGTCATCCAGCAAGTCCGCGTTCCAAGCGGGCGTCATCACTGGGAACGAAGGTGAAGGAGCAAGGGAGCGAAGTGGAGTCGCATGGATAGGAGCTTGACTGGGCGATGCTTCCAAGGATTTATCCTTGGAAGTAGCTTCGTCCTCATCTACCCGACGACGTTTCGTCGGAGCGCCATTCGAGTCCGCAACGTCATTCGAAGAATCGTGTTCTGAACTCGAAGAGGCGTTGGCGACGCTGGTGTCAATCGCGCCGTCTTGATGACTCGACACTTGCTCTGAGGCGGCTTCCCCCGTAGTTGGCGGGTAGCAGTCCGCCATAGCCAGGCTCTGCAAAGGCAAGAAGAAGACAAGAAAAACCTTATCGACTAGGACTCAGAGCGAGAAAAAGGAACAACTCAAAGATGAAAAAAGAAAAAGAAGCTAACCTCGGCTGGGGGAGGATTTGAAGCGGCGAAGGCTTCAACAGAGCAATCGGGGAATTTCTCCCCCACCTTCAGTCGGGTGATACCCGTGATTTTCTTCTCGAATTCTACATTCGAAAGTTCCTCGCGGCTTACTCGACTGGGATCCTCTGAGCCTTGATACTCCCACATGGCGGAGGGCCTTTGTTGAAGTGGCTGGATCCTACGCTTCAAAAAGATGCTCGCCAGATGCATCCCGTTGAGCACAACTCCCGCGGTCTGATCCCGGAGAGCGGCTACTCTTGCGAATAAAGGCGCGACGGTCTGAGTCTCTTCGGATGACATCTTGTGCCCCCAAGACTTCCGCCTTGTCAGAACAGCGAACGGGTGGAATTCTACAATCCCACCCGAGCTGTTGTCGATGACGTAGAACCACCTTTTCCGCCAGCTTTGAGCGGAGTCGACGAAATGCATGTTGAAGTAGCTGCCTTCTTGTCGAGCTTGGATCCCGAAGCCGCCAGTGCGAAGCGGTTCGCCAAGCTCGGACTCCACCCGCGATCTCTCGCGGAAGATCCGGACCTTGAAGAGCGCCTTCCACAGCGCCCAGTGCGGGCGAATGCCGAGATAGCATTCGCAGAACACGATGAAGCACGTAATGTGCTGCACCGCGTTCGGGGGGAGATCGTGAAGCTGTATGCCATAGACACACAGCAACCCGAGGAAGAAGGGATGAAGGGGAAAAGAAAGGCCTCAAGTCACGTGGTCCACAAAGACCACGCGCTCATTCGATTGAGGATTGGGTACCTCTTCCTTTTTCCCAAGACGGACTCGCTTCTCCGTCTCCGCCGGCAGCAACCCCTCCCGCTGCATCTCCTTGATGCTTTTCGCGGTGGTGTTGGGGGAGCGCCAGTCGCCGGCGCGGGGCGCGGGTTGCGCGGAAGGTTCACCAGATGCAGAGCCGGCAGCGCCGCGTCTTTTTCCGCCAGCCATTGCTTGCAGCACGAGCTCGAGCGCGGGGAAGACGAAGATGGGCGCGAGGAAGAAGATGAAGACAGAGAGCTGGGAAAGTTTTACCGCAACGCTAACACCCGTATTTATACACGGGGCGAGGCGATCTCAGCCGTACGATGCACTACGTGGCGCCTATCACGGCCGCCACGCGTGAGGATGAGACGAAGCGGCGGCCCAGCGCTGTTTCGTGCCACGATCTTAACAGAAGATCGTGCGCATTTACTGCGCGTCTCGCGTAAAAACCGGGAACGACGTCTCGTTTCCCGGTCAAAAAGCTGACAAGGTGGGCCACCTTCTGCTGCCACTCCGTCACGTCCCATCGGGAGAAGAGGAGTGCGTCATGACGTCATGGCATTCGTCATTCAAAACCAAAATCTTTTCGAGTGGAAGTTCAAACGCGAAATTATCTTCGTATGAATATCAATTCCTTCGGATAAAAGCAACTTTTCCATGAACAGTTCATAAAGCAAGACCTCTTCGAACAAGAGAAAAATACTCTATGCACGAAAATTCTTTCGTATGGGCACAGCATCCCGAACATGAAAACTCTTTCATACGGGCTTAGTTTTTTCTTCCAACACGAAATTTCTTTCGTATGGAGCTCAAATAAATCAATCGGGTAGGAAAAACCTACCTCTCCTACACATGATAATCTTACATCATAAGAACCTGGATTGTTCAGCCGACTAGGCACATCCGGATGCCGTATTCTTCAAATATGAAGGTAAGACCCGAAAAGATCTCTCTTTTGGGCCTGGAATCGCACTCGAAAGCTGCGTCCTCCGGTATAATTCCGTGTCAACAACACGAAGAAAAATCCTAGCGGACGCGCCGGGTACTGAAGGGAATATGCCCGAGAGGCAATAATAAAATGGTTATTATCTTATTCCTTGTTTATGATGAATGTTTATTTCTCATGCTAGAATTGTATTAACCGGAAACGTTGATACATGTGTGCTTAATAAACAAACAATGGTTCCTAGTAAAGCCTCTCTTTTAACTAGCTCGTTGATTAATAGATGATCAAGGTTTCCTGATCATGAACATTGGATGTTATTAAAAACGGGGTCATGTCATTAGAAGAATGATGTGATGAACATATACCCAAAGAGAATATAGCAATGCGATCAAGTCATTTAGTTTACATTGTTATATCAAACATACAAAGTAACTTATTCCTTAGACCTTGAGATCATGTCAATCACTGATACCGGAAGAGTGCTTTGATGGCATCAAACGTCACACCGTAACAGGGTGACTATAAAGGTGTCATTGAGTATTCGGAAAGTATTAGTTGAGGATCATGGATCAAGAGTGGGATTTGTCCATCCAAATGACGGAGAGATATACTCTGGGCCCTCTCGGTGATATCACATCGAAACCGCTTGCAAGCACGTGATATGATCACAAGGATGTTATATCACGGGAACGAGAAAAGAGTACTTGTCGGTAACGAGATTGAACAAGGTATGGTTGATACCAATGATCGAATCTCGGACAAGTAAAATATCGCGAGACAAAGGGAATAGTTCACGACGTTGTTGGTTCACACGATCACGAGAGTCATCGTTGAATATATAGGAGTCATCACGGATCTCCAGATCCCGCTGTTGATTATTGATCGGAGAGGAGTCTCGATCATGTCTATCTTATTCGCGAACCGTAGGGTGACACACTTAAGGTTCGATGACGCATTTGAGAGGATACGGAATATCGAAGAATATTTTGGACAGCACCGAAATTGTTTCGGGGAAAATTGAAATAGTTCAAGGGGTTTTTCGTCGAATGGTTGTTAATAGAATTAACAAATGATTCGAGGTGCTATATGCAAAAGTTTGTTAATAGAATTAACAAATGCTGAAATAAAGAAATAAAAAGGTTTTATTTATTTATTAAAAGAAAACCTTTGGATTTTCCAAGTGGGAAATTATGGGAGCATGAGTGGGTGTGAGTGGAGCTTCCACTCACATGAAGAGGGAAGAGGTGGGGGCACACCATGGCTGGCCGCACCCCCCTCTTGGGCTGCCTCCCCCTCCCCTATAAAAGGAGGGTGAGAGCTCCTCTTCTCCACACACTTGGCCACTTCCCTTTCCCTCCACCCGCTGCTCCATTTCATGGTCTCCGGCTTGGCGAAGCCCTGACCGTGGGATTCTTCACCACCACCACGTCGTCGTGCTGCTGGAGTTCCGAGGGATCCTCTACTTCCGCGCCCCGCTGGAACGAGGGAACGGAGGTCGTCATCAACCGTACGTGTGACCGATCACGGATGCACCGCCGGATTGCGGTGCCATCTTCTCGCTATCGGGATCGGTGTGAGTACGACTACGCCAACAACGAGATTTGATCTCGTACCACTTTGAGTCTTCGAGGGTATGTGTTCTCCTTAACCCTCTTGTTGCCCGTTGCACTTCGTCTCCTAGATTAGATCTTGGCCTTTCGGGTATCTCTCGCGTAGGAAAATTTTTGTTTTCTATGCTACGTTCCCCTTCAGTGGTATCAGAGCCGGATCTATGCGTAGATGTTTTGTACGGGTAGAACACATAGGTGTATGTGGGCGTTGATGATCATGTTATTACCTCCTTGACTATTTTATGATCTTAGTGGCATAGTTGGATGAAGCGGCCCGGACTAACCTTACATGTCCACGTACATGAGACTTGTTCCACAACTGACATGCAACTTGTATTGCATAAGTGGCTTGCGGGTGTCTGTTTCTCCTACTATAGTTAAGATCTAATCTATGAAGGGTTGTTAAAAATGTGTTTATCAACGTTGTGGTTGATGTTCGTAGGTATGAACGGTTCTATCATCGAAAGCCCTAAGCCACGTAAAATATGCAAAAATAATTTAGAGGCGTCTAACTAGTTTTTGCTGGGCATGTGAATTGATATGGTCAATATTACAAATTTGATTATGAGATGATCTATTTTGTAAATTATTGATATACCGGAAGGTATCCATATGGTTGTCTTCTTATTGATGGACAAACAAGTTTGGGGTACCGTGGTACTTGGTACCACGCCGGTGGAATGATTGAGATCATACCATAATGCACATGATGGAGATCAAGTGCAAGGAGGACCATATCATATCACGTAATCCTCACATGTGATGTTTGTGATGTTAATCCTTTTATGCATCTTGTTTTGCTTAGATAACGATGGTAGCATTATAAGATGATCCCTCTCACTTAATATCAAGATAATAATGTGTTCTTCCTTAAGTATGCACCGTTAAGAAAGTTCGTCGTTTCGAGACACCACGTGATGATCGGGTGTGACAGACTCAACGTTCGCATACAACGGGTGTTTTCAAGCCTAGCATGTACAGACATGGCCTTGAAACACACGCAATACTACGGTTCTACTTGGCGAGCCTAGCATGTACAGACATGGCCTCGGAACACGTAACCGAAAGGTAAAGCATGAGTCATATGGATGATATGATGAACATGTCGATGTTCGCCTTTGAAGCTACATCATCTCACGTGATGATCGGTTTTGGTGTAGTGAATTTGGTTCGTGTAATCACTAAAGACGACTAAGAGGGATGTTGTTTTTTGAGTGGGAGTTCATGGTTTAATTTTTGAATTAACTTGAACTTATTTATCATGAACAACCAATCAAAGTGAATTTGCACAAATTGTAGTATTCATTGGCATCTATAATTACCTTACACTTAGATTGTTAATTGAGATATAACTGTTATGATCTGGTAAATACCATTTAAGATTGGTACCGTATTAGTGAAATTTAAAATTGAGTCCTATCGTAAATTTTTGGTATTTCCTACCTAGCTCCATATGGTTAATGATTGATTAATCTAGAGAGCAAATAATTCCTACTTAGAATCCAGAGTCATGGTTGCTTCCGTATTACTTTATCTTCAAAAGAATGTTTTGTTGATCAAGGTGATTTTGGAACTGAAAAGAGTTGTTTTCAGAAACAATCAAGTGAAAGATATATTGATATCTAGAAACTTATTTGTAGCAACATGACTGAGTATAATTTAGCGTGACAATGTATGCTTATATTATTTGAATATATGCAATGATTGAAGACGCTAGGCGTTTGAATATTTCAAGAAGTTGGGCGCTAAAAATTATCCTCTAAATCCCTTCCTTCGAGCTATAGTAGCTTAATCATAAAATTGTTATGAGGGGATGGATTAGAAGTATGGGTAAAGTAGTTTACCTTACTTGGAAATTGCTAAGAGTGGAATCTAGAAGAATGCTATTAATATGGTGATATTAGTAGAACAATCAAACTCAAAGTATGACTCAATGGGTGATAGTATATGACTAACACGCCAAAGAAAATGAGCTAGTAAGACTAGCATTGTTTGATGTTGAATGATTCTTCTATAAAGGAAAGGGAATATTGAAAATAGAATTACAAAAAGATATATGGCAGAAAAAGAAGAAAACTGGAAAGTCCAGCTCAGGAGTATATGCTTGATATACAAGTTATAGATGTATTACTAGTTAACAAAGTATTTTTGGGTATTTTGATACCACATTGGTTGGTATGAGTTGTCATACAAAGCAACACAATGCAAGAAATACAAGGGCCTAAAAGGAACTAGTAACAGATGTGGAATCGATTATGACAAGAACATAAATAAAGTGTTATTGTGTTCATTGTAGTATCGAACCAAACATTCAAGATTTATTTTAAAGAACTTAATAATTTGTTATTTTGTTCCAGTCTTTTGTGAGAACAAATGAGATTGTTCAAACTATGACCATATTCCATAATTGATGGATATGTTAATATAAATCATGTTGGTAAAGTAAACATCTATAAGACTAAATGCTAAACGTTGCAAGACGTTGAAGAGATTCACTTAAATTGTGACACCACCATTTTAGTTCATATCGGAAAGGAAAACATGAAGGAACTCCATATTGATGGACTTTCGGAGTCATTTTATTTTGAATAAATTGACGCTTGTGAGACCTCTTCAAAAGGATGACTAGAATTCCGTTCTTAGGCCAAAGTAGAACGGACGACTAATTTAGTGGAGATTATACATATTGATGTATATAGTCCATTATGTGTAGTCATGTATGGTGGATTAATTTTTCCTTCATAAAATTCTGTCGATGATTTAAGTAGATATGTGAGTATATCTATTTAAAGGGAACAGAGTTTGACATTTTGAATTGGTTCAAAAGGTTGTTAATATGAAGTTAAAATCAATGTAACAAGATAATCAAGTATTTATGATTGGATCATAAAGGATAAAGTTTGAGTTACAAGTTTAGCAAAACATCTGAGAAGTTGCAGAATTGTTCTACAACTTATACTTCTCGAATACCCCACATTAGATTGGAGTATTCAAAAGAAAAAATCAAACCCTGTTTGACATGGTAAGATTAATAAAATTGCCATTATAATTTTGTAGTTTATACATTAGTGACAACCGTTTTTCCACTGAAAAGAGCACCATCATGATCCGCTGAAATTGACAACATATAAGATATAGTTTGGGTAGTGACCCGAATTGTCACTTTCTTAAGTTTTGGTATGCATAGCATGTGTAAAATGTTTACAACCAAAATAGGATAAATATATGTTTATAAGGTTATCCCAAATAAAACATTGGGTATTTCTCCTATCACCGAACCAAAAGACAAATGTTGTTTGTCGGAAAGGATTGATTTCTCGAGAAAGTAGTTCTTGCGAAACAAGTGAGTGGGAGCACAGTACAAACTCAACGAGATTAGAGAATCTTCGTTATCATGTCAAGAGTAGCGCAGCACTGGAAGTTGTTCCGGGGTTTACTATTTTGACTAAGTAGAAGACATTACAAATGTTGTAGAAACTTCAAATGAGTTTGCGAACTGTACCAGAAAAGTCCAAAAACTTTGTACTTAGAACAACTTGTGGTTTAAGTGTAAAGTGTTGTTTGACAACAAAGGACCTGGACCTTATAAAGGAAGCAAATGATGGGCCCTGGCTTCGTAAAATTGACTATGAGTCATTATATCCGCCATAGTATCCTTGTATGAATATCAAGTATGTGACTTGGTAGTCCTTTCGATAGGCATGATGCCTAACGATAGCAAAAGGGTCTATATAGCGACAAAGACATGGATTTTACATCTTATTAAAATTGTACTTATCGAAAAGTTGTTTTCGACGAAGTTCAAAGAGTTAACTACTACAAGATTTTGATCTTCCGTAGTGATGCTTTAGTCTTTGCGGATACTTCTAGCAAAAGGTTACATATTATGATATGGCAGTTGAATAACAAAACCAACTCTCCTCTCAAGGAAGTTTTATCAAGGATGTGTACTTGACACAGTCTGAGAGTTTTGTAAAATTCAAAAAGGTTGCTAGAAAGGTATGCACACTTCAATGGTTGAAGTGAGCATAACGAAGTTGAAATCTTTACCTTAATGAAGTTATCAAAAGAGTTTGATTCATCATGAACGATAAAGATGCTTGTAAAGTTACAAGAAATTAAGTGGGAGCGCTATGACATATTTCCAATACTTTATGTAGATGACATATGGTTGATTGGAAAATATGTATTTTAAATTAACACTATTAAGATTTTCATATTGATGAAAGGCTTAGAAGATATTGGGCATCGATATCTATAAAACATGGATTGAAGCACCTGATATGATTGAAGCCAAATTACATAGATGAAATATTGAAGCATGTCAATATAAGATTGATAAGAAGGAGTTCTTGTCACATGGAAAATAATTGAGCAAGATTCATGTGTTTTGACACATGATGAGCATCATTGAAATTGAGATTTCTAAGTCATGTTTCCATGCTATGTACACAACCAGATGAGTCCTATGCTATAAAATGTTATAGTAGGATAATTCATATGATGATTAGACGACAGTGGGAGAGATCCTTGTGTCATTTTAGAAATGCTAAGGATATGTTTTCCTATATAGTAATGACAAAATATTAGTTGTAATATGTTACACTAATAGTCTTGTCATTTATTCAAGTAATTTTATCTCAATTAAAATATGTGATGAACGGTAGCACAATAGGATGGAAGAAAGTTCCATGCTGGATTTGAAAGAGTTTCAAAATTAAAATATTGTGGCAGATACTACAACAAAGGCTAAAGTATATCGTTGTGTTGACAACTGATAATAAGCGTATTTTGTGTCAAGGAGTTCTTTATTGAACTTGGTGAATTTCCAAGAATGCTGAAACTATGAAGCTACATTTTCACAATGTTAGTAACATCAGTTTAAGCTGAGGAATTAAGGTATCACCGGAACTTGGTGAATTTCCAAGAATGCTAACACTATGAAGCTACATTTTCACAATGTTAGTGACATCAGTTTAAGCTGAGGAATTAAGTTTTCACCGATTGACCATATATATACAAAGCCATCTCATTAGAGAATGAGTGATGCGTGTAGACGCAAAGAACATGCAAATACAATAGGACCTGAAGAGTTCAGATCTTTTTGATGATGTTTACCGCATGCGAAGCATGGTAATAACACTGGTACGCCATATGTGTTAAAGTGCTTACAGACTAGATTATTGACTCTAGTGCAAGTGGGAGACTGAAGGGAATATGCCCGAGAGGCAATAATAAAATGGTTATTATCTTATTCCTTGTTTATGATGAATGTTTATTTCTCATGCTAGAATTGTATTAACCGGAAACGTTGATACATGTGTGCTTAATAAACAAACAATGGTTCCTAGTAAAGCCTCTCTTTTAACTAGCTCGTTGATTAATAGATGATCAAGGTTTCCTGATCATGAACATTGGATGTTATTAAAAACGGGGTCATGTCATTAGAAGAATGATGTGATGAACATATACCCAAAGAGAATATAGCAATGCGATCAAGTCATTTAGTTTACATTGTTATATCAAACATACAAAGTAACTTATTCCTTAGACCTTGAGATCATGTCAATCACTGATACCGGAAGAGTGCTTTGATGGCATCAAACGTCACACCGTAACAGGGTGACTATAAAGGTGTCATTGAGTATTCGGAAAGTATTAGTTGAGGATCATGGATCAAGAGTGGGATTTGTCCATCCAAATGACGGAGAGATATACTCTGGGCCCTCTCGGTGATATCACATCGAAACCGCTTGCAAGCACGTGATATGATCACAAGGATGTTATATCACGGGAACGAGAAAAGAGTACTTGTCGGTAACGAGATTGAACAAGGTATGGTTGATACCAATGATCGAATCTCGGACAAGTAAAATATCGCGAGACAAAGGGAATAGTTCACGACGTTGTTGGTTCACACGATCACGAGAGTCATCGTTGAATATATAGGAGTCATCACGGATCTCCAGATCCCGCTGTTGATTATTGATCGGAGAGGAGTCTCGATCATGTCTATCTTATTCGCGAATCGTAGGGTGACACACTTAAGGTTCGATGACGCATTTGAGAGGATACGGAATATCGAAGAATATTTTGGACAGCACCGAAATTGTTTCGGGGAAAATTGAAATAGTTCAAGGGGTTTTTCGTCGAATGGTTGTTAATAGAATTAACAAATGATTCGAGGTGCTATATGCAAAAGTTTGTTAATAGAATTAACAAATGCTGAAATAAAGAAATAAAAAGGTTTTATTTATTTATTAAAAGAAAACCTTTGGATTTTCCAAGTGGGAAATTATGGGAGCATGAGTGGGTGTGAGTGGAGCTTCCACTCACATGAAGAGGGAAGAGGTGGGGGCACACCATGGCTGGCCGCACCCCCCTCTTGGGCTGCCTCCCCCTCCCCTATAAAAGGAGGGTGAGAGCTCCTCTTCTCCACACACTTGGCCACTTCCCTTTCCCTCCACCCGCTGCTCCATTTCATGGTCTCCGGCTTGGCGAAGCCCTGACCGTGGGATTCTTCACCACCACCACGTCGTCGTGCTGCTGGAGTTCCGAGGGATCCTCTACTTCCGCGCCCCGCTGGAACGAGGGAACGGAGGTCGTCATCAACCGTACGTGTGACCGATCACGGATGCACCGCCGGATTGCGGTGCCATCTTCTCGCTATCGGGATCGGTGTGAGTACGACTACGCCAACAACGAGATTTGATCTCGTACCACTTTGAGTCTTCGAGGGTATGTGTTCTCCTTAACCCTCTTGTTGCCCGTTGCACTTCGTCTCCTAGATTAGATCTTGGCCTTTCGGGTATCTCTCGCGTAGGAAAATTTTTGTTTTCTATGCTACGTTCCCCTTCAGGTACCCCCATAGGTTAAGTTCGATTCGGTAAGTCCACAACGGCCCAGTCGCAACAATCACCTTATCGGGTTCGAGTCGGAGGTCTCGAATCTGAGTAGGCCAGGAATGTTTTTGCCCTAGTCGCAATTAATTGGCCCCGATCTCTCGGGAGAGCCAAGCTACTGTGCCACATCCTTCTGCGAAAAAAGCCGTAAAACAGGCGCTTATATTGCTCGATACTCGAGCATGATGACCCATGATACAGGGAACACACCCTTTTGAAAAACAATGACTGTCAGAGCAATCTTCCATAAAAATAAGGAGAGTATGACCGCCTACTCGACTGGAAAAGCCCCAGTCAAGCACGCGCTCGGGGGCTACTGACGAAGGCATGGATCCTGGACCCTGCGAGTAAGGACACCCACTCTCAGGCCTTCTGGTCAAGGCCCAAAAGGAAGCGCCCTTGGAGTACTCTAGAAGGCCCATGTGAAGCCCACCCGCATCAACTTGCGGGTTAAGTTAGGGAATTTGTAACCGACCCAGCTAGGGTTTGAGTCCTCTCCGGGTGGAACTCGAGACCTGGCCGTCTATATAAGGCCAGGAGAGCCCCCAAGGAGAGGACCAAGTAATACCGCACGACCAAAAAGCCTCGGAACTCGAGATCTGCTCTCGATTCGAGCAACCTGTAACCGATCTAATCATCCAATACAGATCAGCAGAAGGCAGGAGTAAGGGTTTTACCTCTTCGAGGGCCCCGAACCTGGGTAAAATCTCGCCCCCTGTCAAGCCGACGATTTCACCAGCGCTCATGAATTCTCCCAGTCGAAACCCGATAGGGTCACCTGAGGGATTTGTGGAGTCAGAACTTCGACAGTGTGAGTCAAAAACCTTTTGGAGGTGTTTAGGGCGTGACCGGGACAAGTGATGGACGTACACGGATCTTGATCCCGACTCATAGAACAGGTGCCGTCAGGAGGTGGCCAACTCCCTGTTGACGGGGTGGCCCTGTTTGGGTTGACTCATGGATAGGGCTCGACAAGGTAAAGGTCGTGGCCAACCACCCTCTGCCGCACTCCCTTGGGAAGAGCGTTACCGCGTGGCGCTAAGAGTCGGTTAGTACGTGTGGGTAAAGTGTACATCCCTGCAGGGCAATCTTTTCGAAAAGCCGTGTCCACGGTTATGGACGACTTGGTGAAGGTAGAGACCATAGACAACTTGAACATGACGTAAAACATGTTGACAATGAATGAAGGGTGCCTCCTCGGAGATGCCGAGAGGGGTGATCCTTGTAGCAAGTGAGATGCTGGGAAATGAAGTTGGTGGTTTCAAAAGATGATGATCTACAAGAGTTGAGTTCTTTCTCATCTGTTTTGAAAACCCTCTACATTGCGTGCTATTCTTCCTCGATTTGGAAAAAAAACATTGCTTTACGCAAATCAGCCTTCATAAAACCCTTTATGAAACTAGCAGACATATAATAGGTTAACTAAGTCTTGTTGAGTACCTCCAGTACTCAGGTTTGCTTAAATTTGGTTCAGGTGAAGGTCTCACATCGGTGGTGTTTCTGCATGGACACCGACGAGTAGTTTTGGGGTTCCCAGGTAGCAGCCTGGAATCTATGGGCTGGGACGTCGCTTTATGTCGCGGCCTCTTAGGCCTTTTTGGTTCTTGTTGATTAGCAACATAATTTTCCTTCCGTTGTCTGATGTCATGTTGGGTCATGTGACCTCTGGTTGTAAAGCTATACTCTAGTAATACATGCTCAATACAGTTTCTATGTCTAGAGTGTTGCTTTGATCGATTGTTGGTTCGAGCTCATTGTTATACAGTTTTGGCTATGCCTGCATAGTTGTCGCAGTCGAGGGGTTGTGGAGCCGATGATCCATGTCCGAGCCCGCCTGCCGAAGATATTCGGCCTGGGGCGAGGTAACCCCAGTAACCCTCGATTGTTGTTGCACTTTCTGGACACATAGCAGCTCTATATAACTTTGGTCCCGTTCCTTCAGTTTCTTCCGACTCGTGGACGCTTGGGTATACATATCTGGTTATGACTAGCATGGACACAAGGAGTAGTAGACCGGGGATCCGGACTACGTGCCGATGAATCCGTTCTGCCTGCTGTTGTTTGTTGCGGCCGGGGCTGGTAACCCTGAAGCCCTTGTGGGTCCATTGCTAGGAGCACATGATAGTTTGTATATCTCTGGGTCCGGGGTCTGACATACTCAAACTTGAGCAATAATTTAAATCAAAATATTCAAGACTTAACAATAAAACTAATTGACATAACACAATAAAAAAGATCATAAACTTTGAATTTCCAAGCTTGGAATTTGCACACATTTATAATTAGAACTCAACAAGGTTCGGGAACATAAAATATTCTATACGTAATGATCGAAGTCAAAAAACTGTTATTTCGAAGTCCTGGTGTTGATCTTCTCTATTGACTTGACTTCATGAGATGACCAGCTACACTCCAAATGCATTTACTACTGTTTGAAAGCTGTTAGGACAGCTTGTGTGTTGTTGATACGTTCAAAACGTATCTCCTTTTCCGAACAATTTTGTTGTTGTTTGCCTCTAAACTTGTGAGTTTTGGATACAACTAACACGGACTAACGTTTTTTTAGCAGAATTACCTTGGTGTCTCGTTTTGTGCAGAAAAATCAACTTTCAGGAAATTGCTCGGAAATGATCCCGAAGTCCTTATTTCACCCGAAGACCCTCGGAGCCAGAAGAAGAGCCGGAGGGCAAGGAGGGGCCCACACCATGGGCTGGCGCGCCCCCTAGGCCGCGCCGCCTGGTGGTGTGGCTGCCCCAGGCACCCCCTCGGGCTCCCCTTTCGACTACTTAAACCCGTGAACTAAAAACCGAGGGGTTTTTTCATATTGCAGAGAAACACATCAGAGCGCTACCGCCACCTCGAAAATCAATTTGGGGATCAGAAGTTCCCGTTGTGGCATGATACGTCTCCAACGTATCTATAATTTATGATGCTCCATGAGCATATTATGTCAATTGCTACTTGTTTTCTTCCTTATTTATAGCATTTTTATACGTTTTCCGGGAATAACCTATTGACAAGATGCCACAGTGCTAATTCCCTGTTTTCTGTTGTTTTTGGTTTCAGAAAAGTTGTTCCAGAAATATTCTCAAAATTGGAAAGTTCGAAGCCCGGAAGTCCTATTTTCCCTGGAAGCATCCAGAAGACCGAAGAGAGTCGAAGACGGGCATCAGGGGGGCCACACCATGCTATGGGTGTGGGGCCCTTGGAGCTCCACTGCCTTTGCCCTTTCGCCTATTTAATCCCCCAGATGGAAAACCCTAAACACCTGATAAAAAATCCCCGAAAAGTTCCGCAGCCGCCGTCACCGTCAACCCTAGATCAAGGGGGTTCTGAAGCTTTCTCCGACACCCTGCCGGAGAGGAAATCATCGCCGGAGGCTTCTACATCACCATGTCTGCCTCCGGAGTGATGCGTGAGTAGTTCATCCTCGGACTACGGGTTCGTAGCTGTAGCTAGATGGTTGTCTTCTCCTCATATGCCTCCATGTTTAGATCTAGTGAGCTGCCTATTATGATCAGATTGATCTTATGTAATTCTATATGATGTGTTTGCTGGGATCCGATGAATATTGAACTAATGCCAAGTTGATTATAGTCTTTATTGCATATGTTATTTGTGATCTTGCATGATTTCCGTTGCTAGTGGTTGCTCTAGCCAAGTAGTTGCTAGTGACTCCAAGAGGGAGTATTTATGCTTGATAGTGGGTCATGCCTCCTCACCACCTTGCTCGAGTGACAGAAACGTGAAGGGGAGGATGTGTTGTTGCCATTAGGGGAAAAAACAGCGGTGAGAGTGCCCGCGTGCATAATCATTGCTTACATTACACACTTTGTTTAATGCAGTTATCTGTTGCTTGCAACTTAATACCTAAGGGGGTTCGGATGATAACCTGAGGGTGGATTATTAGTCATAGATGCAGATGGATTTCGGTCTATGTATATTGTTGTAATGCCCGCACTAGATATCTCACTAGTCATCATGTTATAATGTGCACCACGGTGCAACCTCTATTTGTCAATTGCCCAGCTGTAATTTGTTCACCCAGCATGTTATATTTATGGAGAGACACAACTAGTGAACCTATGAACCCCGGTCCATTTTCCACATTGTTAAACAAACCACAACAATTTCCTGCTCTCTTTACTTACTACAAGCATACATTATTTTCCACAATGTACATCTAATCTTTGTTCCCAGCAAGATCGGCGAGATTGACAACCTCACTATACCGCTGGGACAAAGTATTTTGGTTGTGTTGTGTGCAGGTTCCACGTTATTGCTGACACCGGTGAGGCGCCATCACCACCATTAGTGGCATCAACCTTCCCGAGATCCTCTTCCTCCTACTGGATCGATAACCTTGGTTCTTAACCGAGGGAAATTCTTGCCGCTTGCTCATCACACCCTCCTCTTGGGGTTTCCAACACAAAGCAGTCATGGCGCCCTGCCGGGACGGGGATTCGGAGGAGATCATCGCCATCGTCATCGCCACCACTTCTCTATCAACCATCCATGATTCCCCCATCCATGTGCGAGTAATCCCCGCTTGTAGATGAGAGGGATGGAAGGGATTTGATGATATCATTCATGTAATAATGCCAAATTGTTAGGGCATAGTGCCTAGTATCCGTTGTTAGTGCTTTGTATCGTTGTTGTAACTTGTTGTGCTTAATGCTTGTCACTAGGGCCTGAGTGCCATGATGTCAGATCTGAACATGTTATTGTTTCATGAGTATAATTATGTTTCTTGATCATATCTGCAAGTTGTTTACACATGTCATTGTCCGGAACCCGAGGCCCTGAAGTGACAAAAATCGGGACAACCGGAGGGTATGGCTGTGATGTGAGGATCACATGTTCATGGAGTGTTAATGCTTTGCTCCGGTGCTTTATTAAAAGGAGAACCTTAATTATTAGTCCCTCCGTATCGAAATGTAAGATGTTTTAGCATTTCCTAGATATAATGTATCTAGACATGTTTTAGTGTGTAGATTCATATGAATCTACACACTAAAACATGTCTAGATACATTATATCTACGAAATGCTAAAACATCTTATATTTTGATACAGAGGGAGTAGTAGTTTCCCTTGAGGCCCCGCTGCAAACGGGCTGGTAGGACAAAAGATGTTGTGCAAGTTTCTCATTGCGATCACGTACGACTAATTTGGAACACATGCCCATGGTTTGCCTAGAACTTGTATGCTTTATTATTATCTATCTGAAATGCCCGTGTTTTAATTATTATATGAACTATCTTATCCATGCAACGCATGTTCATCCATCCCTATGCCTATAGTACGTTAATCCTGTTGTTTCATGCAATTGCTACTGCTGTTACTATTTTACTCCTGTTGTTATTTTACTTTCAGGTGCAGCTGAACTGTATCACTGATAAACTGTTGCGAGCAAGTCTACTTTCAGGTGCAGCTGAACTGACAACTCATCTGTTAAGGCTTATAAATATTATTTGGCTCCCCTTGTGTCGAGCCTTTCATCATGGGTAAAACTCGTGATGGATTCCTATATTACCATCCACTGCAAGGAGAGGTACAACTCTGAACACCTCTGTTGCTCTTGATTCACCGTCCGTAATTAGTAAGCTTCTTACACCACCACATCCACATGCTACATACACTGCTACTTCTGCTGAGTCTGGAAATGCTTCTGATACTTTTGATGATGCTTCTACTGTGCTTGATGATACTGATTCACTAGGTCCTTTCCTAGATGCCACAATTGCTAGATCTAAGCAAATTGAAAACACTGAAATTCCTCATAAAAATGCTGGTACACCTGTTAATTCACCCGAGTCTAGAGAAAGTCCTAGTGATGATCTTGAGGAAACTTACATTGAACTTAATGATGATTTTATTGAATAAGTTCTAGATACTACTAGTGCAAGTGCTATTAAAAGTCTTCTTGCAAGACGTGATGTTAAATATAAACCTTCTCTTGATGCTAAGTTTGCTACATCTCCCATACACATTAAAGATAAAGATTATGATTTCTCTCTAGATTTATCTTATATATCTATTGTTGAGAAAGAACCTTTTTGTGGTACTGAAAGTAAAAGTGCTATCGAACATATGAATGAGCTTTCATCTTTGAGTAGTTTATTTTCTTATGATATTAAGAAATGCACTTACTTTGTTACAAGATCTTCCCTTTCTCTTTGAAAGATGAAGCTAAAACTTGGTTTAACAATTTGTCACCTAGATCTATTGATAGTCCTATTGGTTTGGTTAATGCTTTATTTCAAAAATATTTTCCTGCTAGTGCTTAACATGCTGCTTTGCAGAATGTCTTTAACTTTAAGCAAATTGAAGGAGAGAAAATGCTTGAATCTTCGTCAAGGTTTTGTTCTTTAATAAGAGCTAGCCCTGGAAATCCATTACCTAAAAAATTGATATCCTAGATATATTTTATAACAGACTCACTGTTTAATCTAGAACATACCTGGATAGTTGTGTTGGTTGTGTTTTCAAGAAGAAGAAGCTGAGGAATTATTGGCTAAAATAGCCAAAAATCATGATGATTGGACTATACATGAGCCTACACCAACACCAACACCAACACCCAAGAAGAGAGAAATGATTGAATTAAATGATGAAGTGACGAGGGAAGCCAAGAAATCTCTTAAAGAGAGGGGTATTAAATCTGAAGGTGGGAAGAATCTAGCACCCATAGAAGAATTATGTAAGCCAATTCCTCATCCACCCACAGTTGAGGTACACTCTCTCCAATATTTTGATAATAGAGATATTCCCTATTCTAAACCACCTGATCAATGCTTAGATGAATTTGGTAATTGTGTTGTTAAGCAAGATAATTTTAATATGAGGATGCAGAATCATATAATGGAAAACTCTAGAGCTATTGATAATTTGCATGGTATTATTGAGAGAACCTCTAATGATGTTAAAATGCTTCTTAAACATTTTCATATGGTTCAAACTCAAATTGATCAACTCACTAAAGTGCAAAAAGATTTGCTAGCTAATGCTTCTAGACAAAAACATGTTTGTGAAATAATTACTAGAAGTGGTGTTTCTACTCAGGATCCCTTGTATCCCGAGGGACATCCTAAAAGAATTGAACAAGATTATCAACAACCTAAAAAAACATTTCTCCTTCTAAGAAAAATAAGAAGAGACATAAAACTGTTGTAGATTCTCTGAACCTGCTAAAGATCATAGTATATCTATCTCTGATGCTGAAACTGAAAGTGGTAATGATAAAAGTGATGCTTCTGATAAAGAAGAAACTGAAGTTGAACCTGAAAAGAAAACTAAAACGGCAAAGTATACTAAGGAGGATTTCATCGCTAATAAACATGGTAATGAAAGAGAGACTTGAGTACAAAAAGCAATGCCTTTTCCTAATAAGAAACACAAATCAAAAGAGGAAGAACATTATAATAAGTTTTGTGAATGGATGAAACCTTTGTTTTTGCAAATTCCTTTGACTGATGCTATTAAACTGCCTCCTTATGCTAAATATATGAAAGATATTGTCTCTAAAAAAAGGAAAATTCCTAACAAGGAAATTTCCACTATGCTTGCTAATTACTCTTTCAATGGCAAGGTTCCTAAGAAGCTTGGAGATCCTGGTATTCCCACTATTCGTTGTTCTATTAAAAATAAATATGTTAGAACTGATTTACGTGATTTAGGAACTAGAGTTAGTGTTATGCCTTTTTCTCTCTATAAGAGGCTCTCTCTAGAAATTTTAATACCAACTGATATATCTTTGCAAATGGCTGATAAATCTACTGCTATTCTTGTTGGTATATGTGAGAATGTTCTTGTTCAAGTGACTACTAACTATTTGATATTAACTGACTTTGTTGTGTTGGAAATGTCCGAAGATGATAATATGTATTACTCTTGGGAGACTTTTTCTTAACACTGCAGGGGCTATTATTGATTGCAATCGAGGAAAAGTAACTTTAATGTTAATGATAAAGAGCACACAGTTTATTTCCCGAGAAGATTGATGGGAGATATGGTCTAGATTGAAGTGAAAATATGGAGACCATCAAGATTGGAGAATTATATTGTCCCTTTCCAATGCCACCAAAAGAATATGAAATTATTATGATTGGGACTATGTCTATCAAGGTCGAGGTAACACAATCATTTAGTGAAAAGCAAAGTTTTGCTTCATTTAAAAATTGTTCTGGTAACAAGACTTGATCAACCTTGTTAACAAAGTGATTTTGAATGAAGAAAACAATGTTTTCACTATGTTTCCATCTTTACCTTTATGTTTTCACCATGTTCTCACCATGCTACTTTACTATAATTATGTTTCCATCCATTTATCCATGCCAGGAATTTATGCAGCTGCAGGGATTCTGCATGATTTCCAAACTCTTGTGGCTAATGCAAGATTGGAACATTTCCTTGAGGATGAACCTACCCAACATATTAAAATAACTATGTCTGTGGTGCAGGATTTTCACTTTAGCTGGTCCTCGCCTAACCCCATGGTCCATTATAAAATTTATAATAAAGCTGTCAACTTGCCTTCCGATGATTTTTGTGCAACTATTAAAGTGCCACAATGGGGATCATGTGGAGAGATAAGAGGTCAGCCCAAACCATTGATGGATCTATATGAAGAAATTTGCCAAGGTAGAAGCTTCACAGGAGAAAGTGGTAAAATTCGAGATGTTTAACTCCCATCTATTTGATATTTTTCCTATTTTATTGCCAAGTGTGTGCTTGCTAGAAAAACTGCCAACAAGTTATCTATGTATGATCTAGCTTTTATCTCAGCTGCTTTGAGGCATGATAGGTCTTATAATTTTTGCGCTTTAATTGCTTTCCGTCTCGCACTTAACCGCGAGAAGGGCGGAATTTGTGGAGGTCTCATTGCCTCTCGTTTGCTAGCTTTGCATGGTGTGGAGCCACATCATTTAGACCTCCAGTTTCCCGTAGAGAGGCTAGATCGTAATTCCATGATACAACATCAGTTTGTTTCCTCTTTGGCTAACTTGAGCAATTTATCCTATGAAATAACTTTCTCCAAGAAATCAAGTTGGAGAGTGACTAAATCTGATAGAGTAGCACTTTTGCATGCGCCTCTTTTGTTTAATCTTAATGGAAGGGAAGGATGGTCACCCTAAGAGAGTGAGTTAGATGCATACACTGAGGAGAATCCCCAGCATGTAGAGGATGCTGGAGAGGGGGATGAAAATGATTTCGTCCAGCCCTCCGACACTGGGGGTTTTCATACCAGCACCCCGGTCATGATTATGTGCTTGCTGCTTCATCTTCTTCATGTGCACCTCAGTACGGCCATGCTAGGGACGACCCACCAGCATAGGGTTACTTCCCACTTCGTGATTGATCTCCACTTAGTCCAAAAGCCTAAGCTTGAGGGGAGGTATGCCGACATCACGCTCATTTACATATCATGTTTCTGTCGGTTCTCTGTATATCCATGTTTTTGTTTCTTTCGCTTCTTTTGTTTTTATTGTTTTTGTTCTTTCTTTCCAAAATGCAAAAAGACCAAAAATATTTCTGTTGTTTCTATTTATTTATTATTTTGTTGCTTTGCTTTACTTTCTCGTTTTGGTTTAATATTCAAATATCCAAAAAGATTTTGCTTTGTTTGCTTGTTTCTTCTGTTCTTGTTTTAATTCGAAAACCCAAAAATATTTGTTGTTCTTCTTTGGTTTTGTAAAGTTTGCTGTAGAGTTCAGTAGTCCTCCGTGACCCCATTGGAGCTTGGTTATCATTTTATATTATTCAATACATACGAGTGAAGAGCAATAATTACGATTTACGACAATTCAAGTTGTGGTGAGAGGCTGGTATGAACTCTATTTGTTTTCATTTTTGTACATATACTCATGCATGTGGACATGCTTAGTTTGTTCGTGTAAGGTGTATGTTATTTAATTGATGTTTAGTAGTTCAGGCTCTCTCATGATTAGTTCCAGCTTATTAATATTGGATAGCATGTCATATAAATATTTGCTTGCATTGTTTTATTCATAGAAGGGTATGAAATTGTGGTATCTCCCTCTGAATGTTTCGCTTGAATCGACTTGTCACATGCTCATGCATGCATAAGACTGGAAACAAAAAGTGAATTAAGCCTCTATGATATATTTTGCCTTAGAGTATTTGTATCACTTTTATGTCCCTGTTAATTTTGTTTTCTGTTGCTAGCATTCATCTGTACTGAGTATGATCTCTACTCGTGCATCCAACTCCAAAAAACCAAAGTTTCTAAATGTGTCCACCATACCTACCTATATGTGGTATTTCACCGTCACTCCAAGCAAATTTCTCATGTGCTACCTTTAAAACCTTCAAAATTATTCCTGTTTTGTGCCCCTGTTTTAGCTCATGAGGACGTAAATAGAGAATCTTTATATCACTTGTTGATTGGACTTTGCACACCTGGACTAGTGGCACATACGCTTATCCAAATTGATAGAAGAGCTGGCAGCGGGGTGCCCAGCCCCAAAATTGGTTACTATAAATTATCTTCACTATTTTTGCCCTTAATTTATCAGTCAAAGCATAAGTGTGTAAACAAGAGAGAAGAGGGATGACCTACTACACCAGTAGCATCCTTCAATGGGAGCCGCTCTTATAAGGTCTAGTTGGCTTGTGACGTACTATATTGTCTGCTTACCATTCGTTGACATAAGCATACACCTTTCTACAAAATGTTTTCAATAGATCTGTTTATAAAATAAAAAGCTCTCGCACATGAGTTAATCTCTGCTTCCCTTTGTGAAGGGCCTTTCTTTTACTTTTACGCCGAGTCTTCACCTTCTCACTTTATGCACCTTCTTGAGAGCATAGCTATCGTTCTTAGTATAATGTGCTTGTCCCAGAACACGGTTGATTGTGGTACAACATTGATGCTTCTATCTTTGATATATTTACTTCTAGTCTTCACTTGAACCTCAGAGGTGCCCTGGCATTTATGTTTTGCTCCATTATTAAGGGCAAGCGAGTACACTTTATCATACCTAATTATGAACATTGCAAGTCCTATAGATTGATAGATTTCATGTTGATTATTATTAGTGGGTTGGTATCTCTTCATGGGTTGCATAATTATTAGGTGACCTTATTTACATACTTCTTATAATGAATTGCCTAAGCACTTAATCATATAGTTAGAATATCTACATCATATGAAACAAATGTGTTCGTAAAAGTTCTTTTATCGCACTCAGTAGTCAACTGAATTTCTTGAGGACAAGCAATAAGCTAAGTGTGGGGACCCTAGACTAGCAGTCCGAGACCTCCAATATGCATACATTCACGATCCCAAGATCAGTTAGTCGTGAACAACATACTCGAGTTGGCATTACAGATACAACATCCACTACACGAATACAAGACTTACACAACTGGTCACTTGACTCAGTTGAAAACAACTGCCACGTAGGGCAGGAAAACACACTAAACAGCGGAAGTCTTCAAAACACACTCGTGGTAAACCCAGGTCATGCCTTGACTACCTACAGGATACTAACTCGGAGACATTCCTAGTTCACACAGTCGTCAGTGACACCATCTTCTTCAGGTTCTCCGGGTTTCTGCTCAAAGTCTGGCTAAGACAATAGCCAGGGACGAAGCCATTATGAGTACATTGGATTGTACTCGCAAGACACCCCAAATGAAAGCTAAACATGCAAGTATGCATATATAAAGGTGGTAGGAAGGCTGTCATTAAGGTTCAACTAGACATGATGAATTTAAGACCCATCATAGTTGCACAAGTCTTAGTTTTCTTTGTTGAAGAAGATACTTCAAAAGATATTTAATTTCTCTTGTAGATTTTGCATATCCACAAGGTTTTGATAAAGCATTCTAAATAAAAGAAAGTTTTTCTTTGCAAAACTTCTTGGAAGATCACATCTTCAAGATCATCATTTATCCGGTACCTCAAAGGTACAATCATTCCCTTTCCACGTACCTCCCAGGTACAAATTCCAAAACACTTTTCTAGCTTTTCGAAAACATTGACACAATGCTAGCTACGTGGCCATTCAAATGTCCATATCCGAGGACGCGGCTATTCTGAATAGTTTTAATCTGCAGAGGTGTACACAATCCACAAGATCCAGTACATCCTCCGTGATCAACCACGGACTGTCCAAGACAGTATGCAAACATCAGATAACTTGTCCTAACTATCCACTATGCAAGTGCTAGTAAATGTCTACCTCTTCAACTGGGTTTGTTCTCCCCGGCACCTAGTGAGTCAGCCGTATCGATCCGGTTTCCCCTGAAAACACACCGCCATGACAGGAGACCCAACTATTGCAACTGGTGGCGAACTTAATCCCACACTCCGAATGTCCCATGCTTTCCTTTCTGGCGACAATTCGGTTCAGGGGACTCTAACCCCTATATCACATTGAGGTAGAAACGGACTAACACCGACAAGATTTTAGTTATACCCCGTTCCCATATTGGGGTAATGTGGCAGCATGGCTTGGTTGTCCAGCGAAGACTAGGTTATGTGTCATTTTAGGAAAAAACAAGTCGAAAACATTTCCTCCTTCACAAGCCTCCCTCGGACAAGGTCCCACCTTTCCTCAGAGTTTTTCCAAAGCTTTTGTTTCCCAAAAATATCAAGTTAAAAGATGTCCACTAAGGGACTTAAGTGAATTAAGAGATGATACTAAAATGTCTAAAGGGCCTGGTAACACCAAGGTTATATAGTGGATAAACCATAATAGAAACATAATAAAGGTAGTGGTTTAGTCCACTTACGAAAATAGTTTTTGGATCAAACTTTAGTAAAACTTCAGAAGTAAAACATGCATGACAGATAATGATAAGAAATCAACAAGAAAGAATTTAGAGTGGCTTGCCTTGGCACTGTTCTTGGTCTTGCTCTTGAAATAAACAAGAGTTGCAATAAAAACCTCTCCGGGAAATAATACCGTCTTCGTTATCTAACGTCGTAAAACAAAAAGGAAAACACCCAATCAGAACCAAACAAAGGCAAGCACTTTATAACCAAGTAAACATACATCAAGCAATTCTTCAAACAAATACAATAAAAAACAAAAACACTAGAGTACACACCAACTAGCAGGACATGCACAGACAACACACATGAATAACACTAGAACATATGCTATAGGTCCTCAACCAAAATGGCATGAGTCCAGTGGGTGTGCCACTCTCATAACATGCTCAATTAAGGTTATATGAATCTTTGGTCATTCATGAGGATGAGGAAAACAAGAAAAACAACAACTTAGGAACACATACACATGCATAGGAAAATAATAACAATCAATACTACAAGCCCATAGTAACACATGCTTTTCTAAACATGGAGAAATATTATAACCAGTAGCTAAGCACCCTAATAACAGAGACAAATTAATACCCAACATGTCATGGCATCACTCAATACATGAAAATAATCATGGAGCAAAACAACCACTAAAACTAGGCATGGAAAAAGGGCTATTTAGACATGTAGACATGCATAACCATAAGAGATCATTAAACAAGATTTATTATAACATGATAGATCTATAAGATAGCATCCAAATAACAGAGAAAGAAACACCTAGACATGCTAGTAATATCAAAATAACAACATAAACAATTTATCAAAAACTAAGCATGCAACTAACTACTATGGCAGATAACACCTGAAACTAGCATGGCATGCCAAAATGATCTAGACCTTATCCAATCATGCAAGAAAGTGTAATGTGCTAAAATAACAATAGCTATTCTATGGAAACAATACTAAAGCATTCACCCAAGTTACCATCATACTAAAAATGGAAATACCAAATATTAACCCATTTTCACTAGGAAAACAACCCTATGAGAATAAAATCCTAACAGCCATGGTTTTTCACACACAAGTCCTAACGTGCTAGAGACACACTCAAAGCACAACTCAAACATGTATTAATACCCCACACATGCTAGGAATCAAATTTATAACAAAAACATTATATCACAATATTTAATAAAGGCATAACAATAATAAGGAGAAAATGGCTAAACACGAAATAAATCACCAAGGCTATTCTATAAATCATAAAATCATGAAAACCTGGTATTAGGTGCTCCTAGTCACTAGAAAACCAACACAATTGGATTCACATCAAAATACATCACCAATAAAATCAAACAATTCATAGAAGTGCTCTCTGGCCTAAAACTAACATGCATGTCATTTTCACTCAACAACTCAACTCAACACAAGGACAACTAACACAGATAGATGTCAACAAGAGATACTCAGAACAATTTAGTTTTAATGTTTTGGATACATAAAACTCAAGTTATTAATTAAATGGTGTATATGAGTGCTTCTGCCATTTATTTTATTTCTCCTAAAATACAACACAACACATGGATCTGCAAGTTGGATATGTTCAGCAAAAAGTAGATCTACCTCCGTGATTTTTAGTTTGGCAATATTCACTTGTTAGAATTTTCATTTGGATTTAAACCAATCATTCAGAAACAGATCTGCAGGAAAAAGTAATTATCAACCTGCGAAAAAAAAGTAAAAGGGCCGGATCTGCTGTGGATCTAGGCTGCGCAGAGAGCAGAGAGGAGATGGGCTGGCCCACGGAGTTTCCCGTGCATAGACGAAGTCAAACGGAGAGTGTGGGCCGCGGCTTAACCGGTAAGCTCCCGTCGGATCGGGATCCGATGGCCTGGAGTGTGCCACGACGTCGTACGCCGGCGGTGACCAACAGATGCGTCGGTGTCCGCCTGTCCCTCCACAGATGGCCGGAGAGCTCGCCGCCGGCGGTTCTAGGAGACGGCAGGAAGCAATTCCAGCACCAGGAGGTCCAAGGGGATGGCGCGGAGCCGATGCACTCACTCGAACTTGCAGGGAAAAGGTCGGGGCGGGGTGGTCGCTAGGGACCCGCAGCGGTAGACCGAGGTCGAAGATGGCGGCGGCTCTACAAGGAGCAAAAGATCAAATTGTTAGGGTAAAGAGTACCGTATAAGCTCAAGGAAGGTGGGGGAGGAAACGGAACGACCGGGGGTGATCTGTATCGACGGCTTCACGAGGGGCTTGCCGGCGGGAGGTGGTGCTCGATTTGGGTGATTTAGAGGGACAGGGAGGGGGTTTCGCCTCATAAGATTGATTGGAGGTGGATGGAGGTGGGGCGGCATGTTTTTAGTCAAGGGGGCGGCTCGGGAAGTTCTGTCATCTGAGCATGGAGGACGGCGCCCACGAGGATCATGGCGGCTCGGTTGGTGGCATCAAGGAGGGAGGGCATGATGTCTGGTGAGTGTATCATGACAAGGAAACACTCCATGGATAGAAAGTAGAGAAGAAAGAGATACAAGCGAGCGGATTTGAGCTTGCTCTCAAACCGTGCTTGCAGGTGTTCGACAGGGAGCAGGAGAGGAAAGAGATCGAGAGGAGGCAAATGGATGTCACGGGCGTGCTCCTGGGAGGCTCACGGAGCTGGTTGACAAGGATTTGAGATCGGGCATGCGACCCAGGTGTCGGAATGCGGGCGACGTGTCCTACGCATTCTGGGCGCCATGTCTAGCTCATGGCCAAGGAAGAAGGAGACAACCAGAGGAGGGGAGGCTTCGCCAGGGAGTCACGGGGTGCGAGGAGGCTTCACGCGCAAGGGTTCTACCCTGGATGGATTGTGGAGGTGGAGTGAGAAGGAGGGGTGATCACCATCCTTGTCCACTAGTAGGTGGCTGCAAGAGAGAGAGAGAGAGAGAGAGAGTTATGGGTGGATAGACCATGTCTAGGAGGGTGAGGAGGATATTTTCCATCTTTCAGAACAGGAGAGAGGTAGAGAAAGTTCAATGATTGGTTAGAATCCTGATGAACTCACTGGTGACCAGAAATACCAGTAGGTGTTTCTGCATGTTTTCTCCAAATTTTTGAACATAACACATGTACAAAATCATGTCCATTGCATAGAGAATCAAAAATGGAGTCTAGGGGTGGTGGTCTCAAGGTTTTCTGAAAATATTTCTTTCACAAAATTTTGGAAATTCAAAAAGTATTGAATCTGTTTTTAAATGTTTTCTCCAAAATTTTCAACACAACCTGCAAATATTTTTTTACTAATAAGTCCCACGTGACCATAGGCATGTTGGGTAATTTTTCCAAGATTTTAGGAAATACTTTTCTTCACAAATTTTAAAGTCCATTTCTGGCCTTTTGGAAAATGGAAAAGAATAAATAGAAAAATGTTTTTAAAACAAATATTTTTTGAGTTGGGATGAGGTAGTATATAATATAGATCTCAAAAGTGATTTTTAATAAACAACTCTTTTGAAAATATTTCAGGCACCAAGTGGAAAAGGGTGAAAACAAGAGTTTATTTAATAGGCTAAAAACCATGAGAGAAGAATAATTAAATGGACATTGAAAAATAAATGGACCACATGGATATGATGTATAGGTCATGGAGATGACAAGGGTAGGTTTATGTGGCTTGAAAACAATAAGGAGTGATTTAGAGTAACATGGACAAAGTGCTTCTAAATAACATGGATATGGCCATTATATTGGGATGCCTTCTAAAGGGCTTTGAAAGATGATGCAAAAGAGTTTCAATATCCAGAATAACAACTTTGATGGATGGTATAGATATTAAACATGATATCCTTGAAGGTACATAGATGAATAGAACAATATTTGACATAAAGGCATGTCTCCAAAGTTGAAAGGTTTTTAAGAAAACAAAAGATGAGATGAACATATGATGGAATATGATATTCATGCTTGGTCTTGTTATTCATAGGTTTTATTTATATTAAAGGAACACACATGATCAACAAACAGATAAAAACACTCCAAGGCAAACACATGATTGTTTAATTTAATTGACAGGTGTTTTTCTCAAGTGTTAGATAAAGGCAGTGATCAAGACATATCATGACAAGAGGATTCATACAGAGGTTCAACTCAAAGCTTGTTATTTCCCAGAGAATATATTTGAGGTAAAATACAGGGGTAATATAGTCCCCTCTTATATTTTTTACAAAAGAAGGAAGTGAGAAGGAGTTTTTGAAATACTTGCAAAATATCTTGGTCGAAAACAGGTAGGAGATTATTACCTCCAAATACTTTTCATATAGTTTTGGAAAATACCTTTTGTTGTTCTCAAAACTTGGCTTTTGGGTTTCTTCAAAAATCCAAAAAAATTCAAAAAGGTTTTTTTTTTGCCAAAGAGGGTGATAGATGAAGGTGATAAGCTTTATTGTCATGACTTGATCAGAAGGGTTGTGTTTTAAGAAAGTTATGATCATCGGTTTTAATGTTAGTTGTTAACAAACTCAAACAGAAACATAAACAACAAGTAAATATAAATGAAAACACAAGCATTAGTCAAACATATCAAAAAGTTTTTGTTGGCCCTGATTTTTGGGTTATTGAAAACAAGTTTTTCCTGTCTTCCAAAAATTGGGTTGTTACCCTAAGCTTGGGGGGAGTTGATACGTCCAAAACGTATCTCCTTTTCTGAACACTTTTGTTGTTGTTTTCCTCTAAAATTTTGAGTTTTGGATACAACTAACACAAACTAACGTTGCTTTTAGCAGAATTACCTTGGTGTCTCGTTTTGTGCAGAAAAATCAACTTTCATGAAATTGCCCGGAAAAGATCCCGAAGTCCTTATTTCACCCGAAGACCCTCGGAGCCAGAAGAAGAGACGGATGGTGGGGCAAGGAGGGCCCACACCATGGGCTGGCGCGCCCCCTAGGCTTCCCCGCCTGGTGGTGTGGCTGTCCCAGGCACTCCCCCTCGGGATCCCCTTTCGACTACTTAACCCCCGTGACCTAAAAAACCGAGGGGGGTTCGTCATATTCCAGAGAAACACATCAGAGCGACGCGCCACCTCGAAACCCAATCCGGGGATCAGAAGTTCCTGTTATGGTGCCCTGCCGGGATGGGGATTCGAAGGAGATCATCGCCATCGCCACCACTTCTCCATCAACCCTTCATGATTCCCCCATCCATGTGTGAGTAACTGATGGCTCCCAAGTGCAGCAGATCAATTGTAGTACTTTTAGAATTAGACAGGTTGTCGAACCCACGAGGAGCAGAAGGAACTGGTAAGTAGAATAGCAAAGGAATAATAAAAGCAACAGGTGTTTTTGTGTTTTAATTGTGTAGTGCAAGTAAAGTAAAATGCGGAAAGTAAATTGCAGCAAGTAGTAGGTCTCAATGAGAGAGAAAGCCCAATCCTCTAATGCGCAAGAGGACAAGCTCAAGTGTGTGTTTGTGTCTTATATGTGGAAAACGTTCCCGAGGGCTGCACGGATTTAGCTGGCATAGTGATTCATTGCATAACATGTTTGTATATCTTGTCTAGTTTTAATCTTCTTCGGACGGAGCCACAAATAGGAATAGCTAAATAAATAAACTATCACCCCTTATGATGGATCACGTGGCCAATTAAATGATAGCACGAGAATTATTAAGACATGATGTCCCACCATAGACTTATGCTCTAAGGTCCCCGATACAAGTACCCTCATAATGCAATTCAACGACTCTGTCTCAAGTTCCTGTCACCTAAAGACATCATCACGTCACTACACTACGGTGTTCTCCTATGAGCCCATGTAGGTGAAGTGTTGTACAGTCGACGTTCGTACAACACCATCATAGAATCACATAAAAGATAAATACTAGACCAAATAACAACTCATCTTATGTAACAAATCATTGCCAATTCATCCTATGCCCTCAGGAACATGCGGGAACTACTCACAACGTGCAAACATGATCATGTATGGTGACATATGTGGTACAACACAATCTGAAACAATGGATCCACCACCAAATAATGACAAGTACTCAATCCCAAACATGCAACGGAGTACAATAGCACGTATCTAGGGTGTAGCAATGATCAAACTATGAGGGGAACGGAGTGGATCACGGTGATGGTGATGGTGGAGATGCAGGTGCTGGTGAGGATGGTGATGGAGATGCCTCCTCCCACGCCAAGAAGGAGATGGGGATGAAGATGGGGATGATTTCCCCCTTCTCCGGAGCTCCGGAGCAGCAGGATCTGTCCCCCCCACGGAGAGTTTCGAGAGTTTCGCCGCCCTGGCGGCTCCGTCTCGTCTCGGGAAAATTAGGGTGTTCGTTTTCGGGGAAGACGGAGTCGTGAGCAAAAAGACCTCGGGGAGGAGGTGCTGTGGGCCCATTTGGGGGCCCCACACGCGGCCAGGGAATCTGGCCGCGTGGGCTACCCCCTTTTGGGCCTCCTGGCCCTCCTCCTTTGTGTCTTGTGCCCACGGCCTTTCTCCCAAAGAAAAACTGACAGGGTTTCTTTCCTTTCGCAATTTGGATACCTGTAGCTCCTGAAACATCAAAAACATGAAAACAGGTGTTTTCTGACACCCAGAAATTAAATACCAAAAATAGGGACTTTGTAGGAAAGTCCCATAAAATCATCTATAACATACAAAACAATGACATAACAATGATAAAAAATCCCAATAATGCCTATATGGAGGGTATAAATGATGATATAAGATGCACGTATCAACTCCCCCAAGCTTAAACCTTTGCTCGTCCTCGAGTAAATAAGGACATAGATCATTACATGCATCAATGGACTTATGGTTGATAAATAAATACGGGCATTGTATCATCATCATGTTCAGTTATAATGCAAGATGAATGAATAGAACTCATACACATAAGGATAACATATTCGAAGCTCTAGCAAACACCCCATACTTTTGAAAGCAAATAACCATTGTATGTTGGACAATCGAATTATACTCTTTAATTTGGAGAAAGATAAATGAGTAGAGGTAAAACATGATCAAGTCTCATTTAGTTTCCAAACTATTCAGCTTAAATTACTAATTGTAATGTGGCATCCATTGGGCTAAGACTCTCATTGCCCCTTTATCATTAGCATCTTAATTTATGGATGTTGAAGTAATGTGGTTGACAAGGTGTTGGTTGAATGTCTCATGCCCCGTGAGTGTGAAAACCTACTCCATGATTACTCAACTTAAGATTCCTAATAAGCTTTGTACAAACATAATAAGTATTAATGACATCATAGAGAATTGCAAAGAGGTACCTCTTGCCCCATGACATAGAAACCAGCCCATGTCACAATAACAAGATGAACAAACGGAGTAGACTCATCATCCTTTTTTATTTCATTCACTATATGCATAGCTTCTTATTTTATTGTAGGATGTGTTTGTAGAGTCCAGTCTAGCTGTAAGTAAATTTCCACCATGATCAAGCATGGCTTGGGTTAGCGGCCCAATGCAATTTCTCTAGTCATATATACTTACTCATCAAAACTTACTATTCCTCTATTTCATTTCGGCATGGCAGGAGTCCAAAAACAAAAGCACATGACATCAACTAAATATAAAATTTCTTTGTGCAATGTTGAAAGCTTTTCACGTGATGCACGTGTTAGCCAACTCCCAACCAAAATCCTTGTCAAGCACAAAACTTTTAGCTCCCATTAATGGGTCATGTTTGTTAAGTGCAATAGAAATAAATGTGTGCATTCAAAAGTTCGTGAGAGTCTTATCCCAAATTCAGCCCATGCCAATTAATAACATAAGCATCTTAATTTAGAGCATAAATGAAACTATAACATGGTGAACATGCTCGGAATAGCCATTAAGCTAATATATAGATAGTGGATTTATGTCATATTGAGATAATTCTACAATTGTCCAACACACTCAAGTAAATTAATTTCAAGGCAAGATGTGATTGAAACCTCTAAATATGCCATGCTCATTTGCATGAGTGTTACCCATAAATCCCCAAAACAAGGGAATCATGGATGACACCATGCTTTATTATTCATTAATAAACCATAAGACGGGGATGCATGATAATGCTCAATGAGCTCACTCAAGCCTAAACGAAAACGATAACTAGATAATAAAAGCAAGACACACCAAAACTAGATAGACATGATAAAGCTGATAAAAGACGGGGGATAGGTGAAACTCCCCCAAGCTTACATGGCTGCGGTAATTTCTTCATTCTCCCTTCTTCTCGTACTCAGCCCACCACTCTTTCTTCTTCTTGTCGTAATCTTCCTTCCACTCTTCCCGCTTCCATGGAAAAGGCCTTCCAGTATGGAAGGACATGGGTGGATCATTGTACCTAAGAGTGGCAGCTTCTGCAATCTTCTTGAAACGTTCTTCATACTCACAGTTCTGGTTCTCCATGTCCCACGTCAGAGCTTGGTACCTATCCATCTCTGATATGACACGCAGATACCTAGTCCCCAGGTCCTTGATCCTCTCCTCGTACTCCTCTATCTTCTTCTCCAGCTCCAGATTCATGAAGTGGTGGGCATCAAGGCTGCGTTCAACAATAGAGTTATACCTGAAAACTGTTTGTTCCAGAGCCTCCAGCCTCGCCTCCAGCGTGCCTTCGGTCTTGGGAGCCTTCACCTCCTCCATGAGCAACACACCACCCTTCAAGGTCAGGGTTTTCATGGGGGTCATCACGGAGTTGAGGTAATGGTTCACAATGCCTCCCTTGGGTGGATCTTCCCCCCCCCCTAGGTTGGATCCGGAGCTTGACATGGCTAAACCCTGGCAGACAGAAACAACAGAAACGAAGATCGCGCGAGAACTCTCGGTGCGGGATTAGATCGACAAAAGGGGGTATATATTGACGGGTTTTAGGGTAAGACGAAGTGTCGGAGTCGAAAACGAGACAGAACGGGACTCCGAGGTGGAAAAGGGGTACCTCCACGCGGCCAAGGAATCTGGCCGCGTGTGGGGTCCTCTTTTCCCCCTCGAGGTCCAATTCCTTCCAATTTTCTTGTCACACACGTTAATTTCCATAAAAAATGAGTTCCGTAAGTTTTCACGCAATTCCGAGAAACTTCCAAACACAATAATTGTAAATTATTGAATTTGGGTTTCTGAAACTGCAGGATCCCTTACAATTACCTCCTCCGGTGTCATTAACTTTATCTCCTCGATGGTTCCTATGAAGCTCTTTCCTGCAATATAATGTTTTAGGCGTTGTCCATTGACCACATGAGGTTTACCTTTCATATCACCTTGAAGACGGATGGCCCCCGAACGGTATACCTCCTGTACTACCAATGGACCCTGCCATTTTGAATCTAATTTCCCTGCAGAAAACTTAAAACGAGAGTTGTACAATAGGACTTGATCACCTACTTTAAATTCCTTTCTTTTAATTTTCTTGTCATGCCAAATTTTAACTTTCTCTTTAAACAATTTTGCACTTTCATATGCTTCATTCCTCCATTCATCTAATAGATTTAGGTCAAGCAATCTCTTCTCCCCCACTGTTTTTAAATCAAAATTTAATTTCTTGATAGCCCATCTAGCTTTATGTTATAATTCAACGGGTAAATGACATGCTTTTCCATAAACCATTTTATAAGGAGACATACCCATAGGATTTTTATAAGCATTTCTATAAGCCCGCAATGCATCATTAATTTTAAGTGGCCAATCAGATCTAGCTCTGTTTACTATTTTCTCTAAAATAAGTTTAATTTCCCTATTACTTAATTCAACTTGTCCACTAGTTTGAGGATGATAGGGTGATGCAATTCTATGATTAACATTATATTTTGCCAATGTTTTTCTAAGAACACCATGCATAAAATGAGATCCACCATCGGTAATTAAAAATCTAGGAACACCAAATCTAGGGAAAATAATTTCTTTAAGCATTTGCATGGCTGTGGCATGGTCTGCACTCTTAGTGGGAATTGCTTCTACCCATTTTGTAACATAATCAACAACAACCAAAATGTGAGTATGTTTTGTACTAGATGCAGGAAATGGTCCCATAAAGTCAAAACCCCACACATCAAATGGTTCAAGTGGTAATGTATAGTTCATAGGCATTTCATTCCTTCTACCAATGTTTCCTACTCTTTGACATTTATCACAAGTTTTAATATATTTAGCACAATCCTTGAATAGAGTAGGCCAATAAAAACCACATTGTAATACCTTTGCTGCAGTACGATCTCCTGCATGATGTCCTCCATAGGGACTGTCATGACAATCTCTTATAATAGCCTGCTGTTCATGCTCAGGTACACAACGTCTAATAATGCCATCAACACTTTTCTTATACAAGAATGGATCATCCCAAAGTTAATGTCTAAGGTCATAAAAGAATTTCTTTCTTTGCTGGTAAGTAAATTGTGGTGGCATAACTTTCCCAACAATAAAATTTGCATAATTAGCAAACCAAGGAGATGCAACTTTAGCACTAGAAACACTAACAAGGGAAGTTGTTCATTAGCAAAACTATCATTAATAGGAATAGGATCATCAGGTATATTTTCCATTCTAAAAAGATGATCAGCTACGGGATTATCTTCTCCTTTCCTATCTACTATGTGTAAATCAAATTCTTGCAACAAAAGTACCCATCTGATTAGCCTAGGCTTAGCATCTTTCTTATTCATCAAATATTTAATAGAAGAATGATCAGAGTGCACACTGACTTTTGAATCAATTATGTAAGATCTAAATTTATCACATGCAAATATTACCGCTAAAAATTCTTTTTCAGTTGTAGCATAATTTCTTTGAGCACCATCTAGTGTTTTACTAGCATAGTAAAAAACATTCAATTTCTTATCAACCCTTTGGCCTAAAACAGCTCCAACTGCATAATCACTAGCATCACACATAATTTCAAAGGGCAAGTTCCAATCAGGAGGTTGAATAATAGGTGCAGTTATTAAGGCTTTCTTTAAAACATTAAAGGATTCTATGCAATCATCATTAAAAGAAAACGGAACATCCTTTTGCAAAAGATTGGTTAGAGGCTTTGATATTTTAGAGAAATCTTTAATGAACCTACGATAAAAACCTGCATGACCGAGAAAATTTCTTATACCTTTGATGTCTCTTGGATATGGTAATTTCTCAATAGCTTCAATTTTTGCTGGGTCAACTTCTATTCCTCTTCCAGAAATACGATGCCCAAGAACAATTCCCTCTGTTACCATAAAGTGACACTTCTCCCAATTAAGAACAAGGTGTTGGTCTTCACAACGCTGCAAAACTTTGTTAAGGTTGAACAAGCAATTATCGAAAGAAGTACCATACACTGAAAAATCATCCATAAAGACTTCCACTATCTTTTCAATATAATCAGCAAATATAGCATTCATGCATCTCTGAAAAGTAGCAGGCGCATTACATAAACCAAAGGGCATTCTCCTATAAGCAAATGTACCATATGGGCAAGTAAAAGTGGTCTTTTCCTGATCATCACTATGAACTGGAATTTGAGAGAAGCCTGAATACCCATCTAAATAACAAAAGTGAGAATGTTTAGATAATCTCTCTAGCATTTGATCAATAAAGGGCAATGGATAATGGTCCTTACGAGTTGCTTTATTTAATTTTCTATAATCAATGCACATTCTATAACCAACAACAGTACGTTGAGCAACAAGTTCATCATCTTTATTAGGAACCACAGTAATTCCACCTTTATTAGGAACACAATGAACAAGACTAACCCATTTACTATCAGCTATAGGATAAATAATACCAGCCTCTATGAGTCGAATTACCTCCTTTCTTACCACTTCCTTCATTTTTTGATGTAGACGGCGTTGAAAATCAACAACAGGTTTAGCATCTTCTTCCAAATTAATTTTATGCATACATAGAGCTGGACTTATGCCCTTAAGATCATCAAGAGAATAACCAATAGCCTTACGGTGGGCTTTAAGCACATCAAGTAATTTCTCTTCTTCCTCAGCTGAAAGGTTAGCACTAATAATAACAGGATATATATTTTTCTTATCCAAGTATGCATATTTCAGATTTTCAGGCAAAGGCTTTAATTCAAAACTAGGATCTCCTTTAGGAGGTGGGAGTACTCCTAGATTATCAGGTGGGATATGCAATTGTAATTGTGGAGGTTGCTGCCATAATATTTGTTCTAAAGCTTCTTTTTCTGCATCATTAAATGGCTCTTCCTGATTAAGCATATAACGTTCCACCACGTCTGATGAAGCTACAGCTATATGAGCAAGAGTTTCAATTATATCTTTAGATTTTGGTTCTTTCTTAGCAGGTTTATCAGCAAATTTAGAAAAATTAAATTCAAGTTTCTCTCCAGCACATTCAATAAACACCCTTTCTCTAGGCAAATCAATTTCAGCGCCAACAGTATGTAAGAAAGGTCTACCAAATATAATAGGACAGAAAGAATCTTGTGGACAACCAAGCACAATAAAATCAGTAGGATATTTTATTTTCCCTACCAATACTTCAACATCTCTAACAATTCCAAAGGGACTAATATAATCTTTATTAGCAAGCTGAATGGTCATACCTGTTTCTTCCATGGTGATAGGATCAATATCAGGCTTAATTTCTTGATAGAGAGAATATGGAATGACACTAATGCTTGCTCCAATATCACATAAACCATGATAACAAGAAGTCCCAATAGAGCATGATATAATTGGCTTACCAACTTTGGATGAATTCCCTTTAATAACTTTGGTAGCATCTTCACATAAATAAACATCAACAGGATCTTCTTCATTTAATTGCTTAATAATAGAGACTTGGTTCTTGACTTCCTCCTGTTCTTTAGGTCGAGAACATCTCTTTCTACTTTTGTCAGCAACAACAATAAGCAAATTCTCTTTAACTTTTTCAGGATAGGGAGGTGGTTCAATATATTCTTCTATTACTACAGATGACACTGGTGTTTCTTTAATAAATTTAGGGACAACAATAGAAGATTTAACAGGTTCAACATAATAATCAAAGCCACTTTTAGGAATTCGAATGTGCTCAGCAAATTTCTTAGCTATTTCAATTGCAATATATGGATCAAGACCAAAATCTTTAATAACATTCTTGAACAAAATAGAACTAGAGAAACTTTCTACACATGAATATCCATAATCAAAATAAGCTTCATTACCTTTGTCTAGGTCCCAATATTCAGAGTTCTTCGAAATAATTTCCAATAAATTCCAAGCTTCTTCTGCAGTATTATTTGTAAAGCTTCCACCAGATGAACCATCCAAATATTGCTTTAGCCTATCAGGTAGTCTCACAATAAAGTTTATCAATATAAGTTTATTTGTGAGATCATGACAAGGATTCTTACGAAGGAGGTCCTTAAGCCTCCCCCAAGCTTGAGTAATACTCTCTCCAAGGTGTGGCCAAAAATTAAATATAAAGCAACAGTTCTCATAAGCCTCTTTAGGAGTAAAATATTTAAGAAAGAAAACCTTCATAAAAGTATCCCAATTATGTGTAATTTCTTCATCCAGGGACATATACCATTTTCGAGCATCACCAGTTAAGGACTGGTACAATAACTTGCATTTTACCTCCTCCTCAGAAATAGCCTTGATCCTAATTAGCCCACATATATCCTCAATAGCCCGTACGTGATCACTTGCAGCCTTTGTTCCATCCCCTGCAAAATACTCATTCCTAACAGCTTTAACAAATTCAAGGGGAATAATATAACCATCATCATGAGGTGCTTTTTCAACAACTTTAGGTTTAATAGCATAAGCTCTCTCATCTAAAGCAAGTTTCAGCGAAGCATCTCTCATAAAAGCCATAATAATAATAGGATGCAACAGCAAGTAAAATTCAGCTTTCAAGTTTCCTTACCAAACTTCTTACCAATAGCGCTACGCTCCCCGGCAACGGCGCCAGAAAAGTGTCTTGATGGCTCCCAAGTGCAGGAGATCAATTGTAGTACTTTTCGAATTAGAAAGGTTATCGAACCCACGAGGAGCAGAAGGAACTGGTAAGTAGAATAGCAAAGGAATAATAAAAGCAACAGATGTTTTTGTGTTTTAATTGTGTAGTGCAAGTAAAGTAAAATGCGGAAAGTAAATTGCAGCAAGTAGTAGGTCTCAATGAGAGACAAAGCCCAATCCTCTAATGCGCAAGAGGACAAGCTCAAGTGTGTGTTTGTGTCTTATATGTGGAAAACATTCCCGAGGGCTGCACGGATTTAGCTGGCATAGTGATTCATTGCATAACATGTTTGTATATCTTGTCTAGTTTTAATCTTCTTCGGACGGAGCCACAAATAGGAATAGCCAAATAAATAAAATATCACCCCTTATGATGGATCACGTGGCCAATTAAATGACAGCACGAGAATTATTAAGACATGATGTCCCACCATAGCCTTATGCTCTAAGGTCCCTGATACAAGTACCCTCATAATGCAAATTCAACGACTCTGTCTCAAGTTCCTGTCACCTAAAGACATCATCACGTCACTACACTACGGTGTTCTCCTATGAGAGCATGTAGGTGAAGTGTTTTACAGTCGACGTTCGTACAACACCATCATAGAATCACATAAAAGATAAATACTAGACCAAATAACAACTCATCTTATGTAACAAATCATTGCCAATTCATCCTATGCCCCCAGGAACATGCGGGAACTACTCACAACGTGCAAACATGATCATGTATGGTGACATATGTGGTACAACACAATCTGAAACAATGGATCCACCACCAAATAATGACAAGTACTCAATCCCAAACATGCAACGGAGTACAATAACCCGTATCTAGGGTGTAGCAATGATCAAACTATGAGGGGAACGGAGTGGATCACGGTGATGGTGATGGTGGAGATGCAGGTGCTGGTGAGGATGGTGATGGAGATGCCTCCTCCCACGCCAAGGAGGAGATGGGGATGATTTCCCCCTTCTCCGGAGCTCCGGAGCAGCAGGATCTGTCTCCCCCGCGGAGAGTTTCGAGAGTTTCGCCGCCCTGGCGGCTCCGTCTCGTCTCGTGAAAATTAGGGTGTTCGTTTTCGGGGAAGACAGAGTCGTCAGCAAAAAGACCTCGGGGAGGAGGTGATGTGGGCCCATTTGGGGGCCCCACACGCGGCCAGGGAATCTGGCCGCGTGGGCTACCCCCTTTTGGGCCTCCTGGCCCTCCTCGTTTGTGTCTTGGGCCCACGGCCTTCCTCCCAAAGAAAAACTGACAGGGTTTCTTTCCTTTCGCAATTTGGATACCTGTAGCTCCTGAAACATCAAAAACATGAAAACAGGTGTTTTCTGACACCCAGAAATTAAATACCAAAAATAGGGACTTTGTAGGAAAGTCCCATAAAATCATCTAAAACATGCAAAACAATGACATAACATTGATAAAACATCCCAATAATGCCTATATGGAGGGTATAAATGATGATATAAAATGCACGTATCAGTAATCCCCCTGTAGGCTGAGAGGGATGGAAGGGATTGGATGAGATCGTTCATGTAATAATGCTAGATTGTTAAGGCATAGTGCCTAGTATTCGTTGTTAGTGCTTTGTATCGTTGTTACAACTTGTTATGCTTAATGCTTTTCACTAGGGCCCGAGTGCCATGATCTCAGATCTGAACATGTTATTGTTTCATGAGTATAATTATGTTTCTTGATCATATCTGCAAGTTGTTTACACATGTCGTTGTCCGGAACCCGAGGCCCCGAAGTGACATAAATTGGACAACCGGAGAGGATGGCTATGATGTGAGGATCACATGTGTTCACGGAGTGTTAATGCTTTGCTCTGGTGCTTTATTAAAGGAGCACCTTAATTACTAGTAGATTACCTTGAGGCCCTACTGCAAACCGGCTGGTAGAAAAAAAAAATGTGCAAGTTTCTCATTGCGAGCACGTACGACTAATTTGGAACACATGCTTATGGTTTGCCTAGAAATTTGATGATTTATTATTATCTATTTGCAATGCCCGTGTTTTGATTATTAAATTTACTATCTTATCCATGCAACGCACGTTCATCCATCCCTATGCCTGCAACTCCTTAATCCTGCTATTTCCTGCAATTGCTATTGTTGTTACTATTTTACTCCTATTGTTATTTTACTACTACTGCTGCTATAAAACTGTTACCACTTATAAACTGTTGCGGGTAAGTCTACTTTCAGGTGCAGCTGAACTGACATCTCATCTGTTAAGGCTTATAAATATTCTTTGGCTCCTCTTGTGTCGAATCAATACATTTGGGTTTTACTTCCCTCGAAGACTATTGTGACCCCCTATACTTGTGGGTCATCAGTTTCCCAAGTTGTAAACCACCGCATCGTTATCTATAAGATGTGTGTACTTATCTTGTGTGTGTTGTAACGATCGTGAACAACCAAATCTCTGAAAACCCTAGGCACTTATGCCTCCTAAATAACACGCGGGCCACCCGAGACAAAGGGTAGCGGCTTCCATCCTATATACCTATACTTTGACAAGTAAGAGCATCAATTAGTATCCCATACTAAATGAATTTTGTTGGAACTATGTCAATAGTATCAGCATAACTCTTATACATGTCTTAGTCCATGTAGGATCTCCGACTTCAATATGAGCTTTTGCTTCCTTGAGTAAGGAAAACAACAACTGAACTGGCAACTCTTCGACAATGCTATTGTAAATCTTATACAAAACCATGGAATATAGGAGAAGTGATCCTAGTACGATGTCATAGAAATTCTCATGAGTTATTGGAAAACCAACATCTGTGAGCCTTCTTTCTAATCTGACCATCCCGATTCAAACAGCTCTATGGGTTCATCCAATCTAAGTCAACTATTCATCAGTTCTCTCGTCAAATTAGAATGCTCATTGCGCACTTGATGTGAGAACAAAGCTTTCAGTTCCTCTACTTGGTAGTAGGGATGATGGTTACGGAACTGAACAACCAAGTCTCCATCAATGCATGCGTGCATGAGCTCCTTGACAACGCACACGTCACATTCGATATGAGGTCCATCATAATCCTTATCTCTAGGTACGTGACCAACATAGTGATACATATTGGAGTTCCTAAGAACCTCCACCAGAGTATTAAACCATTCCCCTAAGTTGTTTCCGTTTGCAGCCAAAAGGCTCACGACTCATCAACAGATTAAATCGATATCTAACAAAGGGATCAATCTCTACAATAAAACAAGTTTATTTAGACTCCTATAGTTTAAAATTAATTTACACTACTTAATTCAATAAAATTAAAATTAAGATATGCTCCCACTGAAACTGATATTAGTCAAAATGAACATTCAGTGCAACGAGATCCCAATAGATTACGATTGTAAGGATGTATCCAACTCAACCAACCATAACTTAGAGAGTAGGCCAAAATGCAAATCACACATGTGTTCCGAGGTCACGAGTTTCATGCCTGAATGACAATACAACCAACTGATTCCGCCATATAGAATGCACCTTGTAACCAAGTGAGAAAACTATAACCCGACTCCCGGCAGGAAGAGGCACGTTGATACTTGTATCCAAGTGAAGGGCGTGCACCCATGTCGGTTTTACGATGCTAAAATTGGGAGAACACGAACTATCTTGATATCTTTAAGTGAGTAATCACCTTAATAAATGATTATTGCGTAGTCAAGGTGCAATCAACAAAGGATAAACATCACATGCGATTTATAATTCGTGTGATTCGGTATAGCCTTTGTTCTTCGGGGATTTCTTGACGCATCTCTGATACATCTCAAACGTATCCATAATTTTTGATGATCCATGTTGTTTTCATGCCATATGCTACATGTTTCGTATACACTTTATGTCATTTTTATGGATTTTCTGGGACTAACCTATTGACAAGATGCCACAGAGCCAATTTTTCTTTTCTGTTGTTTTTTGTTTCAAAAATTTGTTCCATAAATATTGTAGGAATCGGACGAAACAAAATCCTAGAGTCTTATAAATTCATCACGTACACGGAGTCCGGAGGAGGCCCGGTGGGGGGGCCTTAGGGTCCCCACACCATAGGGCGGCGTCCCCCCTGTGGTCGCGCCTCGGGGTGGTGTGGGCCCCCTGGACGCCCACCGACGTTGCCCTCTCGCCTATTTATACTTCTCCACGCGTTAAACCTAAAGAACCGAGCCTTTTTCACCAAAAATATCCATAGCCGCCGTCATCGTAAACCCTATTTCGGGAGGGTTCCGAAGCTCTCCCCGGCACCCTGCCAGGAGGGGGAATCATCACCGGATGGCTCTTCATCACCATGCATGCCACTGAACTGATGCATGAGTAGTTCATCCCTGGAGTACGGGTCCATAGTAGTATCTAGATGGTTATTCTCTCCTCTTTATGCCTCATGTTTAGATCTTGTGAGCTGCCTAACATGATCAAGATCATCTTATTGTAATGCTACATGTTGTGTTTGCTGGATCTGATGAATATTGAATGCTATTGCCAGTGATTATCAATCTATCATGTTCCTTCATGTGTATGTTATTTATGATCTTTCATGTGTAGATGCTCTAGCCAAGTTGATTTTTGTAACTCCAAGAGGGAGTATTTATGCTCGGTAGTGGGTTCATGCCTCCCTTTCACTCACGCTCGAGTAACAGAAACGTAATGGGTGGGGGATGTGCTGTTGCCATTAGGGAGAAAAAACAATGCTTTGTCTAAGGATAATTTTATTGTTTACATTACACACTTTGCTTAACGCAATTATCTATTGCTTGAACCTTAATACCCAAGGTTTGCTCAGATGACACTCTGAGGGTAGATTATTAGTCATAGATGCAGTTGGATAACGGTCTATGTATCTTGTTGTAATGCCCGCATGAATCACATAGTAATCATCATGTCATGCACATGCACTACGGTGCAGACTTTATATCTTTCAATTGCCCAGCTGTAATTTTTTTACCCAGCATGTTATCTATCTGTTTTGGAGAGACACCTCTAGTGAACTGTGGACCCCGGTCCATTTCTTTACACAGATGTACAACCACTGCAATCGATGTTTTACTACTGCAATCATTGTTCTCTTTTCATTACTCCAAACAAATACTATTTTCCACACTATACATCTAATCCTTTTTTCAGCAAAACCGGTGAGATTGACAACCTCGCTGCTTCGTTGGGGCAAAGTAATCTGATTGTGTTGTGTAGATTCCATGTTGCTGCTGAACCGGTAGTGCGCCCTGCCAACATCAGCTGCATCAACCTTTGGAAGTGATTTCTTTCTCCTACTGGTCGATTCAACCTTGGTTTCTTTCTGAGGGAAAACTTGCCTTTGCACTCTTCACACCCTACACTTGGGGTCTCCCAACGAGTGTCAGCCTCCATCAAGTTTTCTGGCACCGTTGCCGGGGAGGAAGAGGATTTCTGCAAGGGGAGTCTCTCACCTCCAATCTCTTTACTTTGTTTTTGTTTTGCTTACTTTATTTTATTTTGTCTTGTTTGCTTCTCTTTATCAAAAATATAAAAAAAAGTTCTTATTCTAGTTGTTATTTTTATCCTGTTTTTAATCTTGCTAAAATGAGTACTCCTCAGAACACTAAGTTGTGTGACTTCACTAGAACAAACAACAATGGTTTTATTTGCACACCTATTGCTCCACCTGCTCCTACTGCTGATTTTTATGAGATTAAGCCTGCCATGTTAAATCTTGTTATGAGAGAGAAATTTTCTGGTGTTAGTACTGATGATGCTGCTTCCCATCTTAATAATTTTGTCGAACTCCGTGAGATGCAAAAATATAAGGATGTATATGTAGATATAATTAAAGTGAAATTGTTTCCTTTCTCTTTGAGAGGAAGAGCTAAAGAATGGTTGCTATCTCTGCCTAAAAACAATATTGATTCATGGACTAAACGTAAACATGCTTTCATTGGAAAATATTATCCTCCTGGTAAGATTATATCTCTAAAAAGTAGCATTATGAATTTTAAGAAACTTAATAATGAGCATGTTGCTAAATCTAGGGAAAGAATAAAATCTTTAGTAAAGAATTATCCCACTCATGGACTGACTACTTGGATGATCATCCAAACCTTTTATGCAGGTCTGAATTTTTCTTGAAGAAACCTTTTGGATTCAGCTGCCGGAGGAACCTTTATGTCCATCACTTTGGGCACTGCAACAAAGCTTCTTGATGATATGATGGTAAATTATCCTGAGTGGCACACTGAGAGAGCTCCACCGGGTAAGAAGGTAAATTATGTTGAAGAAATCTCTTCCTTGAGTGATAGGCTTGATGCTATTATTTCTATGATTGTTAATGTCCATGCCCCTATTTATCCAAACAATGTTCCTTTAGCCTCTTTGGTTGCTCAAGAATAGCATGTTGATGTGAACTTCATTAAAAACAATAATTTCAACAACAATGCTTATAGAAATAATTTTGGTAGGAGCAATTATAGGCCATATCCTTCTAATAATGGTAATGGTTATGCCAACTCTTATGGTAATTCCTACAACAACAATAAAAGTGTACCCTCTGATCTTGAAAACATGCTTAAGGATTTTATTAGTACACAAACTGCTTTTAATAAATCTGTCGAGGAAAAGTTTGGCAAGATTGATGTTCTTGCTTCTAAAGTTGATAGCCTTGCTATTGATGTTGATTTTCTGAAACTAAAGGTTATTCCCCATGATTTTTAAAGAAAGCAAAACTCTGAATGCCATTAAAGTTAGAATTGATGACAATGTTAGGATGTTAGCTGAACTGCATGCTAGATGGGAAAGAGAAGATGAAATAGCTAGAAAGAATAATATAGCTAATGTTTGCACTATTACCACCACTAGTAAACTGAAGCTTCTCATGCTAGTAAACCTTCTACTATTAATGTTAAAGTAATATGTGTTGGCAATACTTCCACTTCTTTTGTTAAACGTTTAAAATTGCCTGAAACCACTGAAACTGTTCCTGATAAAAGTGCTAAATTTTTTAGAAATATGGGAGACAATGGTCCCATTACCTTTGATAAAAATGATCTTGAATTTGATGATTGCAATATATCTGAAGTAATTGTGTTCTTACAAATGCTACTAGTTTTCCTAATGCTAGTGCTATGAATACTGATTTCACAAAACATATTACAAATGCTCTCGTGCAAATTAGAGAAGAAGAATTATGATGTGAAGCCTCTATCCTTCTGAAGATAGATGATGGTTGGGAACCCATCATAAGGTGAATTATTTTGATTGTAATGCTTTATGTGATCTTGGTGCTAGTATCTCCGTCATGCCTAAGAAACTTTATGATATGCTTGATTTGCAACCTTTGGAACACTGTTATTTGGATGTTCGTCTTGCTGATAATGTTAGAAAGAAACCTTTGGGGAGTGTTGATGATGTTCTTATTATGGTTAACAATAACCTTGTCACCATTGATTTCATTGTTATTAATATTGAATGCAACACTTCTTGCCCTATTGTTTTGGGAAGACCTTTTCTTAGAACTGTTGGTGTTGTTATTGATATGAAAGAGGGAATATGAAATATCAATTCCCACTCAAGAAAGGTATGGAACACTTTCCTAGGAAGAGAATTAAGTTTCCTTTTTATTCTATTATAAGAAAAGTTACAATTTGCATGCTTCTTCACTTGAAAATACTTGATTCTAGTTTTCTGGACCTAGCTAAAAGGTGTTAAAGAAAAACACTTCTTGGGAGATAACCCATGGTTTTATTTTTTGATTTGTTTTCTTATGTTTTATTTGAGTCAAGGTGTTGTTTACTTCTGTAGCAACTCTCGTGTATCTTTATTTTCTCGCATTTGTTGTGCCAAATAAAGACTCTAGTGAAAGTTGAAGTTAGATTTGGATTTCTGCGCAGGAAATAGATTTCTGTTGTCCACCGTTAAATTCGTGTAAATTCACAGAAAGATCAAAATGACCTGTAAATTTTTGTGATTATTCCTCAGTTAATTCTGAAACTTCTTCTAGCTTTGCGTTTTTATATTTGAGAAACGTAAGTGCCCCAAAAAAATCGTCTTTACAGACTGTTATGGTTTTGACGGATTCTGCCTTTTTTATTTGCATTCTCTCTTTTACTATGTCGAGTCGATTTCTTTGCTCCACAAAACATCAGTGGTTGTAGATAATGTTTAAAAAGTATTAATAATGCTTGTGTCCAAGGAGAATGTGTGAATTTTTTGTTATGCACTAACCCTTTAGTGAGAATTACATAGAGTTTGGTGTGGAGGAAGTTTTCAAGGGTCAAGAGAAAAGGGTGATATAATATGATCAAGAAGAGTGAATAGCCAAAGCTTGGGGATGCCCCCGTGGTTCATCCCAGCAAATTCTAAGAAGACTCAAGCGTCTAAGCTTGGGGATGCCGAAGGCATCCCCTTCTTCATCAACAACTTATCAGGTCACTTCTAGTGAAACTATATTTTTATTCGCTCACATCATATGCACTTTACTTGGAGCGTCTGTTTGTTTTTTTGTTTTGTTTTATTTTGTTTTTCTTGCTGCAATAAATATGTTTGGAACCCAGCATTCTTTGTGTGGGAGAGAGACACGCTCCGCTTTTTCATATGAATACTCACTTTCTTCCATGCTCATATTCTTAGTTTTTCTTTTGCCTGCTGCAAATCCTTTTAGCTCATGTTTTCCATACATCTCTTATTCAGAGTTGTTAGTTCTAGTAGAGTTATGTTAGCACTCTATTGTTTCATTGCTATATTAGTTGGAGAGTTTGTGTTGAAATATATATTGTTTGGTGTTTGATGGAAATAAAAAGTGCTACATGTGATAGATGGTATGTTGGAAAAGACTTGCATACTCTTGTAGATCATTAAACTATTTCACTTGATTATTTGACGTTGTTTTGAGATATTAATATTATTAATGGTAAACCTTTTGGTTTAGTAAGATAAAAAAATTAATGGTTGGTCTAAAAGCTTGAAACTGTGCCACACTCGAAAAACCTGTTGATAGTATAATGGTATATGACTTCCTCTGCTGATAACAATCATAATGGCTTTTTGTTATGCGCTACGGTCAAGGTAGATAACAGTGACTTGTCATTATTCCTTGTATGATCATATTTTTAGTTGTAATCTTTTAACTCATGATTTCTAAGTTGCGGTTTTCTGGCACTTCCACTATCCATATTTGCTAGCCTCTTTGGTACTTTGCATTGCCTATTCTCACATTGAGAGTTGGTGCAACCTTCGCATGTGCATCCAAACCCCGTGGGAGGATTTTGTTCTCCTACACATAAGCCCGAAATATCTTCCTCAAAACAGCCACCATACCTACCTATCATGGCATTTCCATAGCCATTCCGAGATATATTGCCATACAACATGCATCTTCATTATGTTACTTGTTACATGTTCCATTGTTATTTTGCATACTGCTACACTGGCAGGAGCATTTAGTTTTATACATCAGAGATATTTCAGTTTTAGTTATGAGTACTAAAAGTGTGATGATTCATTGTAAATAGAGTGTTACCCCTACCAGTGAGGTTATATATATATATATATATATAAAGAGAGAGAAAAAGAGGGCCAAAGAGAGATAATAAAGAGAGAGGGGGTAGCACTACTATCATTTATTCCACACTTGTGCTTATTTAGCACCAATACTTCCGTTTGGAGAGAGTTTTCATTTTCTGAGTTGCATAAATATGTGGGAAACTTACATTATAGAACTTGGTTTGTATATTCCAATGATGAGCCTCCTCAAAAGTGCTCTAGGTCTTCGTGAGCAAGCAAGTTAGATGCACCCCCACTAGTTCCATTGGAGAGCCTTCATACACTTATAGCTCTATGTGCATCCGTTGTGTGGCAATCACTACTCCTTGCATAGATTCGATTATAAGACTTCCTCTTGTCTAATGCTCACTTTCAGTTGTGTGAGACTTTCTTCCATTGACCTTCCAAACCCCCCATAATGTTCTTTTATCCATAACATCATGGTGCCAGGAACCAATGCAGAATGCTTGCTTTTTTTGAGTGCACAAATAGTTTGATGATTTTCCTACGTGCATATTGTTGTCACTTGACTTGATCCTAACAGGAGTTGTTGTGAGAATTTGATGCCTAGGATGATTATATTGTTGTTCTTGAAGCTTAAATCATCTTTAATATACTTTGTACAGTGGATTGTCTTTTAGTATTGATTCATTGGAAATTTTTACTTTGTTCTTCCTAATGGTTTATACATTACTCTATTTAATATCAACTATAAACCACAACCTTTATTCATTTGATCTGAGTTTACATGCTTTACATTATGATGATAAAGTTTATGTTGGTAGCATGCCACCTTAGAAATTATTTGTTTATCCTAATGGTTTATACATTACTCTATTTAATATCAACTATAAACCACAACCTTTATTCATTTGATCTTAGTTTACATGCTTTACATTATGATGATCAAGTTTATGTTGGTAGCATGCCACCTTAGAAATTATTTGTTTTATCGTTTACCTACTCGAGGATGAGTAGGAACTAAGCTTGGGGATGTTTGATACATCTCAAACGTATCCATAATTTCTTATGTTCCATGTTGTTTTCATGCCGTATGCTACATGTTTCATATACACTTTATGTCATTTTTATGTATTTTCTAGGACTAACCTATTGAAAAGGTGCAATAGAGCCAGTTCTTGTTTCTACTATTTTTTGTTTCAGAAAAGTTGTTCTGGAAATATTCTCCGAATTGGACGAAACAAAATCCCAGAGTCTTAGAAAGTCTTCACGTACACGGAGTTCGGAGGAGACCCGGAGGGGGGCCTCAGGGGCCCCACACCATAGGGAGGCGCCCCTCCTCTAGCCGCGCCTGGGGTGGTGTTGCCCCCTGTCCGCCCACCGATGTTGCCCTCTCGCCTATTTATACTTCTCCACGGGTTAACCCTAAAGACCCGAGCCTTTTCCACTAAAAGGATCCATAGCCGCCATCATCGTCAACCCTAGTTCAGGAGGGTTCTGAAGCACTCCCCGACACCCTTCCGGGAGGGGGAATCATCATCGGAGGGCTCTTCGTCACTATGCCTGCCTCCGGAGTGATGTGTGAGTAGTTCATCCCTGGACTACTGGTCCACAGAAGTAGCTAGATGGTTGTTCTCTCCTCTTTATGCCTCATGTTTAGATCTTGTGAGCTTCCTAACATGATCAAGATCATCTTATTGTAATGCTACATGTTGTGTTTTCTGGGACCTGATGAATATTGAATGATATGTCCAGTGATTATCAATCTATCATGTTCTTTCAGTTGTATGTTATTTATGATCTTGCATGCTCTCCGTTACTAGTAGATGCTCTGGCCAAGTTGATGCTTGTAACTCCAAGAGGGAGTATTTATGCTCGATAGTGGGTTCATGCCTCCCTTTCACTCACGCTAAAGTGAAAAAAACGTGACAGGTGGGGGATGTGCTGTTGCCATTAGGGAGAAAACAACAATGCTTTGTCTAAGGATAATTTATTGTTTACATTACACACTTTGCTTAATGCAATTATCTGTTGCTTGCAACTTAATACCCATGGTTTGCTCGGGTGACACTCTGAGGGTGGATTATTAGTCATAGATGTAGTTGGATAACAATCTATGTATCTTGTTGTAATGCCCGCATGAATCACAAAGTAATCATCATGTCATGCGTATGCACTACGGTGCAGCCTTTATAAATTTCAATTGCCCAGCTCTAATTTGTTTACCCAGCATGTTATCTATCTGTTTTGGTGAGACACCTCTAGTGAACTGTGGACCCTGTCCCATTTCTTTACACTGATATACAACCACTGCAACCGCTGTTTCACTACTTCAATCATTGTTCTCTTTTCATTACTTCAAACAAATACTATTTTCCACACTATACGTCTAATCCTTTGTTTCAGTAAAACCGGTGAGATTGACAACCTCACTGCTTCGTTGGGGCAAAGTAATTTGATCGTGTTGTGTAGATTCCACGTTGCTGCTGAACCGGTAGTGCGCCCTGTGAACATCAGCTGCATCAACCTTCGGAAGTGATTTCTTTCTCCTAGTGGACGATTCAACCTTGGTTTCTTTCTGAGGGAAAACTTGTCGTTGCACTCTTCACTCCCTACACTTGGCGTCTTCCAACGAGCATCAACCTCCATCTATCTCCAACCAGGATCCTCCATCTTTGTTATTCTCATCTTAGCATAAAATCTAAGGAAAATCCGTTGTGGTGAAAATTGCTTCAAGTTTTTCATTGATGGAGAAATGGCCACTTTCTCCTATCATTTACTTCCTCCGAGCTCTATGATGAATGCCTGATTATCGATGTCGAACAATAAAATCCTTTGGCATTAGCCATCATGTCAAAATAAAGTAACACAATAGCTATACGAAACCACATGCACACTCTGCAAAAACAAGTTAGACACCTCTAACTTTTTTTTGCAAGTTTTAGCGTGCTTGTAGCTTCTGCGATCACTATCATCATCACCTACACAATTCGAGATATGTTTAATCTCATTGCTAGATTAACTTTGTGGGGTGATTGAAACACAGACATTACGAAAATGTCTTGAGGCTTAATTTAAAATTATTCATAACCATGACCTATGTGTGGATCCAATCCACATGCCCCTTACACCATGTCGTTATATGTGACCAACTATGGTGCGACCCAAAACTACTGAAGCACTTCTTTGGATCATCGAGATATGTCAGGGTCAACTCGAGCATCCTAGGATTGCCAGAAGCTGGTAAGCAGTCATACCATGCCGCCAGAAACAAAAAAAACATAGATTATAGGGAAGCAACAAAAAGAAACTGAATATTAGAGAGCTTTCTAATATACTTGCACATGTTTACGCAATACCCGCACAAAATTGTGCTCCAGATCCAATCGTATATACGCATAGTACGCTCTGATACCACTGCTGGTCTAAGCTGCAGAATTTAATTTTTTTTGCCCTACATAGTCCGCCAAGATCACTATGAAGATAATGAGGCATGCCCATACATACGAGGATCAGGTCATGACTCATCGGGCAGCGGATTCGATATAGTCGTAGAAGAGTTTTGAACAATCTTAGATCCTCATAACTAGGGCTAGTTGCAAGGATGTCGCTAAGTCTTCACTCGTAGAGGATCACACGTGTAATCCCTCTTATGGTGTGTATGCATACTGATACGTCATAAACCTATCCATAATTTATTATGTCCCATGTTATTTTCATGCATATGCTACATGTTTCCTTTCCACTTTATGCCATTTGTATCGATTTCCTGGGACTAACCTATTGACAAGAGGCAACAGAGCCAGTTCCTGTTTTCTGCTATTTTTAGTTTCAGAAAAGTTCTTCTGCAAATATTCTCGGAATTGGACGATTCAGAGCCCGGAAGTCTTAGAAAGTTGTCGCGCACATGGAGTTCGGAGGAGACCTGGAGGGGAGCCACAGGAGCCCCACGCCATAGGTGGGCGCGCCACCTGGCCACGCCCAGCGGTGGTGTGGCCCCCCTGCTGACCCACCGACATTTCCCTCTCACCTATATATTGTCCTCGAAGGGTTAACCCTAGAGACAGAAGCCTTTTCCATGAAAAACACCCGCAGCCGCCGTCATCGTCAACCCTAGTTCGGGAGGGTTTTGGAGCTCTCCCCGGCACCCTGCCAGGAGGGGGAGTCATCACCGGAGGGCTCTACACCACCATGCCCGCCTCCGGAATGATGCGTGAGTATTTCATCCTTGGACTACTGATACGTCAAAAACGTATGCTTAATTTTTGATGTGCCATGTTGTTTGCATGTTGTTTCCTACATGTTTGTTATACACTTTATGTCATTTTTATCAATTTTTTGGACTAACCTATTGACAAGATGCCACACAGCTAGTTCCCCGTTATCTGTTGTTTTTAGTTTCAGAAAATTTGTTCTAGAAATATTCTCGGAATTGGAAAATTCGAAGCCTGGAAGTCTTAGAATTCCTGAAGGTTCCACGGAGTCCCGAAGAGGCCCGGAGGGGGGCCACACCATAGGGAGGCGCGCCCCCTGGCCGCGCCTGGGGGTGGTGTGGGCCCCTCGGGCGCCCACCGCCATCTCCCTTTTGCCTATTTATTCCCCCCTATATGACAACCCTAAAAAGATACCACTTCGTCCCGAGAAACACCCGAGGCCGCCATCATCGTCATCCCGACACTGGGAGGGTTCTGGAGCTCTCCCTGGCACCCTGCCGGGAGGGTAGTTCATCACTGAAGGGGTCTACACCACCATGCCCTCCTCCGAAGTGATGCGTGAGTAGTTCATCACTGAAGGGGTCTACACCACCATGCCCTCCTCCGAAGTGATGCGTGAGTAGTTCATCCCTGGACTACGGGTCCATAGCAGTATCTAGATGGTTGTCTTCTCCACTTTGTACCTCATGTTTAGATCTCGTGAGTTGTCCTACATGATCGAGATCATCTTTATGTAATGCTACATGTTGTGTTTGCTGGGATCTGATGAACGTTGAATCACATAGTAATCTTTATGTCTTGCATATGCACTACAGTGCAGCCTTCATTTCTGTGAATTGCCCAGCTGTATTTTGTTCACCACACATGTTATTTATGTTTTACGAAGAGACACCTCTAGAGAACTATGGACCCCGGTCCATTTTCTCATTATGATAATACACACACTATTTCCACTGCTTTCACACTGTTTCCACTGTTTTCACACAACTACTCCTGTTTTCATATTGTTCTCATACTGTTTTCCACACGATACATTTAACCTCTTTGTTATCAGCAAAACCGGTGAGATTGACAACCTCACTGATTTGTTGGGGCAAAGTGATTTGTTTGTGTTGTGTAGGTTCCACGTTGCTGCTGAACCGGTAGTGCGCCCTGCCATCTCAGCTGTATCAACCTTCTGAAGTTACTCCTTCCTCCTACTGGTCGATTAAACCTTGGTTTCTTTCCAGGGAAAATTGCTGATGTGCTCATCATACCTTCCTCTTGGGGTTTCCCAATGAGTGCAAGATCTGCACCATCAAGGCTATATTCTGGCGCCGTTGCCGGGGAGGAAGAGAATTTCTGCAAGGGGAGTCTCTTATTGCCAATCTCTTTACTTTGTTTTTGTTTTGCTTAGTTTATTTTATTTTGTCTTGTTTGCTTCTCTTTATCAAAAACACACAAAAAATAGTTCTTATTCTAGTTATTATTTATATTTTATCATGCTTGCTATCAATGTTTGATGTCTTTGAAACTAGATCTTATTGGCAACATGGGTTCACGGAAGATCAACAAAAATATTATAAGGAACACCGCTTGTCACAAAAAGGTAAACACTTATGGGAACAAATTAAGAAATTGCATATCATTGCTAGAAACTTATGCTCTACTTATAATGTTACTTATTGCTTTGATAAATTTTGTTGATGTGGGAGGTATAAACACCTCCCTTTTCAATGTGAGTATAATGATAATGTTACCATATCTTCTTATATTAAGGGAAATTACAAATTATACGATGTGGAACAAATTGAAGAATTTACCGCTTGGAAGGGTGCATTCAAAATTGCCTATTTACTTGAAAGTATTGATGATGCACCTTATAAATACAAGATTTATGCTATACTTTAATATTACTTTGATAATTACAAGGATTGTAATTACTACATAATTGAATATCTTAATAGATGCTCTCCACCAAAGGAAGTAATTGATGCCTTGCAGGAGCCTATTGCTGAATCTGGAAGCTCATTGGATGAAAAAGAGGATGAGAGTGATGATCAAGAGGAGGAATAATGGAGCTACCCATGTCTACCTCCCAATGAGAGTAACTCTTTAACTCATACATTATTTGCTAAAAGTGATGATCCTCTTGATTGTTTTGAAATATCCCTTTTTGATGAAATTGATACTTGCTATACTTGTGATCTTGATACTACTATGAATGAAACTTGTGAGAATGATATTGCTACTGTTATTTATGATAATTCATGCTACTTTGATAAATCCTATGATAATCCTCTATTTACTCCAACTATTGATACGCATGATAATGAGGAAGTTTGTTTAGAAAATTTATATGATAATGCTCTTGATGATGGTCCTATATTACTTGATGTTATAAATCATAATGCTACTGAAAATATGATTTCTATAATGTGTCCTATACCTTTTATGAGTGATCAATCATCTCGTTTTGATATTCCTAAAAGTGGGAAAAAAGAGGAGCTGGCTTTAAATTTTGATCCCACTGTTTTGGAGCTTGATATGAATTGTGTGCTTTTAGACCATGACAAACATGCTTTATGTGATCATTATGTTATTGAGTTTGTTCATCATGCTACTGAAAATTATTATGAGAGAGGAAAATATGGTTGTAGGATTTTCATGTTACTAAAAGACCTCTCTTTTTGTTGAAAATTTTGAAACTGCTCTTGTTCTACCTTCTTATGATCTCTAGTTTGAGCTTCTTCGATTTATTTCTTTACAATAATCCTATGCATAGGAAGTGAGTTAGACTTAAAAAAATTATACTTGATTCTTTATGCTCTATTTTGCTTTAATTCATATTTCTTATGTGAGCATCTTCTTCACTTGAAAACACGTGAATCCACTTTTTTGGGCCTAGCTAAAAGGCGTTAAAGAAAAAGCATTTTATTTTTGCTTTGTTTTTCTCTGTTTTATTTGAGTACAGGGGTTGTATACTTATGTAGAAACTCCTCTGTATATTTATTTTCATGTTTTAGTTGTGCCAAGTAAAGTTTCTGACGAGAGTTGGAGTTGGTTTTGGATTACTGCAGAGGAAACAAATTTCTGCTGTCCACCGTAAAAAAAATCACATAATTCACATAAACATAAAAATAACCTGAAATTTTTGTGCTTATTCCTCAGCTAATTCCGCAACTTTTTTGTTCTTTAAGTTTTTCGATCTGAGCAACTTAAGTGCCCCGAAAATATTCTTCTTTGCAGTCTGTTCTGGTTTTGGCAGATTCTGCCATTTTTATTGCATTTGCTCTTGTACGGTGTCAAGTGGATTTCTTTGCTTCACGAAACATCAGTGGCTGTAGCTAATGTTTAAAAGTATCAATAAAACTTGTGCCCATACATAACCCATGGATTTTTTATTGTTGCACTAACCCTCTAATGCGAATTACTCTTTGAGTGTGGTGTGAAGGAAGTTTTCAAGGGTCAAGAGAAGAGGGTGATATAATGTGATCAAGAAGAGTGCAAAGGCAAAGCTTGGGGATTCCCCCGTGGTTCATCCAAGAAAATTTTAAGAACACTCGAGCATCTAATCTTGGGGATGCCCAATGCATCCCCTTCTTCATCAACAATTTATCAGGTCACTTCTAGAGAAACTATATTTTTATTCGGTCTCATCATATGAAGTTTACTTGGAGCGTCTGTTTATTTTTATTTTATTTTACTTTGTTTTCTTTGATTCAATAATATAGTTGTACACTAGCATTCTATGTTTGGGATAGAGACACGCTCTGCTTTTTCGTTTGAATACTCGTTATGCTCATATTCTTAGTTTTTTTCTAGCTACTGCAAAATTCCTGTTTAGCTCTTCTTTTCATTGCATCTCTTATTCAGAGTTGTTAGTTTTAGTAGAGATGTGTGAGTACTCTCATGTTTTTTGTTGTATCATTTAGAGAGTTTTTGTTAAAACATATTTTGTATGGTGCTTGTTGGGAAAAGAAATTGTTGCTTGTAGTAGAATTTATAACGGTGCAAGTAGAAGCTTGTATAGACTGTGGCTAGACTTTTTCATATCATGCTAGATTTTATTTTAATTCTAAATCCTAGTGGTTATTTAGTATCATGATTAGTCTCAAATAGCCGAGAGTGTTTAATGTGCCATTGAAAGAATCATGAGTTGTTCTTGTCATTTTGAAGCATAAATTTGTGGTGTTCTCCTTTGAATGTTTTATTTAGTTGACTTGGCGCATTCTCACACCATGTTTATGACTATGAACCAGTCACTTATAGCCTCTATAATCATTTAGTTTTTGAACTTTTGGTACCACTTATGCTTTGATTAATGATGTTTATGTCCCTATGCATGATTATGGCTCTTACGCTCTCTTGATTTGTCGCTCCCAGTCTTTTGCTAGCCTCCACCTGTACTGAGTATGAGTTCTACTCGTGCATCCAACTCCCAAAAACCCAAGTTTGCCAAATGTGTCCACCATAACTACCTACATGTGGTATTTAACTGCCACTCCAAAGTAAATTGCTCATGTGTTACCTTTAAAAATTTCAAAATTACTCATGTTTTGTGCTCCTGTTTTAGCTCATGAGGACGTAAATAGAGAATCTTTATCTCACTTGTTAACTGGACTTTCACACCCAGGACTAGTGGCTTTATCTGCTTACCCAATTGACTTAAGAGCTGGCAGCGGGGTGCCCAGCCCCAGAGTAATACAAAAAATTCTCTTCGGTATTTTTGCCTGTGATTTATCAGTCAAAGCATAATTGTGTAAACAAAAGAGAAAGATGGATGACCTTCTACCCAGATGCGTCCTTCTATGGGATCCGCTCTTGTGAAGTCTAGTTGGCTTGTGACGTACTGTATTTTCCGTTTACCATTCTTTGACATAAGCATACACCTCTCTAAAAAATACACACTCCTCCACGGTATGTGATTGTTGGCAGGCACCCGAGGATTCGGTTAGCCATGGTTTGTGTAAGATGGCTGGGAGGAGTGTCAAGCATTTTATACTCCTGTTTAATAAAATAAAATCTCTAGCACATGAGTTGATCCCTGCTTCCCTCTGCGAAAGTCCTTTCTTTTACTTTTATGTTGAGTCTCCATCTTCTAACTTCATGCACAGTTGAGAGAGCATAGTTGCCATTCTGAGTTTAATGTGCATTTGTCCCAGAAACATTATTAATTGATTCATGATGTGTTATTGTTTGTTCTCCAATTATTTGTTCTAGTCTTCCTCATGAACTTTGAAGGTGTCCTGGCATTTATGTTGTGCCCCACTCTTAAGGACAAGCGAAATATTGCTTTGCCATGCTATCTCTATGCTTGAAACAAACGTATATCTTTCAGTGCATTATTATTCATGATCTTTTATTTGTGTTACTTCTCATGATGCAAGGTGATTGCCATGCTTTATTGTTAAAATTGTGTTGAAGTTCTATGATCTCAGCTTACTTATGCTTTTACATTATTGATGATCAAGTTTATGTTGGTATCATGTCACCTCAGAAATTATGTGTTTTTAATCGTTTACCTACTCAGGACGAGTAGGAACTAAGCTTGGGATGTTGATACGTCATAAACGTAGCCTTAATTCTGAGGTTCCATGTTTTTGCATGTTTTTTCCTACATGTTTGCTACATCACTTTATGTCATTTTTATCGATTTTCCGACTAACCTATGAACAAGATACCACAGAGCAAGTTCCATGTTTTCTGCTGTTTTTAGTTTCAGAAAAGTTGTTCTGGAAATATTCCCGTAATTGGAAAATTCGAAGACCGAAATTCTTTGAATTCCGGAAGGTTCCATGGAGTCCCGAAGAGGCCCGGAGGGGGCGACAGGGGGGCACACCATAGGACGGCGAGCCCCCTGGCCACGCCTGGGGGTGGTGTGGGCCCCTCGGGCGCCCACCGCCATCGCCCTTTCGCCTATTTATTCCCCCCGATACGACAACCCTAAAAATATACCACTTCGTCCCGAGAAACACCCGAGGCCGCCGTCATTGTCATCCTGAGATCGGGAGGGTTCTGGAGCTCTCCCTGGCACCCTGCCGGAGGGGAATACATCACCGAAGGGGTCTACAACCACCATACCCTCTTCCGAAGTGATGCATGAGTAGTTCATCCCTGGACTACGGGTCCATAGCAGTAGCTAGAAGGTTGTCTTCTCCACTTTGTACCTCATGTTTAAATCTCGTGCGCTGCCCTACATGATCGAGATCATCTTTATGTAATGCTACATGTTGTGTTTGCTGGGATTTGATGAAAGTTGAATCACATAGTAATCTTTATGTCTTGCATATGCACTACGGTGCAACCTTCATTTCTGTCAATTGCCCAGCTGTAATTTGTTCACCACACATGTTATTTATATTTTATGGAGAGACACCTCTAGTGAACTATGGACCCCGATCCATTTTCTCATTCTGATAATACACACACTATTTCCACTGCTTTCACACTGCTTCCACTATTTTCACATTACTGCTTCTGTTTTCATACTGTTCTCATACTGTTTTCCACACCATACATTAACCTCTTTGTTATCAGCAAAACCGGTGAGAATGACAACCCCACTGCTTCGTTGGGGCAAAGTGAATTGTTTGTGTTGTGTAGGTTCCACGTTGATGCTGAACCGGTAGTGTGTCCTGCCATCTCAGCTGCATCACCTTCTGAAGTTACTCCTTCCTCCTACCGTAGATTAAACCTTGGTTTCTTTCTGAGGGAAAATTGATGTTGTGCTCATCTTCCTCTTGGGGGTTTCCCAACGAGTGCAAGATCTGCACCATCAACTTACGGGTCCATAGCAGTAGCTAGATGATTGTTCTCTCCTCTTTATGCCTCATGTTTAGATCTTATTGTAATGCTACATGTTGTGTTTGCTGGGATCCGATGAATATTGAATGCTATATCTCATGATTATCAATATATCATGTCTTTTTCACGTTGTATGTTATTTATGATGTTGCATGCTCTCCGTTGTTACTAGATGCTCTGGCCAAGTAGATGCTAGTGACTCCAAGAGGGAGTATTTATGCTCGATAGTGGGTGCATGCCTCCCTTTCACTCACCGCTCGAGTGACAGAAACATAAACGGGTGGGGGATGTGATGTTGCCATTAGGGAGAAAACAATAATGCTTTGTCTAAGGATGATGTTATTGTTTACATTACACACTTTGCTTACTGCGATTATCTGTTTCTTGCAAATTAAGACCCAAGGTTTGCTCGGATGACATTCTAAGGGTGGATTATTAGTTATAGATGCAGTTGGATGACAGACTATGTATCTTTTTGTAATGCCTGCATGAATCACATAGTAATCATCATGTCATGCGTATGCACTAGGGTGCAACCTTTATATCTGTCAACTGCCCAGCTGTAATTTTTTACCACACATGTTATCTATCTGTCTTGGGAGAGACACCTAAAGTGAACTGTGGACCCCGGTACATTTTCCTCATACTGATAATACAATCATTGCAATCTATGTTTTCATACTATTACTACTGTTTTACTACTGCCATCATTATTCTCTTTCATCTACTGCAAATAAATATTATTTTCCACACGGTACGTTTAACCTCTTTGTGTTCAACAAAACCGGTGATATTGACAACCTCACTGGTTCGTTGGGGAAAAGTGATTTGATTGTGTTGTGTAGGTTCCATGTTGCTTCTGAACCGGTAGTGCACCCTGCCACCTCAGTTGCATCAACCTTCAGAATTGATTTCTTTCTCCTACTGGTCGATTCAATCTTAGTTTCTTTCTGAGGGAAAACTTGCTGCTATGATCTTCATACCTTCCTCTTGGGGTCTCCCAAAGAGTGCAAGATCTGCACCATCAAGCATATTTTCTTGCGCCGTTGCCAGGGAGAAAGGGGATTTATGCAAGGGGAGTCTCTCACTTCCAATCCTTTACTTTGTTATTGTTTTGCTTAGTTTATTTTATTTTGTCTTGTTTGCTTCTCTTTATCAAAAACACACAAAAATTAGTTCTTATTCTAGTTGTTATTTTTTATCCAGTTTTTAATCTTGCTAAAATGAGTACTCCTGTTCCTTTTACCATGTCACCTAAGGAAATGATCATCACTTTCAAACAAGGGAGTGATGAGAATTTTAAAGAAGCATGGTCTAGTGTTTTTTATTCTTATTGTAAAACTGAACCTAAAATGACTCTAAGTTTGTTTCTTCGTAGCTTTTACTTTGGTCTTGTTCTTTGCTATAGGTATGCTTTCGACACTGTAGTAGGAGGATATTTCCTTAATTATCATTTGGATCAAGCGTTTAATGCCATAAAAAATTGATTGCCACCTATAGATCACCTAGTAAAACTGATATAGCCCTTGCAAGCATTTATGCTAGATTGAACACTCTTGAGACTCGTGTTTCTTGTTTAAAAGAAGGTTATAATCAGATTCGTGAGCATTTTGATTATGTCCCAATAAATTTTGAAGACTCAAATATGATACCTACAGTAAAATTTATTATAAATGGGGAAACTTTTCATGCTCGTTGTGATATTATGTCTGAATTTTGTCTTATGCCTAAAGAGATTTATGAATCTTTGAATCTTTGGGAACTTTCTGTAACATCCCAAGTATGAAAAATAGCCATTAGAATGTTTGCTCTCTGTTATTTTATGTTTTGCATCATGACATCATGTTCATTGCATTTGTTTTGCTTGTTTTCCATTTGTTTTCCTCTGTTTTGCTTTGTTTTCCCAACTGTTTTCCTTTGTTTTCCTTTGTTTTCTATTTGAATTTCAACTCAAATTTCAAACCTTTTGTTTCATACTTGTGATGTTACAATTTCCAAAATGATATTTCAAATCAAAACAATCAATTGTACCATTAAAGTTGTGAATTCAAAACTGTTGATTTGTTTCTAATCAATAATTCATCTAATACCAAAAACATTTGAAATTCCAAACCAACATTCAAATGCCTTGTTCATACTTGTTATGTTACATTTTCCAAATAAAAAGGTTCAATTAAAACAACTAGTTGTTTCTATTTAAATAGAACTATTAACTTGTTATTTTATTTAATAACTCATTTAACTCAATTCTCATTCAAAATTCAAATCACATTGTCCAAAACAACCACCATGTTGAACTTATGAAAATTACACAACAATTATAATCTTTTGCTTCTAATTAAAATTATATGTTCACCCTATTTAAATTATTGTTTCAATAATGTCACTTAATCCAAAAATCATTCAAATTAGAACCCATTTACAAACAGCACTTATATTTTGAATTTTTGGAAAAACCAAAACTTGGCAAGTGTTGCTATTACAATAAAGAGATTTTACAAATTTTCCCTAAAATATTCTACCCCAAAACTATCTCCTTTTTCTTCCTTTTCCAATCAGCAAAAAAAAACAATAGAGCAAAAAAAAAAGCAGAGCACAGGGAGAGAGAGAGGCCCAGCCCAACTCCTTTTCCCTTGGCCTGGTACCCTTTCGAGGTCGTCCTCAACCTCTGTACGGCGCCATCTGAACCTGTCCACGTAGGTACAGAGAGGAGCACGAACGGTGCAGCTCCTCCCCCTCCTCCTATATAGCCACCCCTAACCCTAGGGTTCCCCTAACCCTCCTTCTTCTCCCTCCTTCCTCTTCCCCCCGCCTCCATTCTCTTTATTTCTTCCTCCTTTCCCTCTCTGCTCTCTGCAATTTCTTCTGAATCTCTGTAACCGAACACCACCTGAACCACCTCACCTCCCTCCGGTGATCGCCGGCGCTCGGGGCCCCCTCCGGCCAGGGAGAGGCCGGGAATGGACCCCCGGCCGCCCTCTCCCTCCTCCACCACTCGGCGCGGGCCGGGGGGCACCGGAGCGCCGCCGCCATGCTCCACTCGCCACCGTCGCTCCCTGCAGCGACCCCTACTGCTCCGCCTCCCTTTCCTCGAGGTGAGCCCCTCGACCCCTTCCTCCCTCCCTCCTCCTTCTAGCAGCACCCACACGGTCACCGCACGTCCACCGCACCCACAGCACATCACCACGGCGAGCACATCTCAGCTGCTGTTCGCCCCTGTTCTCTGTCGAGGTACAGAAACAAGCGTACAAGTTTCAATTCAGTTAACACCGCAACCTGTACCTTAACCCCCCGAGTCCCCCTTCTCTGTCACAAACGCACAGCACACCGCACTGGTTAAGCCCCTTGTGAGCAAGCCTCAGGTCCAGGGTTCGATCCCCCAAGCCACACCCTTTTTATGTCTGTTTTTTCCTTTTCTGCCCGAAGTTCAGAAAGTCAGATCTGAGCAATAAACTCTAAAATCCATAACAAATCCATTTTTGCTCCAAATTGGATGATTCAAAATCCTGTGGATTCATAATTTTGTGCTCCTTCTATTAATGTCAAGTTTGCCATATGTTTCTGTAACAATTTTTGCACTAAATAATTAATTACTGAAAATGCAATAAAAATTGGAAACTTTGGAATTTCATAACTTGAGTTTGGTTCATCCAATTTAAGCAAACTTGGGCTCTAAAAATTTGTCTTAACAAACTCTACACATTGGTATTTTATTTGGTCACAATTGAATTAATTTTGAACATGTTTTCCTCTGTTTACTAAAAAGGGCAGAATAAGACTATTTATGGAAAATTGCATAATAAATTCAATAATCACCCTAAAATTATGTTTAATAGCTCAAAATGTTCAGTGAAACATTTGATACATGTTTTCAACCTTTTCAATGAAATTTGTTTACTGTTTTGAATATTTTAAATTGGTGCAATATTTAAAAACTTGTTTAATTCACTTAATTTTGCAAAATTCATAACTTGGGCATAAAAATTCCAAATCCAACAAACTAAATATGTTTTCCAATCAACTTTTCATGTACTTTCCAATTATCAATTTTGTTTGCTGTTTTGAATAATTTAAATTGCTGAAAACAACTGTTTCTTAATTATTTCATTTAAAATTGCTAAATTCATAACTTGCTCAAATTAAATTCTTTTGGAACATATAAAATATGTTTTCAAACCATAAAAGTATAAACTTCTCAAATATGAACTTCATCTAATGTTTTGAACAAATAAAAATTCAAATAAGTTCATGTTTGAATTAAATTCATTTAAATCCTGCTTAAACTTGTTTAATTCATAAATAATTTATTTGAAATCCTTTTTCAACAAGTGAAACATGTATTCCACTTAAAATTGTGTGTTCTTATCAAATATGAACTTTGTTATCTGTTTTGAACAATTTAACTTAATGAAAACAACAAATGCTTGTGTGACACCTTTAAGTAACCAAAATTTCTTAACTTAATAAACAAATTTCCAAACTTGGTAAAGTTCATTTCTACTTGTTTCTATTGTTGTTATTTTTCTGTTTTCCTCATCCATGCATCATGCTAATCCACTTTCATATGATGATTAGTTGTAAAACAATTAATTCAACCATAATTCATGGGCTTTCCATATGCAATCCCAATTGCATGTGGGTCCATTTAATCATGTTATGTTATCTTGTCAACTAGTTTATTTTGTTGCATCAATTAAATGGTCATGCATCATCCCATGTTTGTGCACTATGCCATGTTATTGATTGTTTGTCTCTGCGTTGTTTGTTTGCTTCTTCCCGGATACACGACGACGTTGAGACCGACGATACTTACGACACCCCTTCTAAGGAGTTAGCTCAGTACCAGGCTACTGGGTTTGCAGACAAGTATTCACTCACATGAACCATCGTGTTCCTTTCAACATTGGTTACCGATACTTTCCGTTGTCTATTCTGCTAGCCCTATGAATAGCTGTTTCTGTTACGAACCTAACACATGTTATCCTTTAACCCTGATATTGCCTCACCTCCACTCCCATAACCCCGTTGTTGGAGCCCGTGTCTTACTAGCATGCTTAGGGTTGTTTTGCTCGAGTCTGTTACCCGTTATTTTCTGTTACTATATTTCATTATGTTCTGGGGCTCGATGTTAAACAACAACCTGTTAATCTTGAGGTAATAATAATTTGCTGATAAGGCACCGGCAGGAGGCCCGGCGTGGTTTTGAGGCCTGCTAGTGTCGACCCTAATTAGGAAAAGGGTCTTGTCTACTGATCCATGATGAGCGCACTAACCGCATGTGGGAAGCGAGTATGGGCGCCCCCCTCAATTTTATTCGATTCGCATCTCGTCCAAATCGCCACACTTAGTTCGGGCTTTCCATTTGATGCATGCATGTGCAGGTGCGAACCCTTGGCGCCAGGGTGGAACTTTTGTAGTCGGCATTTAGGGCGGCGTGGTCTTAGAGTGCTATGAGGGTCCCCTTTTCTTCGTGGGGCTCGATTAGCCGCGCACACACAACATGTGGTTCTTTGGGCTTGATGCGAAGAAGAGTTGAGTTGTGTTGAGTGCCTCGCTTGGTGGGTTAGCTCCCCGCCTGGCGGGTCATTCTTACGTGTACGGCCAAATTGGTGCATCCCTGCAGGGTTAAATCTTCTCGAGAAGCCGTGTTTTCCGCGGTTATGGATTACTTGGTGAAAGTACTGGCTAACAAGTACTCAGAACAACTTACACCTAACTAATGGTAACTTGACTAGTAATAGGATTATTGACACAACAATCTGAACCATCACTAATCCAACTGTGTGAGTTATCCTCGGATTGCTTCTTTGGATAAGGGGCGAGATCCAGGATGGGTTTGTTTGGTGGTTAGTTATAGGTTGGTTCCGATACGCTATCTTATCTCCTTTCTGTTAGCCGGAAGTGGTAGCAACTCTGTAGTTGGTTAGAGCAGCCAGTTGCAGCATCTTTTATATCCCCTTCTTTCCGTTGAACCCAAAGCATCTGTGCTTGGTGTTGACGGGTTACACTTTGGTGAACTGTGAGTCTTGCTTGCCAGTACGTTTATGTACTGACCCCTTTGGGGCTGTGGTTTCCGCAGACTACGTTTCCGAGGATCCCCATGGTGGCTACTACGTGGAGTTTGACGAGGTTGCTGACGAGTAGATAGCGGACCCGGGCAGGATCCGAGACTTCGTGGATGGGCTCCGTCTTTTCGTTTCCGGCCTCTTAGGCCTATTTGGTTCTTGTCTGTACTCAGACATGTTGAATGCTTCCGCTGTGTTGTAATGATGATATGTTGGGACATGTGTCCTCTGGATGATTGTATTTGCTATCTCTGCTCTAATGAGAGCTATTTGCAACTTATTTTCATCTTTTGTGTCGTAGAGATCTGTTGTGATATCACTTGTTCCAATGCCGTTGACGTACCATGTGTGTATGTTTTGAAGTACGTCAATGGAAGTATCTGGATTTCTATGGGATGGTTTGCGCAGACGATGAATAGTAAGAGAATGGTTGTCACACGTTTACGTGTTGGCCTGCTCATATTGAGATGCGGGTGCCGGTATGCCCCGTAAGCCATTTATCTACTGTTTAACGGACTGTGAGTATCACCTAGAAGTCCGGGTGCGACAAATGGTATCAGAGCCTGTCTGCCTGTAGGATCCCTTTTTACTGGTCGCAGTTGAGTCTAGAAACTATTTTGTAGCTATATAGGAAAAATGAAACGTGAGAGTAGGAATTCTGCCATTTTATTTCTTTCCCCACCCACCCTCCCTTTTCTGGTAAGGAAGTGCAACGTTGTTTTCCCTTCTCATCTAAACTTTCAAGTTAGGATTTCACGTATTCTGGTTTCTCTAGGATAGTTATATCTACTAGTCCATAGGAATGGAGGTGGTTGTGACATGATTTATCATGTTGCCTACTCACGATTGAGAACGGAGGCGTGTAAGCCCCGGAAGCAGATCCTCTATTCCTTAAGCAGTAGATATTGATCCTTTAGAAGCCCGGATGGGTTTTCCGTAGTACCTCAGGAGTGTTTTGATCTCGTTTTCCCGATGTTGCTTCGATATCCTGTTCCTCTCAACATCCTTTTCGTCCGTTGAAATCTTGTTGTTGCTTCCCAATTCAGTTCTGCTACCGGCGTCTAATCAATAACTCTGTTCCACCCTTCTGGCCAGATAGTCTGTTCTCCAAATGAATCAAATTCTAGTCAAGCTATACACCCTCAATACAAAACCTCTCCCTTTACTTGAAAATGTTCCGGTGGTTTCCAAATTCCCTGACACCTTTCCAGAAGAGTTGCCAGGAATGCCTATCATTTTGAACTTCCAGAAAAACTATCCAAGGTGCACAATGTGTTTCACGTGTCACAGCTCAGAGGATCTTCGCAAGAAGTATCCGGACCTTTTCTTTTCTCAGTAGGAATCTCGGGGCGCGATTCCTTCAAGGGGGGCGTTTTGTAACATCCCAAGTATGAAAAATAGCCATTAGAATGTTTGCTCTCTGTTATTTTATGTTTTGCATCATGACATCATGTTCATTGCATTTGTTTTACTTTGTTTTCCAATTGTTTTCCTCTGTTTTGCTTTGTTTTCCAACTGTTTTCAGTTGTTTTCCTTTGTTTTCTATTTGAATTTCAAACCAAATTTCAAACCTTTTGTTTCATACTTGTGATGTTACAATTTCCAAAATGATATTTCAAATCAAAACAATCAATTGTTCCATTAAAGTTGTGATTTCAAAACTGTTGATTTGTTTCTAATCAATAATTCATCTAATACCAAAAACATTTGAAATTCCAAACCAACATTCAAATGCTTTGTTCATACTTGTTATGTTACATTTTCCAAATAAAAAGGTTCAATTAAAACAACTAGTTGTTTCTATTTAAATAGAACTATTAACTTGTTATTTTATTTAATAACTCATTTAACTCAATTCTCATTCAAAATTCAAATCACATTGTCCAAAACAACCACCATGTTAAACTTATGAAAATTACACAACAATTATAATCTTTTGCTTCCAATTAAAATTATATGTTCACCCTATTTAAATTCTTGTTTCAATAATGTCACCTAATCCAAAAATCATTCAAATTAGAACCCATTTACAAACAGCATTTATATTTTGAATTTTTGGAAAAACCAAAACTTGTCAAGTGTTACTATTACAATAAAGAGATTTTACAAATTTTCCCTAAAATATTCTACCCCAAAACTATCTCCTTTTTCTTCCTTTTCCAATCAGCAAAAAAAAAACAATAGAGCAAAAAAAAATAGAAAGAACATCAGGGAGAGAGAGAGGCCCAGCCCAACTCTTTTCCCTTGGCCTGGTACCCTTTCGAGGTCGTCCTCAACCTCTGTACGGCGCAATCTGAACCTGTCCACGTAGGTATAGAGAGGAGCACGAACGGTGCAGCTCCTCCCCCTCCTCCTATATAGCCACCCCTAACCCTAGAGTTCCCCTAACCCTCCTTCTTCTCCCTCCTTCCTCTTCCCCCCGCCTCCATTCTCTTTTTTTCTTCCTCCTTTCCCTCTCTGCTCTCTGCAATTTCTTCTGAATCTCTGTAACCGAACACCACCTGAACCACCTCACCTCCCTCCGGTGATCGCCGGCGCTCGGGGCCCCCTCCGGCCAGGGAGAGGCCGGGAATGGAACCCCCCGGCCGCCCTCTCCCTCCTCCACCACTCGGCGCGGGCCGGGGGCACCGGAGCGCCGCCGCCATGCTCCACTCGCCACCGTCGCTCCCTGCAGCGACCCCTACTGCTCCGCCTCCCTTTCCTCGAGGTGAGCCCCTCGACCCCTTCCTCCCTCCCTCCTCCTTCTAGCAGCACCCACACGGTCACCGCACGTCCACCGCACCCACATCACATCACCACGGCGAGCACATCTCAGCTGCCGTTCGCCCCTGTTCTCTGTCGAGGTACAGAAACAAGCGTGCAGGTTTCAATTCAGTTAACACCGCAACCTGCACCTTAACCCCCCGAGTCCCCCTTCTCTGTCACAAACGCACAGCACACCGCACTGGTTAACCCCCTTGTGAGCAAGCCTCAGGTCCAGGGTTCGAACCCCCAAAGCCACACCCTTTTTTCTGTTTTTCTTTTTCTGCCCGAATTTCAGAAACTCAGATCTGAGAAATTACTTTTAAAATCCATATAAAATTGAATTTTGCTCCAAATTGAATGATTCAAATTCCTGTGGATTCAAAATCTTGTGCCCTTTCCAATAGTAACAAAATTGCAACATGTTTCTGTAATACTTTTTGCACTAAATAATTAATTACTGAAAATGCAATAAAAATTGGAAACTTTGGAATTTCATAACTTGAGTTTGGTTCATCCAATTTAAGCAAACTTGGGCTCTAAAAATTTGTCTTAGCAAACTCTACACATTGGTATTTTATTTGGTCACAATTGAATTAATTTTGAGCATGTTTCCCTCTGTTTACTAAAAATGGCAGAATAAGAATGATTATGGAAAATTGCATAATAAATTCAATAATAACCCAAAAATTATGTTTAATAGTTCAAAATGTTCAGTGAAACATTTGCTACATGTTTCCAACCTCTTCAATGAAATTTGTTTACTGTTTTGAATATTTTAAATTGGTGAAATATTTGAAATCTTGTTTAATTCACTTAATTTTGCAAAAATCATAACTTGGGCATAAAAATTCCAAATCCAACAAACTTAACATGTTTTCCAATCAACTTTTCATGTACTTTCCAAATATCAACTTTGTTTACTGTTTTGAATAATTTAAATTGATGAAAACAACTGTTTCTCAATTAATGCATTTAAAATTGCCAAAATAATAACTTGCTCATTTTAAATCCAATTTCAACAAATGAAATATGTTTTCCATGCACAATTAACCCACCTTTTCAAATATAAAATTTGTTTCATGTTTTGAATAATTGAAATTGGTTAAATGATTTAAACCTTGTTTAAATCATTTAACATTGCTAAATTCGTAACTTGCTCAACTTAAATTATTTTTGAAACTATAAAATATGTTTTCAAACCATAAAAGTATGAGCTTTTCAATTATGAATCTCACTTAATGTTTTGCACAAATAAAAATTCAAATAAGTTCATGTTTGGATTAAATTCAATTAAAACTTGTTCAAACTTGTTTAATTCATAAGTAAATTATTCTAAATCCTTTTTCAACAAGTGAAACATGTAATCCACCTAAAATTGTTTGTTCTCATCAAATATGAACTTTGTTATCTGTTTTGAACAATTAAAAGTGGTGAAAACAACAACTTCTTGTGTAACACCTTTAAGGAACCAAAATTCCTTAACTTAATAACTACAATTCCAAAATTGGTAAACCTTATTTCCAATTGCTTCTATTGTTGTTATTTTGCTGTTTTCCTCATCCATGCATCATGCTAATCCACTTTCACATGTTGCTTAGTTGTAAAACAATTAATTCAACCATAATTCATGGGCTTTCCATATGCAATCCCAATTGCATGTGGGTCCATTTAATCATGTTATGTTACCATTTCAACTAGTTTATTTTGATGCATCAATTAAATGGTCATGCATCATCCCATGTTTGTGCATTATGCCATGTTATTGATTGTTTACGTCTCTGCGTTGTTTGTTTGCTTCTTCTCGGATAAACGACGACGTTGAGACCGACGATACTTACGACACCCCTTCTAAGGATTTTAGCTCAGTACCAGGCTGCTGAGTTTGCAGGCAAGTTATCACTCACATGAACCACTGTGTTCCTTTCAACATTGGTTACCGATACTTTCCGTTGTCTATTTCTGCTAGCCCTATGAATCGTTGCTTCTGTTCGATCCTATCCCATGTTATCCTTTAACCCTGATATAGCCTCACCTCCACACCTATAACCCCATTGATTGTTCCCCGTGTCTTACTAGCATGCTTAGGGTTGTTTTGCTCGAGTCTGCTGTCAGTTACTTTCTGTTATCATATTCTATTATGTTCTAGGGCTCGATGTAAAACAACAACCTGTTAATTTTGAGGTAATAATAATTTGCTGATAAGGCACCGACAGGAGGCCCGGCGTGGTTTTGAGGCCTGCTAGTGTCGACCCTAATAGGAAAAGGGTCTTGTCTACTGATCCATGATGAGCGCACTAACCGCATGTGGGAAGCGAGTATGGGCGCCCCCCTCAATTTGATTCGATTCGCATCTCGTCCAAATCGCCACACTTAGTTCGGGATTTCCATTTGATGCATGCATGTGCAGGTGCAACCCCTTGGCGCCAGGGTGGAACTTTTGTAATCGGCATTTAGGGCGGCGTGGTCTTAGAGTGCTATGAGGGTCCCCTTTTCTTCGTGGGGCTCGATTAGCCGCGCACGCACAGCATGTCGTTCTTTGGGCTTGATGCGAAGAAGAGTTGAGTTGTGTTGAGTGCCTCGCTTGGTGGGTTAGCTCCCCGCCTGGCGGGTCATTCTTACGTGTACGGCCAAATTGGTGCATCCCTGCAGGGTTAAATCTTCTCGAGAAGCCGTGTTTTCCGCGGTTATGGATTACTTGGTGAAAGTACTGGCTAACAAGTACTCAGAACAACTTACATCTAACTAATGATAACTTGACTAGTAATAGGCTTATTGACACAACAATCTGAACCATCACTAATCCAACTGTGTGAGTTATCCTCGGATTGCTTCTTCGGATAAGGGGCGAGATCCAGGATGGGTTTGTTTGGGTGGTTAGTTATAGTTGGTTACGATACGCTATCTTATCCCTTTCTGATAGCCGGAAGTTGTAGCATGTTTCTGTAGTTGGTTAGAGCAGCCAGTTGCAGCATGTTTTATATCCCCTTCCTTCCGTTGAACCCAAAGCATCTGTGCTTGGTGTTGACGGGCTACACTTTGGTGAACTGTGAGTCTTGCTTGCCAGTACGTTTATGTACTGACCCCTTTGGGGCTGTGGTTTCCGCAGACTACGCTTACGAGGATCCCCGTGACGGCTACTACGTGGAGTTTGACGAGACTGCTGACGAGTAGATAGCGGACCCGGGCAGGATCCGAGACCTCGTGGATGGGCTCCGTCTTTTCGTTTCCGGCCTCTTAGGCCTATTTGGATCTTGTCTGTACTCAGACATTTTGGATGCTTCCGCTGTGATGTAATGATGAATTGTTGGGACATGTGTCCTCTGGATGATTGTATTTGTTATCTCTGCTCTAATGAGATCTATTTGCAACTTATTTCAATCTTTTGTGTCTTAGAGATCTGTTGTGATATCACTTGTTCAAATGCCGTTGACGTACCCTGTGTGTATGTTTTGAAGTACGTCAATGGAAGTATCTGGATTTCTACGGGATGGTTTGCGCAGACGATGAATAGTAAGAGAATGGTTGTCACACGTTTACGTGTTGGCCTACTCATATTGAGATGCGGGTGCCGGTATGCCCCGTAAGCCATTTCTCTACTGTTTAGCGGACTGTGAGTATCCCCTAGAAGTCCTGGTGCGACACTTTCTGAGGAAGGAGAAGAAATACCTCTCACTAATAAGTAATAACACCACTATATTTCCCATTAGGATATCTAAGGGAGTGTTTACGGAACTCCTAGGGAGAACGGTATCCACTGATTATCTTGTTATTGAATGTGTAGGAGGAGGCCAAATTACTCTTGGAAGATCCCTGCTCAAGCTCTTGGGAGCAACTATTGATGTAGGGAAAGGTACCATGACTTTCACCTCCAAACCGGGCTTCAATCATCAGTTCCCTAGGAGTAAGATCAAGGGTAAGAAAGGTAAACGTAAGCATCGTGGTTTTGATTTGGATGCTTCTTCACTTGAAAACACTTGATTCCATTTTTCTGGACCTAGCTAAAAGGCGTTAAAGAAAAGCACTTCTTCGAAGATAACCCATGGTTTTATTTTTGCTTTGTTTTTCTATGTTTTCTTTGAGTCAAGGTGTTGTATACTTCTGTAGAAACTCCTTTGTATATTTATTGTCATGTATTAGTTGTGTCAAGTAAAGTTTCTAACGAAAGTTGGAGTTGGTTTTGGATTTCTGCGTAGGAAACAGATTTCTGCTGTCCACTGTAAAAAACCGCATAATTCACAGAAAGATCAAAATGACCTGAAAATTTCTGTTCTTATTTCTCAGCTAATTACAAAACTTTTTTGTTATTTATGTTTTCCGATTTGAGCAACTTAAGTGCCCCAAAAAAAATCCTCTTTACAGATTGTTCTGGTTTTGACAGATTCTGCCTTTTTGCTTGCATTCTCTCTTTTACTATGGCAAGTGGATTTCTTTGCTCCACGAAACATCAGTGGCTATAGCTAATGTTTAAAAAGTATCAATGATGCTTGTGTCCTTACAGAACATGTGAATTTTTAATTGTGCACTAACCCTTTAATGTGAATTACATTGAGTGTGGTGTGAAGGAAGTTTTCAAGGGTCAAGAGAAGAGGGTGATATAATGTGATCAAGAAGAGTGCAAGGCCAAAGCTTGGGGATGCCCCCGTGGTTCATCCCAGAAAATTCTAATAAGACTCAAGCATCTAAGCTTGGGGATGCCCAAGGCATCCCCTTCTTCATCAACAATTTATGAGGTCACTTCTAGTGAAACTATATTTTTATTCGGTCACATCATATGAATTTTACTTGGAGCGTCTGTTTGTTTTCTTTTGCTTTTATTTTGTTTTCCTTGCAGAAATAATATTTTTGGATCCTAGCATTTTTTGTGTGAGATAGACACGCTCCGCTTTTTCATATGGATACTCTTTATGCTTGTATTCTTAGTTTTTCTTCTAGTTGCTGCAAAATTTCCTTTTAGCTCCTGTTTTTCATGCATCTCTTATTCAGAGTTGTTAGTTTTGGTAGTGTCGTGGTGGTGTCACGGCAGATGCCATGGGATGGCTAAAGATGTGGGGACGATGGACGCTGGAGGTGTCCGGGGAGGGATCACGCGACGAGTAGCCGCGTGAGGTGAGAACAACGCACTGCAAACAACACGATCTACCCAGGTTCAGGGCCCTCGTGAGGAGGTAAAACCCCTACTCCTGCCTCTCTGTATGTATTATGATGTTTCTCCGAGTAGCCACAGTACAAATGATATTGCTACCGAGTAGCCACTCTCCTCCCTCCGAGTAGAGCTAGGTCAAGAACTTAGGGTTTCTAGGGTTCAATATGAGCATGTGTGAGCGTCTCCCAGCGTGTCTCGCGCAGGAGGCGGCGGGGCACCTTATATACATGGTACCCAGCCGGATACGTCCAAACATGGACAAGTGTCGACATAGTGTGCACACCGTCCTTCTTCCGGGTTCCCGCTGACAGCTTTGGTTCCTAACCTTGGCTTCATTTGGAAAGTCGTTGGGCAAAACTAGGGGACAGACTGGTATCACTGTACCTAGGCACAGAGTAGGCCCCCCTTATCCTGCCACGGCCTGCTTCCATGCTGTCACTGTCACGCAGGCCGGTCCCAGATGAACAGTAGTTCGAATGCTGCCAAGTACGGACCCAGGATACGCGGGATCCTGTGTCAGAACGGCTCCTTTGACTTTCTGGCCCGAGTAGGTTCCCGCCAATTGTTCCCGCCAATTGTACTCGGGCCAACTCTTCTACTCGAAAGGATAGAACTCGATTGATATCTCCTTCTGGTCATCTTGAGGTGAGACTGAGTAGCAGTCGACCGGGTAGCGAGTACCAGGTAGTCGGCTACTCGACCAAACCTCTCTTCTGTAAGCCGCCTTTACCGCTTGTCTTTACCCTACTCGGGGGTAACCCCCCGACAGCAGTCCCCGAAGCTGGTTGAGTCTTGCGAACTCGTTCACTAGGCTCTGCCAGCTTAAAATCAATCTTTGCCTCATAGCCCTTGAACCTCAAGATGTCGAGTAAACGGCCTCCGAGTAGTATTCTGACAAGTATCTTCTGTGCCTTGTCTCCCGAGTAGTACCTGCTTTCTACTCTTGAATGGAGCCGTTGAGTCTTGCGAACTCGTTCACTAGGCTCTGCCAGCTTAAAATCAATCTTTGCCTCATAGCCCTTGAACCTCAAGATGTCGAGTAAACGGCCTCCGAGTAGTATTCTGACAAGTATCTTCTGTGCCTTGTCTCCCGAGTAGTACCTGCTTTCTCCCAAGTAAAAAGACTTAGAGAATTTTCTTGAATGGAGCCGTTGCGGCGCAGAACACCATCCAGCCGTCCTTGCTGCGGCCGGACGCGTGTCAAGCATCCACGACCCTGTCGTTTCGCTGCCCACGACACATCGTGCCACGCGCCCAGTTTTCACGGGGCGGGCCCACCGGCTCGTTATGTCCCATCAATCGTAATAATAGGCCACGATCTGATCGTGGGATCTACTGTGGCCGTTACGCGCGCATCCCGCGCTTATGTGCGTTTCTGTTCGGCCACAGGCCCCACCACACATCAATCATGGCCACGATTGATCCCACTACGCCGATGGTAACGGTAAAATCGCGGAGAGGGTATAAATACCCCCGCCGGTAACTTCCTTTTCCCCTTCCCTCGCACTGTTCCTCTTTCGTCCTCTTCTTCTCCTCCGCCACCGAGCTCTCCGCCGCCGCGCAAGCTTTCGCGCCGCCGCGGACTCAATTCACCCAACCTCACCGTCCAATTTCTTCCACTCCTCCTACCCGCAACAATGGCCAAAGCCGGCTGGGCGGGTTCAATCGTCACCAGCGAGGACTTCGCCTGGCTCGTCAATACTAGGCGAGTTCCTCCCGGCGTGGAGTGCCGAGCGCCTGACAACGAAGTCGTGCCAACTCCGCGGGAGGGCGAACGCGTCGTCTTCATGTCGCACTTCGAGCGCGGCTTCGGGCTGCCGGCCTCCGAGTTTCTCTGTAAGTTTCTCGATCACTTCGGCCTCCAGATGCATCATCTGCCGCCGAATGCCGTCGTCTTCCTCGCCTACCACGCCGTGGTGTGCGAGGCTTTCCTCGGCATCCACCCGACGTCGGAAACCTGGCTGAGGTACTTCCACCTCCGCCAGCAGACTGTCGGGAAGAAGGACAGCGCGGGCGTGGCCGGCCGCGCAACCGACACCGGCTGCGCCATGATGATACAGCGGACCGGGACGAACCACCCCCGTATCAAGGGGCTGGACTCTGTTCGACTGTGGCAGAAGACATTCTTCTATGTCAAGAATATCCCCGCCGCTGAAGGAGCCCAGGTACACGACAGGATCAACCTTCCTCCCTGGAGCCTCCGTGCTCCCACCGGGAAGAACTGGAAGGAGAAGCCCGCCAATGACGACAACGCCATCGAGATAGAGAGGAGGCTAGGCTGGCTGGTAGGGCAAGGCCTCAAGAATGACGATCCGGTGGCTTGCTGGATTCAGCGCCGAGTGCTGCCGCTTCAGGAGCGCTGCCATCTCATGTGCTACATGGGAGGCCCCCGCGACTGCACCAGGACGACAACCATCGAGATTGACAACATCGATGTTCCCGGGCACGCTAGGGCCATCTTGATGACCAACCTCAGCGATAATTGGCAGTACGGGTTCGTCCCGTATAGCCGTACGAAGCCGATTGAGCGGGTACGTCCTTCTTACTCTGTTTTTTGCATATGCTTTCCGAGTAGATAACTCTTCTTATTGCCGCGAGTAGCAATTGCCTTCTGCACCGAGTAGGATACTTAGCCGAATCTCACAGGCTTAATGTGTTTTGTACTTACACGCCTTGTCGGGTAGCCTACTCAGGAATGATTCTTAGGCTTAGTGTGCTTTGCGCCTGCACGCCTTTCTGTGTAGGATACTCTACAATCATGCTTAGGCCTCGTATGCTTTGTATCTGCACGCCTATCCGAGTAGAAACACTCAGCGAGCTGCCTAGGCTTAGTGTGCTTTGTGTTTGCACGCCTATCCGAGTAGAATTCCTTCTCGATACTCGGCTAATCTGTGACCCTTCTCTGTCTTTCAGGTCCTTACCCGCCAGAAAATTGAAAGCTGCGAGCGCTTCGATGGCAACTTCTCTGCCGATCGCGAGGAGGACGATGTGCCCTCCTTCGAGGCCGCGGATCAGATCAATCTCTCACGTTCCCCAACGACAGAGAAACGTGAGACCGAATCATCTCTCCGCGACTGGCCGGAGGATGAATCTGAAGGTAATTGCGCACTTGCTTTGCTTGTTCTCAAAAGACTCCAATCCACCGATTACTGTTTCTGACTTGCTCCTTTTCTTTCCTGAATCCGCAGATGATTTTGCTGATGAGCACGAGGATGAGGACGGAGACGAGAACGAGGACGATGCGGTCCTTGTCGTCAAACCTCTGTCCGTCGCGGCCCCCAACACCCGCAAGCGGACTGGCAGTGACGCCCAAGGACCTCCAGCCAAGAAGAAGAAGCCAGTCGAGAAGCCGAAACCGACCAAGACAGTCGTGAAGAGATTAAGGCGAAAGCTCCCTTCCACCACTGCGTAAGCTTTCTTCTCGATTGTCTCTCCTCCCGCGCTGTGGTGTTTTCCCAATTTCCTTCTAATTTCTGATACTTTCTTTCTCGGCAGCCCTGCCATGGACGCGAATGCCGCTCTCGCGCCCGACCAAGCCAACAAAGCACCAGTACCTCTGATCAACCTTGACGATGAGGAGGATGACGCCACCAATATCCAAGGAGCAGAAACAGAACAGCAGAACCGTGCGTCGTCAGCAGCACAGGACACTGCTGCTCATCAGGACAGAGCGCCTTCTCCTCCGGCCAGCAATGCCGAGGAGGATCAGGACCAGGAGATGCATGACACCGCCATCTACGAGCAGCCAGACGCAGAGCGAGAGCAGCCCACCACCGGGGCTGCCGCACAAGAGAACCCGGCTGGCGAGCAGCGGGTAGAGGACACCACCACTGCGGATGCCACCATGGCGGACGCCTATCCACTGAGCGACGCGCACATGGGCGCCGCACCGACTAGCGCCCAGACCGATGCCGCGCAAGGTGATGGTTCCGTGGTACCTCCAATCGTTCAAGGCACCGCACCGCCGGCTTCCTCCTCAGTGCCACAGAGCCGGGACCCAGCCAGGCAACAGGCCCTAGATGCCCTGAGGGATGAAGTTGACAGAAGAGGAGCCGAGAAAGAAGCTGCCGAGAAGGCCGAGGCTGAAAAAGAGGCAGCCGAGAAGGAAGCCGCCGAGAAGGCTGAGGCCGAGAAGGATGCCGCCGAGAAGGAAGCTGCCGAGAAGGCGAAGGCAAGAGCTGAGGGAAAGAAGCTCGAGGATCCCGAGAAGCAGAGAGCCGAAAAAGAGAAGGCGAAGAAACGGGCCAGAGATCAGAATCAAATGCCGCCGCCAGCCTCGGGTGGAGCACTGGTGATTCGCGAGTCCGGCCCGGTTGCCACTGCGACCACTGCCGCCGCCATCGCCGCTGGCCAGCCTTGCTTCCCGGACTACATGGTTAAGGTTAGCCATCAGAACACCATTGGCTTCTCTCCCAAGGACAAAGCATTAGCTGTTCAGAAGGGAAGGAAGGTTGTAGCTATGAGCTCCCCTCCCCCAGATCCAGGCCAACGTCAATCCGTCGACATTGCTTCTCGGGGGGTGCAAGACAAACCAATAACTTCAAAGGGCCTTGAGCAGGTACTGGACACCGTTGGCTTCATCGACGCCAAGTGGGATAGCCGGATTCTCGGCACGGAGAAATGGCACGGTCTTGGTCTTGGCGGCATCGACCACATGCGCGTGTATTGGAACAAGGTCGACCTGGGACACAAGCCCATGTCCGTCTCCACCGACACCGCGACCCTCGCAGCCAAGATGTTCCTGCACCGCAAGAATGCCGAGGACATCGAGCAGGCGTACGCTGTGAGTCCTTCTCCTCTTTTCCGAATTGAATTTTCTCCTCTCCTATTCGCCTTTCTGCTCCTTACCATCACCCCCAGTCCCCGAGATTCTAGCCGAGTAGATGGGTACTTTCCGAGTAGCCTCCTACTCGGGTTGAATCTACTCTGCTTTTTCTAACTTGCCTCTTCTCGCTTCTCAGGATAGCGTCCTGAAGCGGACCAACCTATATTGCCATCTTCTCTGGAACCACTCTATCGCCAGGACGCGAATTGCTGCTTTAGAGAAGGAAAAGGCAGTTGCGGAGGCAGCCAGCAAGAACGCCAACGACAGCACCCAGCAGCTGGCTGAAGTGCAAGGTACGCTTTTAGCTATGCGGTTCATGCGTTTTTTGTTTACGCTCGCTTATGCTTTCTTTTGCGCTAACCTTTTCTACTCTGCAGAGAAACTGAAGAGCCTAGCCGAAGAGCACGAGAAATGCCGCACTTTCGTGAAGAACGCCGAAGCCACCATCAAAAGGCTAGAAGGTAAGTTTGTTGTTCACTCGGTCTGATCTTTCATCTGTTTCTTCGCTGCTTCTCTATTGACCTTGTCTGGGTCTTCGCAGAAGATCACAAGTTGTTTGCTGAGGCACACCAAGATTGTGTCAAACCAGCAGAGGTGCAGAACCAACTGTCCAACCAGGCCGCTGTGTTGCTGAAGGATCACGCCACCGAGACCGAGAAGCTGCAACTCCAGTTGCAAAAGGCACTCCAGGATGCCATCAACATTGGCGCCGAGAGGGACAGAGCAATCGCCGAGAAGGCCAAGGCCGAGACAACTTTCAGAGCCAAGGAGAGGGCCCTTGAGCAGGAATGTGAAACGTTGAAGAAGACCAACGCTGATCTCTTCGCTCAGATGGATTCCTTGCGCCTGATCCAAGAAAGGCACATTTCCAACGAGGAGTCCTGGAAGACCCAGCTGCAGCGGCTGCGCCGCGAACTGTCCGGTAGGTCTTCTTCTCCCTGCCTCTTTTCTTCTCGGTTTTTCTCTACCCGGTTCTTCTCTTCTCGATTCTGAAGTTGTCACTTGCTATTTCAGAGATCTGGCCTCATCTTGATTCCAATTGCGCGCCTACTGTGGCCAAGGCCCAAGCAGCTCGCCTTGCGAAGGGTGAAGCAGCAGACACTAGAGCTGAGATAGAGGACAGCCTGCTGGTGCTCAAAGATTATTTCGAGCAGCTGGCCGGCGTTGGCACTGACTTGGTGCACGTGGGCTTCGAGCTCCACAGGTTGTTCTGGCCCCAGGATCCTGAACCAAATACCATGCGGGGTCTCGCCTTCAAGCTGGAAAATGTGAAGAAAGAGTTGAAGAAGTGGCGTGCTTCGGGAGCCCGGGCCGGTGCGGACGTGATGCTTCTCTGCATAGCTTCCTGGTATGAAAACCTCAACATGCAGCTCATCCGCGGGAAGCGCAATAATTCCAAGTGGGAGGTAGATCCCGACTGCGTGGCCACACGCAAGCAGATCGCCTATGAGGTCGCGGAGTGCGCTGAGACGGAGACCTTCATCGAGGGCCTCCCCGAGCCCGACACCGAGTACGAAGATGAAGAGGAAGAGGACGACGAAGTAGAATCCGACTTGGAAGGCCTCTTCGAATCTCCTAAGGGCAAGGCCGGGAAGGGGAAGAACGTCGCCGTCGCGAGTAGCGATGAGGACGAGTACGCCCACATCGACACCGCCGCACTCGACTTTGGCACCTCCTCAGGTGCTGCTCTCGACGACACGGTACGCCCTCCTGGCCAAGCGCCTGGCTCTTCTCCGGCTCCAGGACCCATCTCAGTGGCCACGGCCACTTCCGACCCGGCTACCACCGAGCAGGACGTCGAGATGAACGAGTCCGCCACCATCCAGTCGGATGCGGATGCCACCCACGCCAGCGCTGAGGAAGATGCGGCAGCCAGGGCCACCACTGATGATGCAGCAGCCAATGCCAGTACCGACAACACTGTCACCTCCACCTGATTTTATCTGCAAACTTTTTCACTTGAACACTTATCAGATCCCCGGGATGCCGGGAACAGATGTAATAGACTATCTTTGTTTTGCTTGCTACTCAGTTTTTATGCCCACTCTGTTTATTTCGACATTAATCAATTTGAACGGCGCTGGCTTAATGCCGAGTTGCGTTTCCATGCGAGTCCCCGAGTTGCATTTCTTATTCACCCTATCTTTTCATCTCTGCTCTACCCGCGACTTGTCGCTTTTTTGGTATTCGAGTCACAAGAATCAAGTAGTAGGGCTGCAAATACTTAGCCGCTAGAAACAATCATGGTAACGCAGCCCACCACTTAGCCGAGAAGACGAAAACAGGGAACAAAAGTAACAAACAATCTACTCGGTTCCTGCACTCTTTCTTCCTTAGCGATTTTCGTGTGCTCATTGACCTTTTGCTTGTTCTCTTGCTTGCCATGAAGCCGGGTTTCGGACAGCAGCAGAGTCGAAGAGTTGGCATATAGGTTTAAACACAGTACTCAATGCACTTATGAGTTCTGAAGTGGAGCAACCGAATAGACAAAGGATCAAGCCGAGTAAAAACACTTAGAGCAATTTTGGACGAGGGCAGTCCCCGAGAACAATTTCAGATTGCAGAGTAGAATTTCAACTTGGATAAGAGGGTACATACACATTTTTGCTTACGAATGAAAACGACGAAGTAGAGCTACATTCCAAGGGCGCTTGGTTTCCTCTCCAGCTTTATCTGCCCTGTTCGCCTGCGACGGGCGCACATCTACAAGGTAGTACGCATCATTGTGCAGCGCTTTGCTCACAATGAAAGGCCCTTCCCATGGAGGAGACAACTTGTGCATCCCGGCTGTGCGCTGCACCAGCCTAAGGACCATGTCTCCTTCTCGGAAAACCCTTGGGTTCACCTTTCGGCTATGATAGCGCCGCAGGTTTTGCTGGTAGATAGCCGAACGTGACAGAGTCAGCTCTCTTGCTTCTTCAAGCAGGTCAACGTCGTCTTCTCGAGCTTCTCTCGCCTCCACCTCAGTATAGAGGGCTACTCGGGGGGAGTCATGCTCTAAGTCTATTGGCAACACGGCCTCAGCCCCGTATACCAAGAAGAATGGCGTATAGCCGGTTGACCGGTTAGGGGTAGTCCTTAGACTCCACAACACCGCTGGCAACTCTTCTAGCCAACACCCAGGTGTTTTCAGCAATGGCTCAATTAGCCTTGGCTTTATGCCTGCCAGTACCATTCCATTTGCTCTCTCAACTTGCCCATTGGAGGCAGGGTGCGCGACTGACGCAACGTCTAGTCGGATATGCTTATCTCTGCAGAATCGCACCATTGCCCCCTCTGCAAAGTTGGTGCCGTTGTCGGTGATGATACTGTGCGGGTAGCCATATCTCATGATCACATCCTTCACGAACTTCACAGCTGTGACCCCATCGCACTTCCGAATGGGCTTCACCTCAATCCACTTGGTGAACTTGTCCACCATGACCAAGATATGTGTCATATTGCCTTTAGCCGGCTTGAAAGGACCAACCATATCCAAGCACCAAACAGCAAATGGCCATGTGATAGGAATTGTCTTCAACTCGGAAGCAGGCATGTGAATCTTACTTGCGAACATCTGGCATCCGTTGCACTTCCTCACTATATCTTCAGCTTGCTGCAGTGCAGTGAGCCAGTAGAAGCCATGCCGAAAAGCTTTCTTGACCAAAGCCCGAGATGAGGCGTGATGCCCACATTCCCCTTGATGTATCTCCACCAGAATTTCTTCTCCCTCTTCCGGGCTCACACAACGTTGCAGCACACCAGTGGCACTTCTCTTGTGCAGCACATCTCGGACTATGGTGTAGCCCTTGGACCTTCTCTGAATCTGCCTCGCAGTCACCTCATCTTCAGGTAAAGTACCGTCCCTTAGAAAGGATAATATGGGCATAGCCCAACTCGGTGTCTCCCGTATGGGAAACACTGGTTCGTCCAATTCCATTGGGATAGGCTCTTGCGGTTGCACAGGAGGAGTAGGAGCGCTTCTTTGCAGCCCAGACCGATTGGCGAGAACTTCTTCAATGAATGCAACAGCCTCTGGGTTGAGGGCGGCAGTCCCCGAGTACGGAGTGGCAGTCCCCGAGTAAGGAGTGGCAGTCCCCGAGCAGGGAGTGGTAGTCCCCGAGTAGGGAGTGGCAGTCCCCGAGTAGGGAATGGCAGTCCCCGAGTAGGGAATGGCAGTCCCCGAGTAAGGAGTGGCAGTCCCCGAGTAGGGAGTGGCAGTCCCCGAGTAGGGAGTGGCAGTCCCCGGGTTCCCTGCAGTACTCTCCCAGTCAATCTTCATTGGGTCAGATTCTTCACTTGGCAGAGAAGGAACAAAGATGGATTCCGAGTTGGGGGAAGGCTTGATGGATGGCTTCCTCAAATGCTCCAAGGCAATCCCTGCCGGGATGGACTGCCGAGAAGATCCCAACTTGGATAGCTCGTCTGCTGCTTCGTTCTCTGCTCGGTGAATGTGCTGAAACTCACAGCCTTCGAAGAACCCAGTCATTGACTGCACCAAGAAGCGGTACGATGCCATGTTGGCATCCAAGGCATCCCAAGTGCCCGAGACTTGCTGCACCACCAGATCTGAATCGCCATAGCATATAATGCGCTGCACGCCAACCTCCTTTGCTACTCGCAAGCCATGCACCACTGCCTCGTACTCGGCTACATTGTTGGATGCCTTGAAATGAATCTGCAGCACATACTTGAGCTGATCTCGCTTGGGTGACGTGAGCACGACACCAGCACCAAGGCCCTCCTTCACTTTCGAGCCATCGAAATGCATCCTCCAATAGTTGGAAACTGGAGCAGGAGGTTCATACTGCATCTCGGCCCAGTCCACAAGAAACTCTGCCAGGACCTGAGACTTGATTGCTTCTCTTCTCGCATACGCGGGAGCGTACGCGGCTAGCTCAATCGCCCACTTGGCTACTCTGCCACTCGCCTCCTTGTTACCCATGATATCCGAGATGGGAGCAGAGCTCACGACAGTAATGGGGTGCTCCTGAAAATAATGTTTCAGCTTCCTGGCGCCCAGGTACACACCATACGTCATCTTCTGGTAATGCGGATAGTTTTGCTTGGAACTGGACAGCACTTCACTGAGATAATAGACTGGGCGCTGCACACTCTTGCCTTCTTCTTCTCGCTCCACCACTATCACCACGCTGACTACTCGGTTAGTCGCAGCAATGTACAGCAGCATAGGCTCCTTGGGTAGCGGACTAGCCAAGACGGGAGCGCTAGCCAGCATTGCTTTCAACTCATTGAATGCCACGTCCGCTTGCGGAGTCCAGACAAACTTGTCATTTTTCTTCATCAGCTGGTACAGAGGCAAGGCCTTCTCGCCCATTCGGCCCAGAAAACGGCTCAGAGATGCCAAACAACCCGTGAATTTCTGCACATCTTTCAGTGATCTCGGTAAAGACATGCTCTCAATAGCTTTTATTTTAGAAGGATTGGCTTCAATGCCCCGACTAGAAACCAGAAAACCGAGTAGCTTTCCAGCCGGTACACCAAAGGTGCACTTACTCGGATTCAGTTTCATTTTGTACTTGCGTAGGTTAGCAAAGGTTTCCTCCAGGTCGGCAAGCAGAGTATGTGTTTTATTCGTTTTGATGACAATGTCATCCACGTACACCTGCACATTCTTGCCGAGCTGGTTGTGCAAGCATTTCTGCATGCATCTCTGATAGGTTGCACCCGCATTCCTCAAGCCAAAACACATGACACGATAGCAATAAGCCCCGTACGGGGTAATGAAAGCAGTCTTTATTTGATCAGCAGGGTTGAGTGTAATCTGGTGGAAACCAGAGTAGGCATCTATGAAAGACAACAGTTCACAACCAGCAGTGGAATCGATCACCTGATCGATGCGGGGGTAGCGGGAAAGGATCCTTGGGGCATGCCTTGTTCAAGTCGGTGTAGTCGACGCACATGCGCCATGCAGTGGCAGCCTTGGGATCTTCCTTTTTCTTCTCGACCATGACCGGGTTGGCTAACCAATCCGGATGCAGCACTTCCATGATGAAGTTACTTATCAGCAGCTTGGTGATCTGATCACCGATGGCCTTCCTTCTCTCATCTCCGAAGCGGCGCATAGCCTGCTTCACGGGCTTTGCGTCAGGACGCACATGCAAAGAGTGCTCAACCAACTCCCTCGGGACTCCTGGTAGATCTTCATTGGTCCAGGCGAACACATCCCGATTCTCACGGAGGAAGTGGATGAGCGTGCTTTCCTATTTCTCCGCCAACCCGGAGCCAATGATGGCTACGCGGTCGGGGAACTCGGGGTCGACCTGGACTGTCTTGGTCTCCTTGGCAGCTTGGAAAGCAGTACCATGCTGGGTACTCGGCACACCTTGTGCGCCAGCTTGTGCGGACTGAGCCATGGCCACCACCTCGTACATCTTCTTCTTCTCGGCAGCAATCACCATCGATTCCGCCAGCTGGGAGCTAGCAGAGGCACAGTCCATGGACTTCTTGTAATCTCCCGAGATGGTGATTATGCCATTGGGACCAGGGATCTTCATCTTCAAGTATGCAACGTGAGTGGAGGCCATGAACTTGCTCAAAGCAGGCCTGCCGAGTAGAGCATGATAGGGGCTCTGATGATCCACCACTTCAAACTGCAAGCGCTCTGTGCGGCAGTTCTCCCGAGTACCGAATAGCACATCAATCCACACTCGGCCAATCGGGTTGCACGAGATCCCGGGCACAATGCCATGGAAAGTGGTCTTGCTAGGCAGCATCATGTTCTCGGCCAGGCCAAGCTTCTCGAGTGTGTCCTTGTACACAATGTTGATGTTGCTGCCGTTGTCGATTAGCACCTTGCTGAACCTCACATTCTTCTCGGGACCCAGGAAAGTAGGATCTAGCACTAAGGCATAGGTACCCGGATTGGGCATCACCTTGGGATGATCTGCCCGAGTCCACCTGATCTCCTGATCACACCAATACATGTAATGTGGAACAGCAGGGATCACTGCATTGACCTCCATGGCCCACCTGTGCTGTGATTGCTTGTCGACTGCCTCAGAAGTGAAGATCATGTAGCTCTCATGGTGCTCTTGGTACTGGTTGGAGCCATTGCCCCCATTGTTGCCATTGTTGTTGTTGTTGCCCTGATAGTTGTTGTTGCCTCTGTTGTTGTTGTTGCGGTTGTAGTTATTGTTGTTGTTGCGGTATCTCTCATTGTTGAAGTTCCGGTTGGCTCCTAAAGCCACCTGGTTGACATTCTCTCTTCTCGGGTACGCTGGCGGCCGAGTTGCGGGTGCGCGAGTAGGCTGAACAGTAGCATTGGCGGCTGGCAGAGGAGGGGGAGGAGGCAAGCCATCACTCTTGATCACATCCCACCATTCGCATTGCCGAGTAGTGTGGTTAGCGGGCCTCGAGGGATGATGAGTGTGAAAGCTGCATGGGCCATCCTTCATGTCGTCAAAGACAAATTTCTTCGGCTGCTCGGAGTTCCCGCTACCCGACTGCGCAGTGCGGAACGGTTTCTTGTTGCCCTGGCCCTGGTTCTGGTTCTGCCCGTAGGCTCCAGCAGGTTTCTGCCTTTGGCCACCACCGCCTCCAACATTCACTGCATTCACCTCTTCAGGATCATACCGAGTATCTACTCGGCGCTTGTTGCGGAACTCGTTGCGCTTGCTGCTGTTGAAGTTTCTTCTCGGCTCAGAGGAGTCCATCAGTGGCTGAGTAGGATCACCGAGTGCGTACTGATCCGCAATCTTGATGGTCTCGGCCAGGGTGTTCGGCATCTCTCTCTGCAATCTCTGCCAAAGCATACTGCCATGTCGGCAACCCTGCGCAAACCAAGTGATGGCCTGTGCTTCATTCACACCCTCACAAGTGTTCCTCAAGGTGCTCCACCGAGTAAGGTACTCGCGGTCCGTCTCGTCTTCTCGCTGCCTGCAAGCCGACAGCTGCTGTGGCCTATTCGGCCTCTTGTATGTACTCGTGAAGTTGCTGATGAAGGCATCCGAGAAGTCCAGCCAGCAGTTAATGCTTTTCTTGGGCAAGTTGTTGAGCCAAGTGTGGGCTGGACCCTCTAGCATCTGTGGAACATAGCGCACAGCCCATCTCCTGTTGCCATTCGCGATATGGACCGCGGTGACGTAGTCATTGAGCCAATCTTCAGGCTTGGTGCTGCCATTGTAACTCTTGGTGCCTCCTGCGAGCTGGAAGCCCTTCACGGAAGGCTCGTTCATGATGCGCGGGCCAAAGCACTCGGGGCCAGGAGGACCCGTGCTCTCAAGCCGCGCCGACAAGCTGATACGGTCCAACTGGTGCCTCGCATCTCCAGGCGCCAACACGCGCTCACCAACACGGTCATGAATATCATAGCCAGCCATCTCCATAGCCGAGTAGCCATCATCATACCTATCCACCTGCATAGCTGCGGGCTGCTCCACCGGGTTGGCGACTGGTGCCACTGGGCGCGGCTGCTGCCTCTGCCGAGTAGGCTGAGCCGCGGGTTGCCGAGAAGTACCCGGACGCGCGGCTTCTCGGGCACGGCTTTGAGCTTGATGGGCTTGAGAGCCTGCTCTTGCAGCGTTGTGTTCCTGCCCGGGCTGCTGCGGCACAGCAACCTGTCTCGCGGCAGCAGCCGGGTCATACACCTGCATTTGCCTGTCTCTACCCGAGCGCCCGCTGCGGCTCTTCTCGCGGCTAGGATGCGGAGACGAGGCCTGATCGTTAGATCTAGCCACGTGCGAGTGAACCACCTGCGAAGCTCCAGCTCCCGGGTTGGCCTTCCGGAACTCCTCGTTCTGCCTAGCGGCCTCCAACACCAACTCGTTGAGCCTCTCCTGCTGCCTGAGACGCGCCTCTCCATCCAGGCGCGGCAACTCGGCAGCCACGGCCTGTGCAGCTCTGAGCGTCTTGGCGGGTGTGCTGTACCTTGGCCTTGTGAAAGTGTTCGCGGTGGCGGACTGCGCGGGCACCTCCGCAACTGTCGCCATCTCGACACCCAAGTTACGCCGCGTAGCGCCTACTCTGCTGGGCCTCCTGGCGACCGGCGTGAAGCCGTGAGCCTTGTTGTATTCGAGCTGGTCTAGACTCAGCTCAAGCCTGATCTTCTCCAACTCCGCCTGCTCGGCAAGCAGCTCCTGGCATTGCCGCTCGAGCTGCTCCCTCGCGGCTAGGAGCTCGATGTCGGTGGGAGTGGGCATACCGGTGCGCGCAGCAGACGCGGGGATGACCGTTGACGTGGAAGGTGGCAAGTTGCTCTCCTTCTCGTAAGGCCGGTGATTCCTGCCACCAGCAGGCGGTTCGTCAACCTCCTCGACAACGGCCGCAGCGCCAGTAGCGGCTGCGCCAGTGTTTGCCGCCAAACCCGTCACCATCACCTCAGCGCAGCTTGCAGAGCTGCATGCGGGCCTTCCGCGAGCAGCAATCACCGCGGGAGGATCCTCCGCGTCATGCACCAGCTCGGGGTAGGCGCTGTTGGCGACGGTGGCGACGTAGACGAGGTGAGAGCCGAAGGAGATCACCGAGCCGCCCTCCGGCATGGCCATGCCGCCGAAACAGCCGGCGTTGTCGGTGACGAAGTCGAAGGAGCCGAATCTGTGGACAAGGCCACAAACTACGCGCTCCGCTGAAGAAGATCCCGTCCGAACAGAAACTCCAGCCAGCGCCGCTGGTTGCCCCACGGTGGGCGCCAACTGTCGTGGTGGTGTCACGGCAGATGCCATGGGATGGCTAAAGATGTGGGGACGATGGACGCTGGAGGTGTCCGGGGAGGGATCACGTGACGAGTAGCCGCGTGAGGTGAGAACAACGCACTGCAAACAACACGATCTACCCAGGTTCAGGGCCCTCGTGAGGAGGTAAAACCCCTACTCCTGCCTCTCTGTATGTATTATGATGTTTCTCCGAGTAGCCACAGTACAAATGATATTGCTACCGAGTAGCCACTCTCCTCCCTCCGAGTAGAGCTAGGTCAAGAACTTAGGGTTTCTAGGGTTCAATATGAGCATGTGTGAGCGTCTCCCAGCGTGTCTCGCGCAGGAGGCGGCGGGGCACCTTATATACATGGTACCCAGCCGGATACGTCCAAACATGGACAAGTGTCGACATAGTGTGCACACCGTCCTTCTTCCGGGTTCCCGCTGACAGCTTTGGTTCCTAACCTTGGCTTCATCTGGAAAGTCGTTGGGCAAAACTAGGGGACAGACTGGTATCACTGTACCTAGGCACAGAGTAGGCCCCCCTTATCCTGCCACGGCCTGCTTCCATGCTGTCACTGTCAGGCAGGCCGGTCCCAGATGAACAGTAGTTCGAATGCTGCCAAGTACGGACCCAGGATACGCGGGATCCTGTGTCAGAACGGCTCCTTTGACTTTCTGGCCCGAGTAGGTTCCCGCCAATTGTTCCCGCCAATTGTACTCGGGCCAACTCTTCTACTCGAAAGGATAGAACTCGATTGATATCTCCTTCTGGTCATCTTGAGGTGAGACTGAGTAGCAGTCGACCGGGTAGCGAGTACCAGGTAGTCGGCTACTCGACCAAACCTCTCTTCTGTAAGCCGCCTTTACCGCTTGTCTTTACCCTACTCGGGGGTAACCCCCCGACAGGTAGAGTTGTGTTAGTATTGTTTTTTCATTACTATATCTATTGGATAGTTTTTTATTAGTATAAAATGTTTGATGTTGGAAAGCAGTAGTACAGTTTTCGTGTTTATAACGGTGCAAATAGAAGCTTGTATAGACTGTGGCTAGACTTTTTCATGTCATGCCAGATGTTATTTTAATTCTATGCTTAGTAGTTAGCATGAATTGTCTCAAATATATGAGAGTGCTTAATGTGCCATTGAAAGAATCATGAGTTGTTTTTGTCATATTGAAGCATGAATTTTTGTGGTGTTCTCCTTCGAATGCTTTATTTGGTTTACTTGCCGCAAGCTTACACCATGTTTATGACTACAAACCAGTCACTTATATCCTCCACGATCATTTAGTTTTTGACTTGTAATACCCTTTATGCTTTGATTAATGATGTTTTTGTCGCTATGCATGATTATGGCAATTATTTCTCTCTTGATTTGCCGCTCCTAGTATTTTGCTAGCCTCCACCTATATTGAGCATGAGCTCTACTCGTGCATCTAACTCCCAAAAACAAAAGTTTTCCAGATGTATCCACCATACCTACCTAAATGTGGTATTTAACCGACACTCCAAATAAATTTCTCATGTGCTACCTTTAAAACCTTCAAAATTATTCCTGTTTTAGCTCATGAGGACGTAAATAGAGAATCTTTATTTCACTTGTTGATTGGACTTTGCACACCTGGACCAGTGGCTTCATCCTCTTATCCAAATGATAGAAGAGCTGGCAGCGGGGTGCCCAACCCCAAAATTGGTTACTATTAAATTCTCTTCACTATTTTTGCCCCTGATTTGTCAGTCAAAGCATAATTGTGTAAACAAAAGAGAAAGAGGGATGACCTTCTGACCCCAGTTGCGTCCTTCAATGGGAGCCGCTCTTGTGAAGTCTAGTTGGCTTGTGACGTACTGTATTTCCTGTTTACCATCCGTTGACATAAGCATACACCTCTCTAAAAAAATGTTTTCAATACCTATGTTTAATAAAATATAAAAAGCTCTAGCACATGAGTTAATCCCTGCTTCCCTCAGCGAAGGGCCTTTCTTTTACTTTTATGTTGAGTCTCGATCTTCTAACTTTATGCACAGTTGAGAGAGCATAGTTGCCATTCTGAGTTTAATGTGCATTTGTCCCAGAAACGTTATTAATTGATTCATGATGTGTTATTATTTGCTCTCAAATTATTTGTTCTAGTCATCCAGATGAACTTTGAAGGTGTCCTAGCATTTATGTTTTTTTCGACTCTTAAGGACAAGCGAAATATCACTTTTCTATGTTTTGTCTATGCTCGAAACAAACGTATAACTTTCAAGTGCATTATTATTCATGATGTTTTATTTTTGTTACTTTTCATGATGCAAGGTGATTGCTAAGTTTCATTGTTAAAATTATATCTATCATGCTTTGTTTAAAGTACTATGATCTCAGCATACTTATGCTTTTACAATTTCGATGATCAAGTTGATGTTGGTAGCATGCACCTCAGAAATTATTTGTTTTTATCGTTTACCTACTCGAGGACGAGTAGAAACTAAGCTTGGGGACATTGATATGTCATAAACGTATCCATAATTTCTAATGTTCTATGTTGTTTTCATGCCATATGCTACATGTTTAGTTTACACTTTATGTCATTTTTATCGATTTCCTGGGACTAACCTATTGACAATATGCCATAGAGCCAGTACCTGTTTTCTAATTTCAGAAAAGTTCTTCTGGAAATATTCTCGGAATTGGACGATTTGAAGTTCAGAAGTCTTAGAAAGTTGTCGCGCACACGGAGTCCGAAGGAGACCCGGAGGGGAGCCACAGGGGGCCCACAACATGGGTGCGCGCGCCCCCTGGCCGCGCACAGGGGTGGTGTGGCCCCCTGCTCGCCCACCGATGTTGCCCTATCACCTATATATTTTCCTCAAAGGGTTAACCCTAGAGACATAAGCCTTTTCCACGAAAAACACCCGCAACCGCCGTCATCGTAAATCCTAATTTGGGAGTGTTCTAGAGCTCTCCCCGGCACCCTGCCGGGAGGGGGAATCATCACCGGAGGGCTCTACACCACAATGCCCGCCTCTGGAATGATGCGTGAGTAGTTCATCCTTGGACTACGGGTCCATATCAGTAGCTAGATGGTTGTTCTCTCCTCTTTATGCGTCATGTTTAGATCTTGTGAGCTTCCCTACATGATCAAGATCATCTTATTGTAATTCTACATGTTGTGTTTGCTGGGATCCGATGAATATTGAATGCTATGTCTCATGATTATCTATCTATCATGTTCTTTTCATGTGTATGTTATTTATGATCTTGCATGCTCTCCGTTGTTAGTAGATGCTCTGGCCAAGTAGATGCTAGTGACTCCAAGAGGGAGTATTTATGCTCGATAGTGGGTTCATGCCTACCTTTCACTCCCGCTCGAGTGACAGAAACATAAACGGGTGGGGGATGTGCTATTGCCATTAGGGATAAAACAACAATGCTTTGCCTAAGGATGATGTTATTGTTTACATTACACACTTTGCTTACTGCAATTATCTGTTGCTTGCAACTTACTACCCAAGGTTTGCTCGGATGACATTCTGAGTGTGGATTATTAGTCATATATGCAGTTGGATGACGGTCTATGTATCTTGTTGTAATGCCCGCATGAATCACATAGTAATCATCATGTCATGCATATGCACTACGATGCGGCATTTATATCTGTCAATTGCCCAACTGTAATTTTTTCACCACACATGCTATCTATCTGTCTTGGGAGAGACACCTCAAGTAATTTTTTGTGCTTATTCCTCAGCTAATTCCGCAACTTTTTTGTTCTTTAAGTTTTTCGATCTGAGCAACTTAAGTGCCCCGAAAATATTCTTCTTTGCAGTCTGTTCTGGTTTTGGCAGATTCTGCCATTTTTATTGCATTTGCTCTTGTACGGTGTCAAGTGGATTTCTTTGCTTCATGAAACATCAGTGGCTGTAGCTAATGTTTAAAAGTATCAATAGAACTTGTGCCCATACATAACCCATGGATTTTTTATTGTTGCACTAACCCTCTAATGCGAATTACTCTTTGAGTGTGGTGTGAAGGAAGTTTCAAGGGTCAAGAGAAGAGGGTGATATAATGTGATCAAGAAGAGTGCAAAGGCAAAGCTTGGGGATTCCCCCGTGGTTCATCCAAGAAAATTTTAATAACACTCGAGCATCTAATCTTGGGGATGCCCAATGCATCCCCTTCTTCATCAACAATTTATCAGGTCACTTCTAGAGAAACTATATTTTTATTCGGTCTCATCATATTCAGTTTACTTGGAGCGTCTGTTTATTTTTCTTTTATTTTACTTTGTTTTCTTTGATGCAATAATATAGTTGTACACTAGCATTCTTTGTTTGGGATAGAGACACGCTCTGCTTTTTCGTTTGAATACTCGTTATGCTCGTATTCTTAGTTTTTTCTAGCTACTTCAAAATTCCTGTTTAGCTCTTCTTTTCATTGCATCTCTTATTCAGAGTTGTTAGTTTTAGTAGAGATGTGTGAGTACTCTCATGTTTTTTGTTGTATCATTTAGAGAGTTTTTGTTAAAACATATTTTGTATGGTGCTTGTTGGGAAAAGAAATTGTTGCTTGTAGTAGAATTTATAACGGTGCAAGTAGAAGCTTGTATAGACTGTGGCTAGACTTTTTCATATCATGCTAGATTTTATTTTAATTCTAAATCCTAGTGGTTATTTAGTAGCATAATTAGTCTCAAATAGCCGAGAGTGTTTAATGTGCCATTGAAAGAATCATGAGTTGTTCTTGTCATTTTGAAGCATAAATTTGTGGTGTTCTCCTTTGAATGTTTTATTTAGTTGACTTGGCGCATTCTCACACCATGTTTATGACTATGAACCAGTCACTTATAGCCTCTATAATCATTTAGTTTTTGAACTTTTGGTACCACTTATGCTTTGATTAATGATGTTTATGTCCCTATGCATGATTATGGCTCTTATGCTCTCTTGATTTGTCGCTCCCAGTCTTTTGCTAGCCTCCACCTGTACTAAGTATGAGTTCTACTCGTGCATCCAACTCCCGAAAACCCAAGTTTGCCAAATGTGTCCACCATAACTACCTACATGTGGAATTTAACTGCCACTCCAAAGTAAATTGCTCATGTGTTACCTTTAAAACTTTCAAAATTACTCATGTTTTGTGCTCCTGTTTTAGCTCATGAGGACGTAAATAGAGAATCTTTATCTCACTTGTTAACTGGACTTTCACACCCAGGACTAGTGGCTTTATCTGCTTACCCAATTGACTTAAGAGCTGGCAACGGGGTGCCCAGCCCCAGAGTAATACAACAAATTCTCTTCAGTATTTTTGCCTGTGATTTATCAGTCAAAGCATAATTGTGTAAACAAAAGAGAAAGATGGATGACCTTCTACCCAGATGCGTCCTTCTATGGGATCCGCTCTTGTGAAGTCTAGTTGGCTTGTGACGTACTGTATTTTCCGTTTACCATTCTTTGACATAAGCATACACCTCTCTAAAAAATACACACTCCCCCATGGTATGTGATTGTTGGCAGGCACCCGAGGATTCGGTTAGCCATGGTTTGTGTAAGATGGCTGGGAGGAGTGTCAAGCATTTTATACTCCTGTTTAATAAAATAAAATCTCTAGCACATGAGTTGATCCCTGCTTCCCTCTGCGAAAGTCCTTTCTTTTACTTTTATGTTGAGTCTCCATCTTCTAACTTCATGCACAGTTGAGAGAGCATAGTTGCCATTCTGAGTTTAATGTGCATTTGTCCCAGAAACATTATTAATTGATTCATGATGTGTTATTGTTTGTTCTCCAATTATTTGTTCTAGTCTTCCTCATGAACTTTGAAGGTGTCCTGGCATTTATGTTGTGCCCCACTCTTAAGGACAAGCAAAATATTGCTTTGCCATGCTATCTCTATGCTTGAAACAAACGTATATCTTTCAGTGCATTATTATTCATGATCTTTTATTTGTGTTACTTCTCATGATGCAAGGTGATTGCCATGCTTTATAGTTAAAATTGTGTTGAAGTTCTATGATCTCACTTACTTATGCTTTTACATTATTGATGATCAAGTTTATGTTGGTATCATGTCACCTCAGAAATTATGTGTTTTTATCGTTTACCTACTCGAGGACGAGTAGGAACTAAGCTTGGGGATGTTGATACGTCATAAACGTATCCTTAATTTCTGAGGTTCCATGTTGTTTGCATGTTTTTTCCTACATGTTTGCTACACACTTTATGTCATTTTTATCGATTTTTCGGACTAACCTATTGACAAGATGCCACAGAGCAAGTTCCATGTTTTCTGCTGTTTTTAGTTTCAGAAAAGTTGTTCTGGAAATATTCCCGTAATTGGAAAATTCGAAGACCGAAAGTCTTAGAATTCCGGAAGGTTCCATGGAGTCCCGAAGAGGCCCGGAGGGGGCCACAGGAGGGCACACCATAGGGCGGCGAGCCCCCTGGCCACGCCTGGGGGTGGTGTGGGCCCCTCGGGCGCCCACCGCCATCGCCCTTTTGCCTATTTATTCCCCCCGATACGACAACCCTAAAAATATACCACTTCGTCCCGAGAAACACCCGAGGCCGCCGTCATTGTCATCCTGAGATCGGGAGGGTTCTGGAGCTCTCCCTGGCACCCTGCCGGGAGGGGAATACATCACCGAAGGGGTCTACACCACCATACCCTCTTCCGAAGTGATGCATGAGTAGTTCATCCCTGGACTACGGGTCCATAGCACTAGCTAGAAGGTTGTCTTCTCCACTTTGTACCTCATGTTTAAATCTCGTGCGCTGCCCTACATGATCGAGATCATCTTTATGTAATGCTACATGTTGTGTTTGCTGGGATTTGATGAAAGTTGAATCACATAGTAATCTTTATGTCTTGCATATGCACTACGGTGCAACCTTCATTTCTGTCAATTGCCCAGCTGTAATTTGTTCACCACACATGTTATTTATATTTTATGGAGAGACACCTCTAGTGAACTGTGGACCCCGATCCATTTTCTCATTCTGATAATACACACACTATTTCCACTGCTTTCACACTGCTTCCACTATTTTCACATTACTGCTCCTGTTTTCATATTGTTCTCATACTGTTTTCCACACCATACATTTAACCTCTTTGTTATCAGCAAAACCGGTGAGATTGACAACCCCACTGCTTCGTTGGGGCAAAGTGAATTGTTTGTGTTGTGTAGGTTCCACGTTGATGCTGAACCGGTAGTGTGTCCTGCCATCTCAGCTGCATCAGCCTTCTGAAGTTACTCCTTCCTCCTACTCGTAGATTAAACCTTGGTTTCTTTCTGAGGGAAAATTGATGTTGTGCTCATCATACCTTCCTCTTGGGGTTTCCCAACGAGTGCAAGATCTGCACCATCAACTACGGGTCCATAGCAGTAGCTAGATGATTGTTCTCTCCTCTTTATGCCTCATGTTTAGATCTTATTGTAATGCTACATGTTGTGTTTGCTGGGATCCGATGAATATTGAATGCTATATCTCATGATTATCAATCTATCATGTTCTTTTCACGTGTATGTTATTTATGATCTTGCATGCTCTCCGTTGTTACTAGATGCTCTGGCCAAGTAGATGCTAGTGACTCCAAGAGGGAGTATTTATGCTCGATAGTGGGTGCATGCCTCCCTTTCACTCACGCTCGAGTGACAGAAACATAAACGGGTGGGGGATGTGATGTTGCCATTAGGGAGAAAACAATAATGCTTTGTCTAAGGATGATGTTATTGTTTACATTACACACTTTGCTTACTGCGATTATCTGTTTCTTGCAAATTAAGACCCAAGGTTTGCTCGGATGACATTCTAAGGGTGGATTATTAGTTATAGATGCAGTTGGATGACAGACTATGTATCTTTTTGTAATGCCTGCATGAATCACATAGTAATCATCATGTCATGCGTATGCACTAGGGTGCAGCCTTTATATCTGTCAACTGCCCAGCTGTAATTTTTTACCACACATGTTATCTATCTGTCTTGGGAGAGACACCTAAAGTGGACTGTGGACCCCGGTACATTTTCCTCATACTGATAATACAATCATTGCAATCTATGTTTTCATACTATTACTACTGTTTTACTACTGCCATCATTATTCTCTTTCATCTACTTCAAATAAATATTATTTTCCACACGGTACGTTTAACCTCTTTGTGTTCAACAAAACCGGTGATATTGACAACCTCACTGGTTCGTTGGGGAAAAGTGATTTGATTGTGTTGTGTAGGTTCCATGTTGCTTCTGAACCGGTAGTGCACCCTGCCACCTCTATTGCATCAACCTTCGGAATTGATTTCTTTCTCCTACTGGTCGATTCAATCTTGGTTTCTTTCTGAGGGAAAACTTGCTGCTATGCTCTTCATACCTTCCTCTTGGGGTCTCCCAAAGAGTGCAAGATCTGCACCATCAAGCATATTTTCTTGCGCCGTTGCCAGGGAGAAAGGGGATTTATGCAAGGGGAGTCTCTCACTTCCAATCCTTTACTTTGTTATTGTTTTTCTTAGTTTATTTTATTTTGTCTTGTTTGCTTCTCTTTATCACAAACACACAAAAATTAGTTCTTATTCTAGTTGTTATTTTTTATCCAGTTTTTAATCTTGCTAAAATGAGTACTCCTGTTCCTTTTACCATATCACCTAAGGAAATGATCATCACTTTCAAACAAGGGAGTGATGAGAATTTTAAAGAAGCATGGTCTATTGTTTTTTATTCTTATTGTAAAACTGAACCTAAAATGACTCTAAGTTTGTTTCTTCGTAGCTTTTACTTTGGTCTTGTTCTTTGCTATAGGTATGCTTTCGACACTGTAGTAGGAGGATATTTCCTTAATTATGATTTGGATCAAGCGTTTAATGCCATAAAAAATTGATTGCCACCTATAGATCACCTAGTAAAACTGATATAGCCCTTGCAAGCATTTATGCTAGATTGAACACTCTTGAGACTCGTGTTTCTTGTTTAAAAGAAGGTTATAATCAGATTCGTGAGCATTTTGATTATGTCCCAATAAATTTTGAAGACTCAAATATGATACCTACAGTAAAATTTATTATAAATGGGGAAACTTTTCATGCTCGTTGTGATATTATGTCTGAATTTTGTCTTATGCCTAAAGAGATTTATGAATCTTTGAATCTTTGGGAACTTTCTGTAACATCCCAAGTATGAAAAATAGCCATTAGAATGTTTGCTCTCTGTTATTTTATGTTTTGCATCATGACATCATGTTCATTGCATTTGTTTTGCTTGTTTTCCATTTGTTTTCCTCTGTTTTGCTTTGTTTTCCAACTGTTTTCCTTTGTTTTCCTTTGTTTTCTATTTGAATTTCAACTCAAATTTCAAACCTTTTGTTTCATACTTGTGATGTTACAATTTCCAAAATGATATTTCAAATCAAAACAATCAATTGTTCCATTAAAGTTGTGATTTCAAAACTGTTGATTTGTTTCTAATCAATAATTCATCTAATACCAAAAACATTTGAAATTCCAAACCAACATTCAAATGCCTTGTTCATACTTGTTATGTTACATTTTCCAAATAAAAAGGTTCAATTAAAACAACTAGTTGTTTCTATTTAAATAGAACTATTAACTTGTTATTTTATTTAATAACTCATTTAACTCAATTCTCATTCAAAATTCAAATCACATTGTCCAAAACAACCACCATGTTAAACTTATGAAAATTACACAACAATTATAATCTTTTGCTTCTAATTAAAATTATATGTTCACCCTATTTAAATTCTTGTTTCAATAATGTCACTTAATCCAAAAATCATTCAAATTAGAACCCATTTACAAACAGCACTTATATTTTGAATTTTTGGAAAAACCAAAACTTGGCAAGTGTTGCTATTACAATAAAGAGATTTTACAAATTTTTCCTAAAATATTCTACCCCAAAACTATCTCCTTTTTCTTCCTTTTCCAATCAGCAAAAAAAAAACAATAGAGCAAAAAAAAATAAAAGCAGAGCACAGGGAGAGAGAGAGGCCCAGCCCAACTCCTTTTCCCTTGGCCTGGTACCCTTTCGAGGTCGTCCTCAACCTCTGTACGGCGCCATCTGAACCTGTCCACGTAGGTACAGAGAGGAGCACGAACGGTGCAGCTCCTCCTCCTCCTCCTATATAGCCACCCCTAACCCTAGGGTTCCCCTAACCCTCCTTCTTCTCCCTCCTTCCTCTTCCCCCCGCCTCCATTCTCTTTTTTTCTTCCTCCTTTCCCTCTCTGCTCTCTGCAATTTCTTCTGAATCTCTGTAACCGAACACCACCTGAACCACCTCACCTCCCTCCGGTGATCGTCGGCGCTCGGGGCCCCCTCCGGCCAGGGAGAGGCCGGGAATGGAACCCTCCGGCCGCCCTCTCCCTCCTCCACCACTCGGCGCGGGCCGGGGGGCACCGGAGCGCCGCCGCCATGCTCCACTCGCCACCGTCGCTCCCTGCAGCGACCCCTACTGCTCCGCCTCCCTTTCCTCGAGGTGAGCCCCTCGACCCCTTCCTCCCTCCCTCCTCCTTCTAGCAGCACCCACACGGTCACCGCACGTCCACCGCACCCACAGCACATCACCACGGCGAGCACATCTCAGCTGCCGTTCGCCCCTGTTCTCTGTCGAGGTACAGAAACAAGCGTGCAGGTTTCAATTCAGTTAACACCGCAACCTGCACCTTAACCCCCCGAGTCCCCCTTCTCTGTCACAAACGCACAGCACACCGCACTGGTTAACTCCCTTGTGAGCAAGCCTCAGGTCCAGGGTTCGAACCCCCAAAGCCACACCCTTTTTTCTGTTTTTCTTTTTCTGCCCGAATTTCAGAAACTCAGATCTGAGCAATTACTTTTAAAATCCATATAAAATTGAATTTTGCTCCAAATTGAATGATTCAAATTCCTGCGGATTCAAAATCTTGTACCCTTTCCAATAGTAACAAAATTGCAACATGTTTCTGTAATACTTTTTGCACTAAATAATTAATTACTGAAAATGCAATAAAAATTGGAAACTTTGGAATTTCATAACTTGAGTTTGGTTCATCCAATTTAAGCAAACTTGGGCTCTAAAAATTTGTCTTAACAAACTCTACACATTGGTATTTTATTTGGTCACAATTGAATTAATTTTGAGCATGTTTCCCTCTGTTTACTAAAAATGGCAGAATAAGAATGATTATAGAAAATTAAATAATAAATTCAATAATAACCCAAAAATTATGTTTAATAGTTCAAAATGTTCAGTGAAACATTTGCTACATGTTTCCAACCTCTTCAATGAAATTTGTTTACTGTTTTGAATATTTTAAATTGGTGAAATATTTGAAATCTTGTTTAATTCACTTAATTTTGCAAAAATCATAACTTGGGCATAAAAATTCCAAATCCAACAAACTTAACATGTTTTCCAATCAACTTTTCATGTACTTTCCAAATATCAACTTTGTTTATTGTTTTGAATAATTTAAATTGATGAAAACAACTGTTTCTCAATTAATGCATTTAAAATTGCCAAAATAATAACTTGCTCATTTTAAATCCAATTTCAACAAATGAAATATGTTTTCCATGCAAAATTAACCCACCTTTTCAAATATAAAATTTGTTTCATGTTTTGAATAATTGAAATTGGTTAAATGATTTAAACCTTGTTTAAATCATTTAACATTGCTAAATTCGTAACTTGCTCAACTTAAATTATTTTTGAAACTATAAAATATGTTTTCAAACCATAAAAGTATAAGCTTTTCAATTATGAATCTCACTTAATGTTTTGCACAAATAAAAATTCAAATAAGTTCATGTTTGTATTAAATTCAATTAAAACTTGTTCAAACTTGTTTAATTCATAAGTAAATTATTCTAAATCCTTTTTCAACAAGTGAAACATGTAATCCACCTAAAATTGTGTGTTCTCATCAAATATGAACTTTTTTATCTGTTTTGAACAATTAAAAGTGGTGAAAACAACAACTGCTTGTGTAACACCTTTAAGGAACCAAAATTCCTTAACTTAATAACTACAATTCCAAAATTGGTAAACCTTATTTCCAATTGCTTCTATTGTTGTTATTTTGCTGTTTTCCTCATCCATGCATCATGCTAATCCACTTTCACATGTTGCTTAGTTGTAAAACAATTAATTCAACCATAATTCATGGGCTTTCCATATGCAATCCCAATTGCATGTGGGTCCATTTAATCATGTTATGTTACCATTTCAACTAGTTTATTTTGATGCATCAATTAAATGGTCATGCATCATCCCATGTTTGTGCATTATGCCATGTTATTGATTGTTTACCTCTCTGCGTTGTTTGTTTGCTTCTTCTCGGATAAACGACGACGTTGAGACCGACGATACTTACGACACCCCTTCTAAGGATTTTAGCTCAGTACCAGGCTGCTGAGTTTGCAGGCAAGTTATCACTCACATGAACCACTGTGTTCCTTTCAACATTGGTTACCGATACTTTCCGTTGTCTATTTCTGCTAGCCCTATGAATCGTTGCTTCTGTTCGATCCTATCCCATGTTATCCTTTAACCCTGATATAGCCTCACCTCCACACCTATAACCCCATTGATTGTTGCCCGTGTCTTACTAGCATGCTTAGGGTTGTTTTGCTCGAGTCTGCTGTCAGTTACTTTCTGTTATCATATTCTATTATGTTCTGGGGCTCGATGTAAAACAACAACCTGTTAATTTTGAGGTAATAATAATTTGCTGATAAGGCACCGGCAGGAGGCCCGGCGTGGTTTTGAGGCCTGCTAGTGTCAACCCTAATAGGAAAAGGGTCTTGTCTACTGATCCATGATGAGCGCACTAACCGCATGTGGGAAGCGAGTACGGGCGCCCCCCTCAATTTGATTCGATTCGCATCTCGTCCAAATCGCCACACTTAGTTCGGGCTTTCCATTTGATGCATGCATGTGCAGGTGCGACCCCTTGGCGCCAGGGTGGAACTTTTGTAGTCGGCATTTAGGGCGGCGTGGTCTTAGAGTGCTATGAGGGTCCCCTTTTCTTCGTGGGGCTCGATTAGCCGCGCACGCACAGCATGTCGTTCTTTGGGCTTGATGCGAAGAATAGTTGAGTTGTGTTGAGTGCCTCGCTTGGTGGGTTAGCTCCCCGCCTGGCGGGTCATTCTTACGTGTACGGCCAAATTGGTGCATCCCTGCAGGGTTAAATCTTCTCGAGAAGCCGTGTTTTCCGCGGTTATGGATTACTTGGTGAAAGTACTGGCTAACAAGTACTCAGAACAACTTACATCTAACTAATGATAACTTGACTAGTAATAGGCTTATTGACACAACAATATGAACCATCACTAATCCAACTGTGTGAGTTATCCTCGGATTGCTTCTTCGGATAAGGGGCGAGATCCAGGATGGGTTTGTTTGGGTGGTTAGTTATAGTTGGTTACGATACGCTATCTTATCCCATTCTGATAGCCGGAAGTTGTAGCATGTTTCTGTAGTTGGTTAGAGCAGCCAGTTGCAGCATCTTTTATATCCCCTTCCTTCCGTTGAACCCAAAGCATATGTGCTTGGTGTTGACGGGCTACACTTTGGTGAACTGTGAGTCTTGCTTGCCAGTACGTTTATGTACTGACCCCTTTGGGGCTGTGGTTTCCGCAGACTACGCTTACGAGGATCCCCGTGACGGCTACTACGTGGAGTTTGACGAGACTGCTGACGAGTAGACAGCGGACCCGGGCAGGATCCGAGACCTCGTGGATGGGCTCCGTCTTTTCATTTCCAGCCTCTTAGGCCTATTTGGATCTTGTCTGTACTCAGACATTTTGGATGCTTCCGCTGTGATGTAATGATGAATTGTTGGGACATGTGTCCTCTGGATGATTGTATTTGCTATCTCTGCTCTAATGAGAGCTATTTGCAACTTATTTCAATCTTTTGTGTCTTAGAGATCTGTTGTGATATCACTTGTTCAAATGCCGTTGACGTACCCTGTGTGTATGTTTTGAAGTACGTCAATGGAAGTATCTGGATTTCTACGGGATGGTTTGCGCAGACGATGAATAGTAAGAGAATGGTTGTCACACGTTTACGTGTTGGCCTACTCATATTGAGATGCGGGTGCCGGTATGCCCCGTAAGCCATTTCTCTACTGTTTAGCGGACTGTGAGTATCCCCTAGAAGTCCGGGTGCGACACTTTCTGAGGGAGGAGAAGAAATACCTCTCACTAATAAGTAATAACACCACTATATTTCCCATTGGGATATCTAAGGGAGTGTTTACGGAACTCCTAGGGAGAACGGTATCCACTGATTATCTTGTTATTGAATGTGTAGGAGGAGGCCAAATTACTCTTGGAAGATCCCTGCTCAAGCTCTTGGGAGCAACTATTGATGTAGGGAAAGGTACCATGACTTTCACCTCCAAACCGGGCTTCAATAATCAGTTCCCTAGGAGTAAGATCAAGGGTAAGAAAGGTAAACGTAAGCATCGTGGTTTTGATTTGGATGCTTCTTCACTTGAAAACACTTGATTCCATTTTTCTGGACCTAGCTAAAAGGCGTTAAAGAAAAGCACTTCTTGGAAGATAACCCATGGTTTTATTTTTGCTTTGTTTTTCTATGTTTTCTTTGAGTCAAGGTGTTGTATACTTCTGTAGAAACTCCTTTGTATATTTATTGTCATGTATTAGTTGTGTCAAGTAAAGTTTCTAACGAAAGTTGGAGTTGGTTTTGGATTTCTGCGTAGGAAACAGATTTCTGCTGTCCACTGTAAAAAACCGCATAATTCACAGAAAGATCAAAATGACCTGAAAATTTCTGTTCTTATTTCTCAGCTAATTACAAAACTTTTTTGTTATTTATGTTTTTCGATTTGAGCAACTTAAGTGCCCCAAAAAAATCCTATTTACAGATTGTTCTGGTTTTGACAGATTCTGCCTTTTTGCTTGCATTCTCTCTTTTACTATGGCAAGTGGATTTCTTTGCTCCACGAAACATCAGTGGCTATAGCTAATGTTTAAAAAGTATCAATGATGCTTGTGTCCTTACAGAACATGTGAATTTTTAATTGTGCACTAACCCTTTAATGCGAATTACATTGAGTGTGGTGTGAAGGAAGTTTTCAAGGGTCAAGAGAAGAGGGTGATATAATGTGATCAAGAAGAGTGCAAGGCCAAAGCTTGGGGATGCCCCCGTGGTTCATCCCAGAAAATTCTAATAAGACTCAAGCATCTAAGCTTGGGGATGCCCAAGGCATCCCCTTCTTCATCAACAATTTATGAGGTCACTTCTAGTGAAACTATATTTTTATTCGGTCACATCATATGAATTTTACTTGGAGCGTCTGTTTGTTTTCTTTTGCTTTTATTTTGTTTTCCTTGCGGAAATAATATTTTTGGATCCTAGCATTTTTTGTGTGAGATAGACACGCTCCGCTTTTTCATATGGATACTCTTTATGCTTGTATTCTTAGTTTTTCTTCTAGTTGCTGCAAAATTTCCTTTTAGCTCCTGTTTTTCATGCATCTCTTATTCAGAGTTGTTAGTTTTGGTAGAGTTGTGTTAGTATTGTTTTTTCATTACTATATCTATTGGATAGTTTTTTATTAGTATAAAATGTTTGGTGTTGGAAAGCAGTAGTATAGTTTTCGTGTTTATAACGGTGCAAATAGAAGCTTGTATAGACTGTGGCTAGACCTTTTTCATGTCATGCCAGATGTTATCTTAATTCTATGCTTAGTAGTTAGCATGAATTGTCTCAAATATATGAGAGTGCTTAATGTGCCATTGAAAGAATCATGAGTTGTTTTTGTCATATTGAAGCATGAATTTTTGTGGTGTTCTCCTTCGAATGCTTTATTTGGTTTACTTGCCGCAAGCTTACACCATGTTTATGACTACAAACCAGTCACTTATATCCTCCACGATCATTTAGTTTTTGACTTGTAATACCCTTTATGCTTTGATTAATGATGTTTTTGTCGCTATGCATGATTATGGCGATTATTTCTCTCTTGATTTGCCGCTCCTAGTATTTTGCTAGCCTCCACCTATACTGAGCATGAGCTCTACTCGTGCATCTAACTCCCAAAAACAAAAGTTCTCCAGATGTATCCACCATAACTACCTAAATGTGGTATTTAACCGCCACTCCAAATAAATTTCTCATGTGCTACCTTTAAAACCTTCAAAATTATTCCTGTTTTAGCTCATGAGGACGTAAATAGAGAATCTTTATTTCACTTGTTGATTGGACTTTGCACACCTGGACCAGTGGCTTCATCCTCTTATCCAAATGATAGAAGAGCTGGCAGCGGGGTGCCCAACCCCAAAATTGGTTACTATTAAATTCTCTTCACTATTTTTGCCCCTGATTTGTCAGTCAAAGCATAATTGTGTAAACAAAAGAGAAAGAGGGATGACCTTCTGACCCCAGTTGCGTCCTTCAGTGGGAGCTGCTCTTGTGAAGTCTAGTTGGCTTGTGACGTACTGTATTTCCTGTTTACCATCCGTTGACATAAGCATACACCTCTCTAAAAAAAATGTTTTCAATACCTATGTTTAATAAAATATAAAAAGCTCTAGCACATGAGTTAATCCCTGCTTCCCTCAGGGAAGGGCCTTTCTTTTACTTTTATGTTGAGTCTCGATCTTCTAACTTTATGCACAGTTGAGAGAGCATAGTTGCCATTCTGAGTTTAATGTGCATTTGTCCCAGAAACGTTATTAATTGATTCATGATGTGTTATTATTTGCTCTCAAATTATTTGTTCTAGTCATCCAGATGAACTTTGAAGGTGTCCTGGCATTTATGTTTTTTCGACTCTTAAGGACAAGCGAAATATCACTTTTCTATGTTTTCTCTATGCTCAAAACAAACGTATAACTTTCAAGTGCATTATTATTCATGATGTTTTATTTTTGTTACTTTTCATGATGCAAGGTGATTGCTAAGTTTCATTGTTAAAATTATATCTATCATGCTTTGTTTAAAGTACTATGATCTCAGCATACTTATGCTTTTACAATTTCGATGATCAAGTTGATGTTGGTAGCATGCACCTCAGAAATTATTTGTTTTTATCGTTTACCTACTCGAGGACGAGTAGAAACTAAGCTTGGGGACATTGATATGTCATAAACATATCCATAATTTCTGATGTTCTATGTTGTTTTCATGCCATATGCTACATGTTTCGTTTACACTTTATGTCATTTTTATCGATTTCCTGGGACTAACCTATTGACAATATGCCATAGAGCCAGTTCCTGTTTTCTAATTTCAGAAAAGTTCTTCTGGAAATATTCTCGGAATTGGACGATTTGAAGTTCAGAAGTCTTAGAAAGTTGTCGCGCACACGGAGTCCGAAGGAGACCCGGAGGGGAGCCACAGGGGGCCCACAACATGGGTGCGCGCGCCCCCTGGCCGCGCACAGGGGTGGTGTGGCCCCCTGCTCGCCCACCGATGTTGCCCTATCACCTATATATTTTCCTCAAAGGGTTAACCCTAGAGACATAAGCCTTTTCCACGAAAAACACCCGCAACCGCCGTCATCGTAAATCCTAATTTGGGAGGGTTCTAGAGCTCTCCCCGGCACCCTGCCGGGAGGGGGAATCATCACCGGAGGGCTCTACACCACAATGCCCGCCTCTGGAATGATGCGTGAGTAGTTCATCCTTGGACTACGGGTCCATATCAGTAGCTAGATGGTTGTTCTCTCCTCTTTATGCGTCATGTTTAGATCTTGTGAGCTTCCCTACATGATCAAGATTATCTTATTGTAATTCTACATGTTGTGTTTGCTGGGATCCGATGAATATTGAATGCTATGTCTCATGATTATCTATCTATCATGTTCTTTTCATGTGTATGTTATTTATGGTCTTGCATGCTCTCCGTTGTTAGTAGATGCTCTGGCCAAGTAGATGCTAGTGACTCCAAGAGGGAGTATTTATGCTCGATAGTGGGTTCATGCCTACCTTTCACTCCCGCTCGAGTGACAGAAACATAAACGGGTGGGGGATGTGCTGTTGCCATTAGGGATAAAACAACAATGCTTTGCCTAAGGATGATGTTATTGTTTACATTACACACTTTGCTTACTGCAATTATCTGTTGCTTGCAACTTACTACCCAAGGTTTGCTCGGATGACATTCTGAGTGTGGATTATTATTCATATATGCAGTTGGATGACGGTCTATGTATATTGTTGTAATGCCCGCATGAATCACATAGTAATCATCATGTCATGCATATGCACTACGATGCGGCATTTATATCTGTCAATTGCCCAACTGTAATTTTTTTACCACACATGCTATCTATCTGTCTTGGGAGAGACACCTCTAGTGAACTGTGGACCCCGGTCCATTTTCCTCATACTGATAATACAATCATTACAATCTATGTTTTCATACTACTACTACTATTTTACTACTGCAATCACTGTTCTCTTTCATCTACTACAAACAAATATTATTTTCCACACAGTACGTTTAACCACTTTGTGTTCAGTAAAACCGGTGAGATTGACAACCTCACTGCTTCATTGGGGCAAAGTGATTTCTTTCTGAACCGGTAGTGCGCCCTCCCACCTCAGCTACATCAATCTTCGTAAGTGATTTCTTTCTCCTACTGGTCGATTCAACCTTGGTTTCTTTCTGAGGGAAAACTTGCTACTGTGCTCTTCATATCTTCCTCTTGGGGTCTCCCAACAAGTGCAAGATTTGCACCATCACATACGATCGTGTCAATCTGTCAGCGCTCCGCTGTCTAGGAATCGGCAACAACGAAGAGAGACAACATTCCGGCATTGCTCGTTGGTAGCTCCAATCAACTATGATTAGAGATATTTATGAAACTGGAAGTTCTCAACACATGAGAGAAAACTATAATTAGATCTAGGTCTAATCGAGAGAGGACACCTCAAAACCCAATTAGAAGAGGCTCTAATTCAATTAGAGGGTCTCTAATTATAAGCTCTAATTAGACCCTCTAATTTTACTAGAGAGAGATAGAGAGAGAGAGATTGAGAGCCAATTGTGTGTTTTGCTATGAGTCTTGAGGTGCGTTATATAGTGGGAGGGAGGAGAGACTTTCCAAAGGAAGGGGAGTCCTAGTTGATATAGGAGGAGGGTGGCCGCACCACCTCCCCTAGCCCAACTCAGATTGGGAGGTGGAGACCAACTCCACCTCCTCTCTCCCTTCTATTTTCTTTTTCCATTTTCTTTTTCTCTCCAATAAAACCAGGAAAAATACCGGGACGATGAGTACCAACTTGTGAATCCACTGGGGCCGACCTGGAGTCCCCCTAAAGTAGGGTTCAGCCATGACGACGAAATCTTCTCTTTCCCGGCACTTCTTCCTTATATGGAAAGTCCCCGAAAGTCCTCCGGAACCACTTGATCCCTATAGATAAAATCATCAATATTATCTAACGATATTAGAAACATATTTCTAACACCCCGGGACATCTGTCCTCTGCAACCTCTCATATAAAATCTTCCTAACACTGACATAATTTCTCTCTTATAGTAACTTCCCCGAAACTACTCTGATTGACACCGGACTTGTTTCTGTGACATCGTAACGACATCGAACATTCATAAAACCAATAACAACATATTAATTCTCTCAATTAAAGGTTAGGGCGGCTTAAACATGTGACTCGTAAAGGCTCGATAACACATAGACATGTTCGGGAACTTACCCAACAATAACCAAAAGCGAGCCATGCTGGCTCTTGTGTGTTCCCAAAGAAGAAGAAAATCTTATAAGCTACTCATTGACCTTGTTCCCTTAACTTCACTATAACAACAATATTAGGAGGTGATACTATGTGACCTGGTCTGATAAATAATAACACATAAAGCTCGTTTATCGATATCGTTCTGTTTTCTCATCCATATCCTAGATGACCTTGTGATAAATCACACGGCCAGCCGATATGTCATCGATGATATTGAGAGGGTCTAGAGAATGTATCTCTCTGTCATCTAGAGGAGTTAAGTACTATTATTGAATGATCTCACTTCCATTACACTTTCTAGATCATACCCTGATATCACCGTTATGATCCCCAGTTACGGCAAGACGGTTGATGATATCCAAAGTATAACTTTTGATTGTGCGATCACTAGATATTCTCATAGTATAGGAACTATAGTAAATGCTAACTGCATATGTATTTGCTAAAATACATTATGATTGTTTAGTATCTTTTAGCAACAACATACACTTGGGTCGGTTCAGTACTATTGTTACCCTAATAATAAACTCTTATGGTTTGCTAGACTTTCATCCAAGTCCATGATCAGGAAAATATGATAATATTACAAACCATAAGCTAATATTAGAGACAATATTAGGAAATCTTGTTTGTTTATGTCTTCACACCCGCACAAACATTTTCCTTTGAAAACTCGCTTTTCAAGTGCTATAGCGGTTGTAGCATGATGACATAAACTTATATATAAACTTACAGATAGAATAATAATTGAATATTATTGTCTCTAGGGCATACCTCCAATATCCACGAGACAGAGGATTTGGGGGTCATATTTAGGGTGTGACGGTGTCGGCAATGCTTTGGTTTTGTCCGGTAGTGTGTTTTTTCACACCCAAAGTTGTCTATATTGGAGGGTGCCGGACATTATTTAGGGCGTGTTTGGTAGCCCGGGCCAACCCAGCAATTCCCATCCCAACCGATATTTCAGACATTTTTGTTGTTTGGTAGCCCGGTTCTCCCGTGTGGGCACTGCCAAACTCACCCAGAAAAGAGCTCTCATCCCTTCCCGCTAGAGAAGCTCAAATCGAGCTTCGCAACTCGGCAGGTCTGACCTAGCTCGGTAAATCCCCCATGTGCCCTACACGTGGGTCGAAACCCAACAAGGGTCAATCGCCCCACCCCCTCATTTCCCCCCAACCGCATTCGCTCACTCCAACTCTTCCTCATCTGCCCAAACGAGAACCACCGCCACCTCCTCGACGCCTGACTTTGCCGCCTCATCCTCGACGCCGGCCTCTGCCGCCTCCTCCTTAATGCCAATCTACGCCGCCTACTCTAGTCATCACTTCAACAGGTTGGCCGTTCCTCAATCTGCACCGCCTTGACGCACCGGACCGCAGCCTCGCTACCAAGCTCCGCCTTGACACGACGGCAGCGATGAGTGATACGTCCAAAATGCATCTATAATTTTTGATGGTTTCATGCTACTTTTATACTTTTGATAATTGTTTTTATATTAAATTTATGATTTATTTGGACTAACCTACTAATAGTTGCAAAAGTGCATAATGTTTTTGTTTTACACTTTGATGCGTAGGAATTATAAAAAATAAAAGAAGAAACCTTGTTGGAGTCGAATAGGGACTTTCCTGAAATCTGTCTGAAAACTCTTTTTAAATATTGCCACGTTACGGATCGAAGACATCGTCAGACGGAAATATCACAGAAGAAAAAGTTGTGGGGAATTTTGCGACGTACCATCTAGAATTATAATCCGCCTGATTCCGTGTCCGTACGGCCGAGATACGCCTGATTTACCGCAGCCCTAGATGGGATGGCAGAAATCCATGAGACTATATAAAGGGAGAAAACCTAGGTCGTGGGAGACACACCATACCACGAATTTTCAGCCACCAAAGCCACGTTTTAGCCTCCCCATGGACCCCATCTCCATGGGGGAGGAATCCCAAGACCATGAAGGAAGAGCGCTAAGGGGCGGCGCTCCCCCATGATACCAGCGGCGCAGGGAAGGAGTCCCTGCGCCACCGCCGGCGCCGCCCTGTGCCCCGCACTGTCCTCTCCACCATCTTCACCGTCATCTCCATCACCTCCTCCTTGTATACATTGGTTCATCCTCCCACACACATTTGTACTTCCCTATGTAAACATGATGTTTGACGTTATAAATTATTTGCGGATGATCTGTTGCATCTATGTCATGTTTGTGTAGATCTCTTTTGTCATATGATTGATTGTTGAATCTCTATGGATGATTTGAGCTATATATTGAATTTGTTACAGTCCTATGGTGCCCATCATATGTTTGTGCGCGCATGGATCACATTATAGGGTTTGTAGTATGTGGAGAAATATAGAGGGAGGGTTGCTTGAATGACAGAAACATGAGCCTCAATCTAGTGATTAAAGCATATGGGATAAAGAGAACCTTTAGATCTTAATACTATAGTTGGGTATTTTTATCTTAATGTATCTTCTAATAGTTACAGATGTTTGCTAGAGTTCTAATCACAAGTACTTGCAATCATTGGATAGTGAGAGGTTCTTAGTTTTGCATCTCCCACATAAAAGAGGAATATCAACATTGTATTTGACTATTTGATCATGGATAAATCCATCACAATTACCACCACTTTTCACACTCATGATACTGTTAGTCTATAGTAATTTAGTGTACTTTATTGCTGCAGCAACTAACTTTATTTTCATATATTTATTATCTTGCAAAGCTATCTCTCATGCCCGTATTATTGCTCTAATATTATTTCCAAGATAAAGTAAACGTCTAGTGTGCGTAGAGTTGTATCAGTGGTTGATAAAACTTGAGAAAACATTTATCCTACCTTTAGATACTCGTTGGGTTCGACGCTATTACTTATCGAAAAGTCTACACACGATGCCATATACTTGTGGGATATCAATGAGCATCGCCACAGTTGCGTCTCCACGGCCAGCCAAGGACCCGGTTGCGTTTTTGACAAGGACCTGGTTGTTTTTTGTTTCTGTTTGCAAGGACCTGCCTGTTTTCTATTTTGTATACAAGGAGCCGATTGTGGTTCATTTTATATTTAGGGGTTTTGTGCAAATTATGGACATCCTCAGCATCCCTTCATCCATACAACCCACCAAACAAGAGATGCATTCAACATGTCTGAGCGAACACGGCTAGCGAACACGTGAGAAAACCTGAGCTGAGCTTGGCTAAGGCCACCTTGTATGAGTTTGGATAGCTAATCTCCGCTCGCCCTGGCTACCAAACACACCCTTAGGCGTTCCCGGCAGAGATGCTCTTAGACCATCAATAGAATTCGTTCAAAGCAAAAGTGGGCCAGAGTTGGAATCAGTGGCGTTTGGCTGCATTGTGTAACTTTGATTCAACTTAGACATAGGAGAGATAATTGCAAAAAACCACCACATTTCACGTAACCATTTAAAAAACTACTCCCTCCGTATCGAAATGTAAGATGTTTTAGCATTTCTTAGACAAAGCGAATCTAGACATGTTTTAGTGTAACATACATATGAATCTATACACTAAAGCACGTCTAGATACGTTTTGTCTAGAAAATGCTAAAACATCTTATATTGTGATACGGAGGGAGTATCACTTATTTATTCGCACAATCGCTGCCATTACTGAGGCTTGTCGTGACATATATCCACCACTTTTACCGGAACGATTGCTTAGCTCGTTTAATCTTGTAACCGACAGTGGAGCCTGTTGTCAGTGGCGACGTCTTGATAATGTAACTGATGACCTAGACCCACTCGTCAGCCCAATTAATAAATAAAAAACTAAAATAAAAAATATCAAAAAAGTACACGCTGCAACGTGTAGCTAGCTGCCCCGTACGTGTCAAATACATATCTTTTTCTCGTATTAGAAAATACACTAGCCAGCAACAACCTACTTATTTTTGTTGTACAACTAGCTGCAACGTGTGTTTTTTGTACGTGGCAAATATGTATTTTTTTCATACGTGGCAAGTACGTATTTTTTTTGTACATGCAAAACCACCGTATTTTTTTCATACGTCCGTGGTAGCAAAAAAATATCACGCACGTACGTGCTAGCTGGAAAAAATGTCACGTGCGTGTAAAACCGTATTTTTCATACATACGTGGTAGATAGCTAGCACGCACATACCTTCGGCTAGCTAGTGCGTGCGTATTTTTTTTCTAATTTTCTTTTTTTTAGATTTTTTTTATTAATTTGGCTGACATGTAGATCCGTTTGGTCACTTCCCGTGTCAACAACGCGCCACGGCACTATTGACGACGGCCATATTTGCCAGTTTCGTGTTTATACGAGCTAAGAGCATCTTAACAAACCCTGAAATTTCTGAAACTGTAAATCGAGTTCAGTGCAAACTGGGTTGCAGTTTCAGAAACGTCTTGTGGAGAATAGAAACAGCAAACAGAACTGCAATATCAAAAATTTAAACTACGCGGGAGATCATCCACACTAGTTCGTCGCGTTCTTCGTTAAGATTACAGCGCGAGGGGGGGGAGGGGTGTTTAAACATAGCCACAGATAGCCAAAATGTGCAGAAGACGTGGCCCTAACCCTAGCTTTACAAAATCGAGCTCACCGGAGATCCAGGGGTGCGGCCGCGCCTTCGCCGAAGTGCGTTCACTCCTCGTCGGAGTCGACGTAGATGACGACATCTTTGCCCTTCTCGCGCGCCTTGGCGGCCTCCTGCTCGTGGAGGAGGCGGTCCTGCTCGAGGCCCTGCTCGAACATCAGCTGGTCGATGTCAACCTCGCGGCGGCGACGCTTGGCGTCGTTTTGGCACTCCTCCTCGGAGCGCGCCGCCACCGCGCAGGTCACCGTGGCGAGGACCTCGTCGGGGACGAAGTCCTCGTGGGTCACTGAGCTCTCGAAGGCGGCCGAATCGTAGGTCTCGAAGCCGTCTTTTTCCACGGTGACCTCGCGGGCCTGCACCTGATTGTGCGGCGACGATGTCGTGGTGGAGAGGGTCCAGGTGCCGAAGGAGCTACCCTCGTCGAACTCTGGAGGACGGGAGGCACGTGGAGGATCTCGAACTACACGGTCTCCCGCCGCAGCAGCGACTCCAGCACCGGGAGCCCCCTTCCCGTCCATTTATGGCCCGACCGCTTCCGCATGGCGTAGGCGGCGACGCACCTTGCGCCGCTCTTGCTGCAGATCTCAGGGAAGGGCGTCCATGGGCGGCGAATTCGGCGGCTGGAGCAGAAGATGGGAGGGGAACGGCGGTGAGGAATTGGGCGTGGCTGCGGTGGCGGAGGGGAGTGTTTGGCCCCGCAAATGGGTACCCAAACTGCTTTTATGGCTACCCCTGTGCACATTTGCGGATGTCTTGATATCGTTTGCGAGCCGGACTAGGAATATAGAGTCTCCCCTACGTATCAAACTAGACCCGGCCCGTAATGTCACACGAATTTTTCAGTTCCCGTGTTTTTGCCGCTTCTGCCAGAGACGCTATCTATCAGGACAAGCCCAATAGTGGTGGCCATTTGCCAAAAAAATAAGCTGTGGTTTTTCAGATGGTTAACCGAAATATGGTGTTGTTTTTTGCAATTATCTCGTCATGGTCCCGGCGAAAATAATAAAGAATTCCTATCGCTCTACTGATTTGCATGCTGCCCCCAGTTGCATGCTGCATGCGAGATGAGAAATGCTTATTTAAATGAATGAATCGGATGGGAACCGAATTAACTTGTTGATTCGCTTTTTCTTTTCTGACGCCACGCATTGATGCTCTGCGATGTACCGAACCGGTTCCATGCGTCCTTCGAATCGCTTTTTTATCACACTGTGGGTGGTTATAGTGGGAGTTGTTCGTGGGAAATAGTGGGAGTTGTTCGTGGGAAGTAGTGGGAGTTCTTCTCACGCACTGACCAGTGCGAAACGTTGGCGAGGGGCGGGCGCGATAGGCGACGATGGTGACAAAGAAGCCTCGGATTGTCATAGTGGGAGCTGGCATAGCCGGACTGTCGGCGGCGCAGCAGCTGTGCGGCGCGGGCCGGGACAAATTCGAGGTCGTGGTGGCGGAGGCCGGATGCCGAGCCGGCGGCCGGGTATTCACGTCCGAGTTCGCCGGCCACCGGGTCGAGATGGGCGCTACGTGGGTGCAGGGCGTGGACGGGAGCCCCGTGCACGCGCTGGCGCGCGACGCGGGCGCGCTCCAGGATGGTGCATACGACCTCCCGTACGAGCGCATGGACGGCGGGTTCCCCGACCGCGTGCTGACAGTCGCCGAGGGTGGCAACGTCGTCGACGCGGATACGGTGGCCAAGCCGATCGAGGAGCTGTACAGGGGCATGATGGACGCCGCTCGCGCCGGCGACTCTGACGGCGGAGGAGGAGTGGAGGAGTACCTGCGGCAGGGGCTGCGAGCGTACCAGGCGGCGCGCCCCGGCGGGGGCAAGGAGCTGGAGGAGGTCGAGGAGGCGCTGCTCGCCATGCACATCAATCGGGAGCGGACGGACACCTCCGCCGATGACCTCGGCGACCTCGACCTCGCCGCCGAGGGCGAGTACCGCGACTTCCCCGGGGACCACGTCACGATCCCGGTGGGTACACCCGCGTGGTCGAGCACCTCGTGGCCGCGCTCCCGCCCGACACTGTCCGTCTCGGCCTCCCACTCCGTCGTATCGACTGGAACGAAACGCCGGTGCGCCTCCACTTCTCCGACGGAGCGACGACGCTCACCGCCGATCACGTCATCCTCACGGTCTCTCTCGGTGTCCTGAAGGCCAGTATCGGCAAAGACGTGTCTACCCCGGGCGCTATCGCCTTCGACCCGCCGCTGCCACAGTTCAAGCAGGAGGCCGTCGCGCGGCTGGGCTTCGGTGTTGTCAACAAGCTGTTCATCGAGGTGGAAGCCATGGAGGCGCCGGAACCGGCCGAAGGCGGCCACGAGCAGCTTGCCAGGGCGGCGCCGCCGGCTTTCCCGTTTCTTCACATGGCCTTCGTCGGGCACGTGGCGAAGATCCCGTGGTGGATGCGCGGCACCGAGTCGATCTGCCCCGTCCACGCCGGCTCCAGCGTAGCCCTCGCGTGGTTCGCTGGGAGAGAAGCCGCGCACCTCGAGTCCCTCCCCGACGACGACGTCATCCGCGCATTGCACGGGACGCTGGACTCGTTCCTCCCGGCCCCACCGCGCAGCCGCAGCGCGGCAGCGGCGAGGGCAACGTCACGGTGGAGGGTGAAGAGGATCAAGAGGAGCCGGTGGGCCGCGGACCCGCTGTTCCTCGGGTCCTACAGCTACGTGGCCGTCGGATCGAGCGGGGAGGACCTCGATCGGATGGCTGAGCCGCTGCCACGCCGAACGGAGCCTGACCTGACGCCGCCGCGGGTGCTGTTCGCCGGCGAGGCGACGCACCGGACGCACTACTCCACGACGCATGCAGCCTACCTGAGCGGCATACGGGAGGCCAACCGGCTGCTGCAACACTACTGCTGAGATCAATTCTTGCGTATTTCCTTAGACGCCAGCGGCCAGCCATATGATCGTTTTTGCTAGACCAACTACTCGATTGAGCCTTCTGGCCTACAAGTTTTTGGTGTCGTGACTTGCTTGTTTTGATTTGACACGCTTCATTCCCGGGGCAAGTAGCTAGGCTAGGTTGTTCGCATCATCAATCCGTTTGTTGTGGATTGATGATTTTGTTATCTTGTGTTAGGGTCCGTCTCTCGTCTAGTTTGTCACCTTAGTATTTTCAGAACCAGAGTGTTGCAAAACCGAAGTACTCCCTCCGTCCACTTTTATAAGTCCCACTTCTTAGCATATCAATAGTAAGAAGTGGGCCTTATAAAAGTGGACGGAGGGAGTATTTCATTGCCAATCAAACGAGTACTTCAGTTACGTACGTAAAGTCCCAGGAGCGGCGACTACGAGGGAGACGGTCGATCTTCACCGGCCGGCGTGCTGGTCCCCTCTCCCTCCGACTGCTGCTCCGGCGGCACGAGAGAGTGGGGACCCGTTCCTCCGCTCGGTAGTTAGGTTTTGGTCCTGTAAATCGTGGTGTGTCGTTGGCGTGATGGGAGCAGCGCCGCGACGAATAAATCTGCCTCAACTCTACTCCCACACCGGCGTCGTCCTTCATGGCGACGTCTCGGAGTTAATGGCATCGTGTGTTTGTCGATCTTTCAGATGGGTGGCGTTAGAGTTCATGGATGGTGGCGGCGAGGCGGTGGCGGCGATCCCATCAGGTGTGTCTCTCCTTCTGCTCTGTCCCCGTTGTTGTGGTGTTGTCTCTGACGTCATGGTGGAGCAGAGAGGATTGGTCTCCCGGGAGTACGCGCAGACGGCTGCTTGCGCAATTGACAGCTGGAAGATGGTGCATCATGTGCTGGATTTGTGGTTGGAGACTGAAAGTTTTGGTATCCTTCTCCGACGATGTAGTCGTGCGGGGATGTCAGGTCTGGAGTTTGATGACGTGTCCGGGAACACGTTGTCCTGGTCCGATTCGTTCAACAACAGTGGTTTCGCTTCTGACAAACTACTTTGGAGGTCCGTAAAGCTGCGGATCAGCGATGGAGCCGCGTCGAGCTCGGGTGAAAAGGTGATCTGGCTACTCTCTCTTGGTGGTCGTTTCGGTGGTGCCGAAGGAGAGCGATAGGCGCTGTTTTTTCACAGAATTATCCTATCCTTTCAGTATTGTAATGTCGGTGTTTACGTGTCTTGTAACCGGATTAACCGTATGAATGAGAACGTATTACTGTACTTCAGTTTTGTAGAATGTTTCGGTTTAGAAAAGGCAGGTAGAGATTGTTTTCAATAAGCAAAAAAAAACGTAGTTTTATTGGACCCAAACGCCTTAAAATATTTAATACTTCAATATATTTTAAAGCTGAAGTATTCTTTAAATACTTTAAAAATACAAAGCTACCTACGATGATGTTTCCCGATACGGTGATACGGTCCCAGAGATGCATCATGGTGGATAAGAGCATCTCCACCGGCACCCCCAAAGGCCCAATGGGGTCCGGATCAAAAAAAACTGCCGCAAATTTTCTGTCCGGTCCCGCCACCACCCGTCCCCAAAGGTGTCCACCCGCCAATTTTCAGTCCGGTCCCGCCACCACCCGCCAAACTTGGGGGCTACCTGGGGGCGACGGACATTGTCCGGTCACCCCAACCGACATGCGTCCCCCGCCCGTCAGTGAGAACAAACCGCCCCCGGCGTGAGTTAAGGTTTCGTGCAGGCGACCGGTGTGCGTTAATGCCGCTCGCCAGTTCCCTATGCGACGGGACGCCGGCCTGCAGCACGCCAGCGAGTTACACCGACGACACGAAGCAATGCTTCCGGTGCTGGCGTCGTGCCTTCCCCACGCAAGGCATTTACGGCGGCGCCGCCCTTCGGCCAAGGATAAAAGATGAAGCCTTTTGCCTCGCCGTGCACATCCTCTCCCCCCTCCCCACGCCTCGCCGTGCACATCCTCTCGCCGTCGACATCGTCTTCTGCGGCAGCACCATGGCCAACAACTGGGAGGCCTCCGGCTCCAAGCTAACGAGCGGGCGCACCATCAACACGGAGGGCGCCTACGAGCTCTACCGATATGGGCTCCTCGCCCCTCCGACTGCCGCATCTCGAAGGAGTGGCCATCTCCGACGGCGGCCTTGTCATCCCACCGGTTCCCCGAACGGGGGAGCAAATTCGTCGGTACATCGCGAGGCGTTGCAACTGGATGACGCTGGCAGAGCGTCGCCTCCCCGAGAACGACGACATCCAGCACAACTGGGGGCGCTGGATCAAACGCTTCGAGCAGGAGCGGCAGGCCGTCATCAACCTCGTCGACGGCCCAGACATGCTCCCCTCGCGGTGGAACGCCATTGGGCGCCGCCACTGGTGGGATCGGACTGGCCACACTGTGGCCAGCGCGATCGAAGCCGCGAGGCAGCACGCCGCGATGGGGAACGTCCTCCTGCTCCGGCTGTTGCCACTGCCGCCGCCGTGGCGCACCCCCATCGAGCAGAGGCGGGGAGCCCTAGACATCGTCATCCGCGATGGTTCACGCCGCCGCACCCCTCCCCGCCAGCACTCTCCACCTCGGGGTCGCCCTTTCCTCCGACGACGGCACCCGGAGCCGCAGCCGCGCGCCACCGTCAAGGAGGAGCCGCAGGTTGACGACTCGTACAGACTCCCGTCGCCGTTGCGCGACCCGATGGACAGTGACAGCCGCGGTCTCCTCGCTACCATGTCCATGTCGGTGGCCATGTTAGATAAGGAGGCGTCGGGTTGGCTTGGACGATACAGTCCACCACGGTGGATGCATTCGGGAGCCACGGCGGTTGCAGCAGCATGACCACGGCCACCTCCAGCACCCGCACCACTCGCGCCGCCCCCTCCTCCAGCCACGTCAGCACCTCCTCCTAGGGGAAAGTCGTCGTCCTCGACGCCAGCGACGATGACGACGACTCGTTCTACTGGAGCAACGACGAGTAGGCTAGGGTTAGGGTTAGGTCTGCGACGACGCATTTGCGATTTTATTCAAATTTTGTAAAATATTTCTAAATTTGAATAAAATTGCAAATTTTAATCGCCAGTTTGGCGTGCACAAGGTATTTGTGTTTATAACGTATAAAAATGATCGTCGATTGCGGGCGCCGCTGTGGCACCCGCCCACCAAATCGTCGAACCCAGGTCTGGCGCCCCCCAAAGGGGGACGAATTGGGGGTGCCGGACACGAATTTGATGGGTGCCGGTGGAGATGCTCTAAGATTACTATTGGCATCAGACTAGCAAAGACCAGTAAAGGCCTGTCCTCCTCTGCACATTATGGAAACGTGCTTAATTGTGAAATACAAAAACTATGCAAGCTTGAGCTCTCCAGTTTCGATAGAGTATTTTTGTTTTCTGTCAGCTCGAGTCACATTTGATGTACTTTGTTTTCTTTCTCTTCTTTTACTTCTCTGTCGAAATAGTCATGGTAAAAGCCGGGCATGGCCAACTCCTATGTCACGATCAAAGGCTAGAGCATGGCCCTGACAGCGACCCTCTGAACAATGGCCAATGCCTTGCCATGTGTTCATTGACCACAAGGGTGGCGACCAGAACATCAAATAACCATCATGAAATATACTTTCATATTGTGTATATTTGGTATTGTAGTTTTTTATATTTTCATTAGTATAGTTGGTCAAACTTTAAAAGTTTTACATTAAACAAAAACTATATGCATCCTATTTTGGGAAGGAGCGAGTATTTTATAGTTCATAGTCATTTATGGAGTATTTTATAGTTTTGCTTTATCTCGGTTAACTGAATTATTTTGGAAAGCTCGGTATTTTTAGAATTAATCTTCATTTAGTTTAATCTACACCACTTTCACATCCCTCAAATACATACAACTACCGTGTGTTCAAAAAACTATAAAAGTACTGTATTTTATGCCCCATTGTATTCACTTGATAGTTTTACTTGGAGATAAGTTTTTTCTTTGTAAAATTGGCCATTCTATTGTGTTGCAATTTTAATCTACATTGTTTACACTTCTAGAAAATATGATTTGTAATGAGTGATTGCATTCATCTACTATTTTTTATTTGTGAAATTGACTAGCTTTGTCTGAATTTCTAGTTGACCGATTTGTTTCTGAAATTCTGAATCGCCACTTGGACACAATGTCTTATTATGTAGGCAAAACATGTAAGAAAACCTTATTATAGGCACACTGAAATTCTAAACCTCTCATGTCATCCGTTACTAGTACACAACCATACATTGGAGTCGGTTCACGTACAATGGATAGAGTCGGGGTTCGTAAACCGGCTCTGGGCCAGGGCCGGTTCTAGCAACCGGCTTTGATGAGCAAATCACTCAGACGGACGTAAATCATACCTGTCTCTAATATTGCGTTATCGGAGATTTTCGTAAATATGGTCCGTCACTAGTAACATATTTTCTGAGACGGCTAAACTATTTGGATGTCTGTGATGATATGTTGTGCAGACGGTGTCTTCTTGTGACCGTCTCGGGAGTAGTGTGGACCTCCGGATTTTTTCCGGGGGTCCGAGATGCGGTACTGGCTGCACAGCTAGGATTTCAGTGATTATATTTTGGTATACGTAAAGCAGTATCAGACATAATTAACGCTATCTAGATGGCTATCACATATAATTAGAGTATAGGTACATACGTCTCCAAACTTAGCATTGTTCACATAGTATCTAGAGGCTAGTTCATCAAATGACAGTACTTGGGGCAGAGGCATAGCAACAAACTATATAGACTTCCCTAAATGAGTACCATCTCAATCATAATCTTCAAGTTGGGGTCATTACTCCTCCGCGGAATGATCAACACGAGTTGAACAGCCCGGAGATTCTTGACTTGGATGAAATTCTTCCACCCCAGATTGTCGAAATCCATACGGTCATCTGCAGCTCTCTTGCTGTACGTAATGGTGACGGCTTTCCCTCATGCTCGAAGTTGAAGTGCAGTATTTCTGTGAGGTGGCATGCCTGCTATGTTGGCTACCTGCTTAGGTAGTTTCTGCGCATGAAAAATAGTGTCATACATATATATACCACATGAAAAATGGAATCTGATAGGTAGACGTGCGTACCATACCATGTTTGATCACATTTGTGCTCGTCAAGCGAGTCGCAAATAAAAGCCCGACAAAGGGGAAGAAGCATAACTAGGAGGTTCTTCTCATGGGTGGTGAGAGCTCTTTGGACAACAAGGATTGTGCTAAACTAATCATCATCGTTAGTCTCATATGCTGAATTGATTATGGTATCATCGTCTTCTGAAGTACTGGTCGTGATCTCATCATCACTAGAAATGATCTCCTGAACACTCTCATCTTTATGATGAAGGCAATAGAGATTGTAGGAGGTGGAACCATGTTAAGCATAATCAAGTCTCCTGGGTTGAGAATGTCCTTGTCCTTGATAAAAATTTTCCACTGCCCGCCATACAAGAAGGTCCTGGTCCTTTCTTTTTTGACACTCATGTTGTAATGACTCTCGTGGGAAGAAACACCACCAAATCGTCTACTAGATCATTGAAATGACGCCTGACCTTGCACGGTACAACATGTGCAAAAGAAACGAATGGAAATACCTAAATTATTTGCATGATACAAGAAAACGAATGCACAGAACTAAACATAAGGAAAAGGGCTGGGGCTATTACCTTACAAGTGACTCGTGGTGGCAGTCCAGAAAACGACATAGAAGTTGTGTGCATTTTGTTGGCTCTGGCACTGATACATCTTGCATTGAGGGCAAACCATATCATGTGAAATTAAGTTCAAAAGAATAGAGTGAGAATATTTGCTGGAACGAAACACTTGAAATATTCTTGGAGTACTTCAAAAATACTGAGGGCAGACGGCGATGCAGGGGATAATCTGAAGTATATAAAAATACAGTTTTAGCGATCTTCATTTGTTTGGGTGCACCGGTCCCAAGATCTATTAAGTTTAAGGGGTTAGATTACTGCATCCAAGAATCAGGCTCTCCTAGCAGGGAGGACCAGGAGTATTTCGACGATGACGAAAGGATCTTGAGTATTTCGTACCTGGCACACTGGGTGCAGACGACGATGCAGGGGAACGGCACCTTGACAGTGTAGGTTCACTGGCAGCAGTGCAACGAATTGGTCGATTTCGACCGGCGGCGATGCTGCGGGAGGGAGCGACGGTGATGTCTGACCTTGGAGAGTGGAGACGGCGGCCACGCAATGGATCTGGAGGGGCCGCAGATGCGGAAATGGGGATAAGCGGTGGGGCGGCGATGTCGAGTTAGTGATTTAGAGGGGCGGAAAATGGGGGAAGTTAACCCAGCGGGCGTCGGACACAAAATTTCCCCTTACCGCCAAATGTTCAATGTCCGGAGTCTTCGAACAAGTTCGTTGGATCCGGGTATTAATTTGGAGAGAAAGTATCACAAATATTCAAAAATATTGAAAACAAAATATAAGTAAAGGTGCCTATATGTTGTCCATTGTCAAATAAGGTCACTGGGAACACAAAAAAATAATTACGACATGTTAGTATAAACTCGCTTGTTATTGTTGAAATGTTCCGTTACTCTCCATGATCGATGTGCTTCATCCCTGAAGTGCAGCATCGATGCAACTTTTTGAAAAAAAAACATTAAAATGAGGCATTTCAAACATGAAAATGAGGTATTTGGGACATTCCTCTATTTTAAATGGTCTATTCTCTTTCATTTTAAAATTAAATACGTATATGAGTGTTTGTTCAAATCTGGAGCTTCCCCAGACCGTCCGGGTACTAGCTCGGAACGTCGCCTCTAACGATGGGTCCATATAGTCATTGAGAAAAAAATGGTCAACTGGATTTATTGTGGGCGACGAACAACCGATATATGGACATCTTAATGGGGCAGAGGCTCTATTGCATCGGAAACGCGTCCCGTCGCCACGCATTCCGGCCACGCGCATCGCCGAGATAAATCTGGAATCTTCGCGTCGCTGACGCGGCCCCGCACTACAGATCTACTTCTCGCTCTTCATCCAAATCTGAAACCCTCACCGGCGCACCCTCGACCGATCCCCTCCCCCACCCCTCTCAACACAAAAACCCTCGCCTGCGCAAATTGCTCACAACGGAGAGGCTGGAGGCAGCGGTGGTGGTGGTGGGTACAAAAGCTGCCTAACCACTCACGAGGTGGCGTTCTTCGCCGAGCACCAAATCCCTGTGCCGCCCGAGGTGTGCATCCCCTCCTCCGGCGGCTGGGCGCTAGGCGCCATGGGGTACGTCGTGCCTCTGTTCCCCCATATGGAGGAAAGGGTGGAGGCTCTGGCTCGGGCGCGGCGGCTCACATTAACGCCGGATCAGCGGGCAGATCCGAACTGTGTCGTAGACAGCCCGCTCTGGCCCCACATATTCACGAAGGAACGGGAAGTCATGCTCAACAACGCGCTGCCAAGCTGGAGGGGGAGCAGAAATGACGGCGACGGGCGGCGCCGCTTGTGGGGAAATCGGATGAGCCCTATCGTGCTCCGTGACTACGGGTACGTCCCTCCTACGAGGGGCACGCGAGGGGCGTCACCGTTCCGTGCCTCGGCCCGGCGGCCACTTTTCAGAAGGAAGAGGGCGGCAGGTCACCAGCGCCGCCGCCTCGGCACCGCAAGACGGAGGAAGACTGGCCGACACCCGCGCGAAGGACAAGAGGCCTTGTGATCCACGAGGCCATCCAGGAAGCTTCGTCACATCCCGAGCGCCCTTCCAGGCCGTGATGTGCATAGACGTACGCTTGTTGGGAGACCCCAAGAGGAAGATATGAAGAGCACATCAACAAGTTTTCCCTCAGAGAGAAACCAAGGTTTAATCGACCATTAGGAGAAAGAAATCACTTGTAAAGGTTGTTGGCAGCTCATGTTGGCAGGGCGCACTACGAGGCTCAGCAACAACGTGGAATCTGCACAACACAACCAAGATAATTTGCCCCAATGAAACAGCGATGTTGTCAATCTCACCGGTTTTGCTAACAAAGGATTAAATGTATAGTGTGGAAAACAATACTTGTTTGCAGTAAATGAAAAGAGAACAATGATGGTAGTGAATGAGAGGAAAACAGTGATTGCAGTAAAGTAAACAGTGTTTGCAATAGTTGTATTATCAGTGTAAAAAAATGGACCGGGGTCCACAGTTTACTAGTGGTGTCTCTCCATAGAAGATAGATAACATGTTGGGTAAACAAATTACAGCTGGGCAATTGACATATATAAAGGTTGCACCGTAGTGCATATGCATGACATGATGATTACTATGTGATTCATGTGCGCATTACAACATGATTCATAGACCGTTATCCAACTGCATCTATCACTAATAATCCACCCTCAGAACGGCATCCAATCAAACTCCGGGTATTAAGTTGCGAGCAACAGATTATTGCCTTAAGTAAAGTATATAATATAAACAATAAAAACATTGTTGTTTTCTCCCTAATGGCAACAACACATCCCCATCTGTCACGTTCCTGTCACTCGAGCACAGATGAAAAGGAGTCATGAACCCACTATCGAGCATAAATACTCCCTCTTGGAGTTACAAGCATCAACTTGGCCAGAGCATCTACTAGTAACGAAGAGCATGCAAGATCATAAATAACATATAAAAGATAGATCTATAATCAACTTGACATAGCATTCAATATTAATCGGATCCCCAAAACACAACATGCAGCATTACAGATAGATGATCTTGATAAGGTTAGGCAACTCACAAGATCTAAACATGGTGGCATAAAGAGGATAAGACAATCATCTAGCTACTACTATGGACCCGTAGTCAAATGATGAACTACTCACACATCACTCCACAGGCAGGCATGGTGATGTAGAGCCCTCCGGTGATGATTTCCCCTCCCGGCAGGGTGCCGGGGAGAGCTTCAGAACCCTCCCAAACTAGAGTTGACGATAGCAGCGGATATAGACCTTTTTGTGGATGGAGACTCGGGTCTTTAGGGTTAACCCGAGAAGGAGTTTAAATAGGCGAAAGGGCGCTATCAGTGGGTGGCCAGGGGGGCCACACCACCTGGTGCCGTGGCCAAGAGGGAGGGCACCACCCTATGGTATGGTGGCTCCAGGGCCCCCTCCAGGTCCTCTCCATAATCCGTGTACGTGACAAATATCTAATACCCTGAGATTTTGTTCGTCCAATTCCGATAATATTTCCAGAACAACTTTTCTGAAACAAAAAACTGCAAAAAATAGGAACTGGCTCTATGGCATCTTGTCAATAGGTTAGTCCCAGAAAATCCATAATAATGATGTAAAGTGTATAGAAACACATGCAGCATATGGCATGAAAACAACATGGAACATGAGAAATTATAGATACGTTTGAGACGTATCAGGCCGTTGTGCTGCCGCCTCCGTCGACCTACGACGATGACCAGTTCAAGATGGACACGGCGTTGGCCATGTACATCTCGTTCAACAAGGTCCCTCCAGCGCCGAAGGAAGTGGCAGAAAAGTGCTCTGCCATTGATCACGCCCACGAGCAGGGGATCCTGTTCGCTGGGGAGGACGGGTCAGCTGATCACCAGGTCCAGGAACCGGTCGTCAAGGCGGAGCAGGACGTGGACGACGGCCGCGGCATCCCGTAGGACGGGGACGTGTACGTAGGCAGCGCATACGAGCGGGAGCGGCGGGCCACAGAGGAATTGTGCACCTTGTTCCCCGACCATTTTCTATTTAATTTTAGGTGTGGTCGATCAATGTAAATACTAGTTTCATTTCAATGAAATCCGTCTTTTAAGTTTGAATGAATTGTATTCCCTGATCGACTATTCCACAATTCAATCGAGTTCACGGTGTGTATTGCAAGTTGATCTTTTTTTTTGCCGGAGCGAGTTCATCATCTTTTTTTTCGGGAGAGAGTTGATCATCGGTGCGAGAGATATATGCTGTAAATAGTTCAAAAAAATTGACAACAGTTTTGCCGCCAACTACAGATTATAGTCAGTCTAAAGTAACATACGCCTCTAATCAGATATATTTAGAGACGTTCGTTAAATTTGTCCGCTTAACAAATGTTGTGCGACGGTCAAATATAGCAACCGAATCTAATGGAAGATTATTGGAGACGGACAGTATTGACGACTGGCTCTAATATTATTAGAGATGGACCTCAATTATTGACCGTCTGAGGTATAGTATTACAAGCGGTTCGATTTTTTTCTATTCTAACCAGCTTTAGATCCTGTCTTGGATGCTCGGTTTTATATTAGTGTTTACCAAGCCAAACCTGTTTGTTTTTTCTTAAGAATAACCCGCAACCTTAATTTCTTGGATCAACACTTAACTACACACTGAGTTGCCTGAAAAAACAATTGCATCCTTAACCCGAGGAAACTCAGAAAACTTACATACGGACAAAAAACAAATATGAGTAACGGGGAATCTGCCTGGGGGATAATGGGAGCAATGAAACAGTAATCTATTCACGCATTAACAAAAACAAAACAAAACCGTAGCTGGCGGGCGGCCGGACCGACCAGCGTATTCGCGAACACCTGACCTAACCGCCCCCGGTGGCGATTAGGGTTTCTCAACTCCTACTCTGGCTTGGTTCCGGCAGGGAGTTCATCTCGCCTCCGGTAGCTAGCCTCGTGGAGTTACTCCCAATCTCCAAACCCTTTTAACCCTCTCCTAGGGGAGGTTTGTTTGTTCGGTCGATCTCTATTATTTCGCTCATGTTTAAACCCAGACCTCCAAACCTATCTAGGGTTTTGCGGGGATTCTCGGAAACAAACGCGATCATGGCAGAGTCAACGGAGTCTAGCCATGTGAGCGGATCGGGAACAAAAAAAGAGAAGATATGGATGACATGTTGTTAAGGTTGGCTATTGAGGATGACGAGATCGATGATCTTGTCTTTGAAGATGAACTTGAAGTGCCAAAGCAAGGTATGAAGTGAACTGTTGATACGTCATAAACGTATCCTTAATTTCTGATGTTCCATGTTGTTTTTTTATTGTTTCCCACATGTTTGCTATACACTTTATGTTATTTTTATCGATTTTCTGGACTAACCTATTGACAAGATGCCACAGAGCCGGTTCTCTATTTTCTGTTGTTTTTAGTTTCAGAAAAGTTGTTCTGGAAATATTCTCGGAACTGGAAAATTCGAAGCCCGGAAATCTTAGAAATATCGGAGGTTCCACGGAGTCCCGAAGAGACCCGGAGGGGGGCCTCTGGGGGCCCACAGCATAGGGTGGCGCCCTCCCCCCTTGGCCGCGCCAGGGGTGGTGTGGGGCCCCTGAGCCTCCACCGCCTCTGCCCTTTCGCCTATTTATTCCCCCCGAGGCATAAATCCTAAATATATCCCACTTTTTCCCGAAAAACACCCGAGGCCGCCGTCACTATCATCCCGAGATTGGGAGGGTTCTAGAGCTCTCCCCGGCACATTGCCGGAGGGGGAAATCATCACCGGAGGGGTCTACACCACCATGCGCTCCTCCGAAGTGATGTGTGAGTAGTTCATCCCTGGACTACGGGTCCATAGAAGTAGTTAGATGGTTGTCTTCTCCACTTTGTGCCTCATGTTTAGATCATCTCTATATAATGCTACATGTTTTGTTTGCTGGGATCTGATGAATGTTGAATGTTATGTCTTCTGATTATCAATCTATCATGTTATCCTCATGCATATGTTATTTATGATCTTGCATGCTCTCCGTTGTTAGTAGATGCTCTTGCCAAGTAGATGCTAGTAACTCCAAGAGGGAGTATTTATGCTCGATAGTGGGTTCATGCATGCTCGAGTGACAGAAACGTGAAGGATAGAGGATGTGTTGTTGCCATTAGAAAGAAAACAACAATGCTTTGTCTAAGGATGATGTTATTGTTTACATTACACACTTTGCTTACTGCGATTATCTGTTGCTTGCAACTTAATACCCAATGTTTGTTCGGATGATATTCGAAGGATGGATATTTAGTTTTGAGACTGTGACGCCCCGAGATCGGGCACTATGCAGATTTCAGCATTCCCGCCAAAATCCACATAATAACCGATTCCAGGTTGCCATTTATGATAACATTACAATAGTTCACGAATAATCCACAATTACAACAGAAACAGATAGATACAAGATGATTCACACGAGCCGGGGTTACAACTGATACAATACAAAGATCCAAATAACAGCGGAAGAAACAAACGTCCGTCTACGGACAAGATCCAAATTGGACTAAGAGTCCTGAAGATAACCGAAGGCGTCCAATCCCTGCCCAGGCCAAGCCGGAGGGATTCCCAAGCTAACGTCGTCAGACTTCAAACCTGTTGACTGCAATTTGGAATTTGCAGCCACGAAAGAGATTCGTGGGTCAGTACGGTTAAGTACTGGCAAGGGGGATAAAGCCCATACTCACAAGTTACCGGCGTAGCCAGTCATCACAAGATACAAATACTTTAGGATCAACGGAAAGGAAGGGGTTATTGCAAATAATTGACAGCAGGCTGCACTTACCAACTACAGAGATTCTATTACTTCCAACTATCAGAAAGGAGATAAGATCGAGTGATAGTTACCAACTGAAAGATAACTTCAAACAAACCCATCCTGGATCTCGCCCCTTATCCGAAGAAGCAATCCGAGGATAACTCACACCGTGGTATTAAAGATGAGTCAAGTTATTGTGTGAATAACCTATTACTAGTCAAGTTATTAATCATGGGGTGTAACATGGTTAATCATTATGTTGAAGTTGTCCTGAGTACTTGTTAGCCAGTACTTTCACCAAGTAATCCATAACCGCGGAAAACACGGCTTCTCGAGAAGATTTACCCTGCAGGGGTGCACCATAGCAACCGTACTCATGAATATCCCGCCAGATGGGATGCCTCCCACCAAGCGGGGCACTCAACACAATCCAACCCTTCTTCGCATCAAGCCCAAAGCACCGCGTGCTGTGCGTGCGCGGCTAATCGAGCCCCACGAAGAAAAGGGGACCCTCATAGCACTGGAAGACCACGCCGCCCTAAATGCCGACTACGAAAGTTCCACCCGGGTACCAAGGGCTCGCAAGATCATGCATGCAGCAAATGGAAAGCCCGAACTAGTACGGCGATTTGGACGAGATGCGAATCGAGTCAAACTGAGGGGGAGCCCATACTCCCCAAATGCGGGTAGTGCGCTCATCATGGATCAGTAGACAAGACCCTTTTCCTATTAGGGTCGACACTAGCAGGCCTCAAAACCACCCTGGGCCTCCTGCCGGTGCCTTATCATCAAATTTATTATTAATAGTAACATTAGCATGATTGATTGATTGATTAAACATCGAGCCCCCAGAACATAACGGAGTAATAACAGAAAGTAACGGATAACGGACTCGAGCAAAACAACCTAAGCATGCTAGATAAGAACAGGCACAAACAAAGGCTGTAGGTATGGAGGTGAGGCAATATCAAGGTTAAGGGATTCATGTGATGGGTTCGTAACAGAAACAACTACCACTAAGGCTAGCAGAAAAGAATCAACGGAAAGAATCGGTAACAAGTGATGAAAGGCAGCCATGTGGCATGCAAGTGAGTATACTTGCCTGAGATCCCGCAAGGTAGCAGAACTTGTCGTTGCTCACATCATCTCAACGTCCTATCCGAGAAGAAGCAACGAACCTCGAACAAACACCGAAATGCAACAATTACTACTACGGCAAAAGATCCAGCATGATCAAGACATGGATGCATGACAAGTTTAAAGATGCATAAAGGTAAACTAGTTGGCAAGATAAACAATTTAAATGGACCCATATGCAATTTGAGTTGCATATGAAAAGCCCATGAATTATGGTTGAAACAATTGTTTTCCAACTAACCAATAGGTGAAAGTGGATTAGCATGATGCATGGATGAGGAAAACAACCAAATAACAACATTAGAATCAAATTAAAATAGGGTGTAGCAATTTAGAATTTTATTATTAACTTAGGGAATTTTGGGTGCATTAAAGGGAACACACAAGTATTTGTTGTTTTCAACCATTTAAAATGTTCAAAACAAATAACAAAGTTTATATTTGAAAAGAACATCAAATTTTAGTTGGATTACATGTTTCACAATTTGAAATTGGACTTAGGATTAATTAATTATGAATTAAACAATATTAAACAATTTTTAATTGAATTAAACAAGAATTAAATGGTTTAGGCAAATTAAATTATTCAAACCAGAAAACAAAGTTTATATTTGAATAGGTTATTTAAAATGGTATGGAAAACATATTTTATTTGCATTATTTGGAAATAGTATGAATTATTTATGAAGTATTGCAAATTACAATTGAATTATTTGAATTCAAATTTGAGTTGCATTTTGAAAACTCAAAACAGTAAACAAAATTCATATTTGGGTAGAGCATTTAAAATTGGATGGATTTCATGTTTTAAGTTTTCTGTTTTAAGCAAATATGCAAAAGATATGAATTTTAGAAGTTTTAAGCTTAATAGACAATTCCTGGAAAAAGAAAAACAGGGCAGCAACTTTTTTCACCACGGATCAGCTACCCACGCGGGCTGACAGTGGGGTCAGCTGCCACGGTGGCACTGCGTGGCGGGCTAGGAGGTGATGTGGCCTAAAGTGTCGCTGACATGCGGGTCCCGCGGGGGGGTGCGCGCAGAGGAAAAAAATGGGGAGGCAATTGCCTCCCCTGGGATTCGATCCCGCGACCTTGGGGCTAACGGGCGCGCACTGTGCCAGTTGGGCTGGATGCAATTCTTGTCAGATAGCTGCAGCGAAGGGAGCTTAAGGTGTAAATTCGCGTGGCTACTGAATCTAACTGAACTTGCTGCAGGTACAGGTACAGGCGCGATCGACAGGAACAGAACGGGGCGATGCACGCCGGCGATCGCTGCTGCGGTGCGCGCGGCGGCGCGAGTGGCGTGCGGGGCCGGTGCGGGGACGTGAGCGGAGGCGGACAGAGGGAGATCGCAAGGAGGGAAGGAGGTATCGATCGATCACCTGCTCTGGTCGCTGTAGTCGTTCAGTCGACGATGGCAGAAAACGGCGGAGATCTCCGGCGACGGCGCGGCCGGCACGGGCCTCCTCTCGCCTCCGCGTCTTCACGAAAACCGATGAGGAATCGACCAAGGTTCCATTCCCGCGGCGAGCCAGGCCCGGCGATGACTAGGACGACGGCGCCATGACCGCCAACCCATGGCCGCTGCTGCTGTTCGTGTGGAATTTTTTTCAGAGACAGAAAAATTGGAGGGAGATTGGAGGGCGGCGGCGCAGGAGGAAGGAGAGGGCGCTGCTAGGGTTAGGGTTGGGATCCGGCCTCGAGGGGGAGATAAAGGGAAGGGGAGCAGCGCACATGGGGGGGGAGTTGGTGGTGTTTCTGCGTCTGCTTTTTCCTGCAGAGGAAAACGACAGGGATGGGGGGGGGTCGACCGTACGGAGGTTGAGGGTGAGCCTGAGTCGGGCCTTCCTCGGGTTGTAGGTGGGCTGCCCCTTGTGGGCTGGCCTGCCTCCCCACTCCTCTCTTCCTATTTTTATTTTTCTTCTCTCTTTTTTTTTTTTTGCTTGTAAGAGAAGAATAGGAAGGAGAGAAGAAAGGAAAAAAAAAGGTTTTGGGGTTTCTTCTTATTTTAGAAATAAATGTTGTTAATTTGCAAAACAGCAAATAAAAAGTAATGGTAATATTAACTCCAAAATTTAGAATAGTAATTTGATTTTTAATGTGTTAGTTGAAATCCAATTAAGGTTTAATTTGGAGTTTTTGGAAATAAGCAAAGTTTTATTTAACAATTCAAGCAATCACAAACATTATTTGATTTAATTTGTTTGCCAAATTTTTAATACTTAATCCCATATTGAAATATGATAAATAGGATTGCTTTGATTTGAATTATTTCAGTGGTGAGGCAACAGGGTGCAATGCAATGTGATGCATGAGATGCAAAAGAAAAAGAAAGCAACCAATACTACTAAGGGTAACACCCCAGGTGTTACAGAGACATCTTAGTAGTTTTCATAGACGGGGGTGCCATGAGACTACGGGTAGAGACGTGGGGAAACGGGATCGCGTTGAGGACAAAGACACAGGATTTACCCAGGTTCGGTACGTCGTAATAATACGGCGTTCCTACTCCTGCAATCTCACTAATCAGGACTAAAGCATGTGTATACAATTACAATGTGAGGTTCTGTTTAGCTACTCGCTGAGGATCAACTTCCCGGCGAGTTAGCCTGTAGCTTCGTGTCTAGTTATCTTATCTCCCGCCCGGCTTTATATAATAGCCGGGTTAGGGCATACAGAGTAGGAGACCTAGAAGACTACGGTAGCCATTAACTTGGAAAGTAAGGAATCCGCCTTCTCCTCCAAGCCGGATTACATGGGATGTAATCCGGGTCCTTCTAGAATCCGGCTTCTGTGCGTCAGCTTACTGGGCCGCCCAATGGACCATAGCCCACTACCAGTTGGGCCACCCTGGTAATCCGGCACTTTTGACTACCATCTGATATACCCCTATTTGGTATATATCCGACATTTAGTCATAGATGCAGTTGGATAACGGTTTATGTATGTTGTTGTAATGCCCGCATGAATCGCATAGTAATCTTTATGTCTTGCATATGCACTACGGTGCAGCCTTCATTTCTGTCAATTGCCCAGCTGTAATTTGTTCACCGCACATGTTATTTATCTTTCTCGGAGAGACACCACTAGTGAACTATGGACCCCGGTCCTTTTTCCTCATACTGATAAAACATCTACTGCTTTTATACTGCTCTCATACTGCTTTCATACTGTTTTCCTACTATTTTCCACACCATACCTTTAACCTCTTTGTGTTCAGCAAAACCGGTGAGATTGACAACCTCACTCCTTCGTTGGGGCAAAGTGATTTGATTGTGTTGTGTAAGTTCCACGTTTCTTCTGAACCGGTAGTGCGCCCTGCCATCTCAGCTGCTTCAACCTTCTGAAGTTACTCCTTTCTCCTACTGGTCGATTAAATCTTGCTTTCTTACTGAGAGAAAACTGTTGTTGTGCTCATCATACCTTCCTCTTGGGGTTTCCCAACGAGTGCAAGACCTGCACCATCAACTGCTCTTGCTCGGGTCGATACTGAAAACGTCTTTAGTACACAAACTTTTGAAAAGCACATGAGGATTGCCCGGAGCCCTGCTAAGGAGATTGTGTTTACGTCTCTTCAGAGAAATCTATTTACAATACAATGTTTTTGTCTTAGCGATCGGTTGAAGGTGGAAAAGGGCAATCTATGGTTATTTCGTCAGAACACGGTCCCATTGAAGCATATGATGGCTTATCCCCTACGGACTCCATAGATCTCAATTACATTGTTGTTTGGATACAAATTCATAAATTGCCGGTGGGTTACAGGAATAAAGCGTTGATTACAAACCTGACAGAGAAGAAAATTGGCAAATTGGAAGAGGTGGATATCAATGTGCTAGGCATTGCTAATTTTGTTAGAGTAAGGGTCAAATTGGATGTCATGAAGCCCCTAGCCAGATTTGTTACTGTGTCACGTGGTGGAAAAAGGGAATTCTATGTAGTAAAGTACGAGAAAATACGAAAATTCTGTGTAGCATGTGGTTTGTTTGGGCACATACATACTGAGTGCGGCACGGGAGACCATATTGAAGCTGATCTTAGGTGGGATGATTTCTTAAGAGCGGACTTTGATACATGGAGGGGACGGGTCATCAATGAAAACCGAGGTTTCGGAGGAGGTAGAGGAAGAGGTAAGGACCGGGCCAGAGTGTCCATACCGAAAACTATGAGCATGTCAGTTGGAGACACAATGCAATTCACTCGGTAAATGAAAAGGCGGATATTGATGAACCACTCAAAGATATGGCAAGCAGCCCGCTGAAACTGAAAGATAATAAGATGGAAGATCCGAGAATTTCTCAGAACGGTATAAAAAGAAGAATATATATGGATGCCCTAGCTAAGGTAGATGATACTCCTTCCAAAGTTTTGGCGGGGGATAAGGAAATTGGTGATATGCAATTAGATGATGATCAGCCGGGAATTATCTTGGCAAGGGCTGAGAAGGAAAAGGATAAACAAGCAAAGAAGAAACCAAAAAAGGATGGGGCTTCCTCAAACAACTCTCTAGGATCAGCGGGCTCCAAAGAGAGACCCGTCCGGGCGCAATGAAAATCATAGCCTGGAATTGCCACGGTTTGGGTAATGCCGCGACAATTCATGCGCTTCTAGATGTTCTGAGGCGCTATAACCCCGAGGTGGTATTCTTTTCGGAGATCCATCTCGAATTATTTCCGGCGGAGTGCTTAAGGAGACGTATTTTCATGGACTTCAAGATTGTTCAACATGTGAGTGATAGGAAAGGTGGTATCATTATGTTATATAAAAAAGAGGCTAAAATTACTCAGATTTTCTCACACCCAAATTATATTGATGTTAAAGTGGAGGAAGATAATGATAAGGTGTGGAGATTCACAGCTATGTATGGAGAATGCAAATGGGCTGAGAAGCACAAAACATGGGACATAATTCGATCAATCAATCAGCAGAATAATTTTCCGTGGTTGATTAAGGGAGACCTCAATGAAATCCTTTATTCCCATGAAAAAGAATGGGGCAGAATTAGGCCGCAGAAATATATGGAAGCCTTTCACAATACTCTGGAGGATTGCAATTTATACGACTTTGGCTACATTGGGGATCCTTTTACATGGCACGGAGGAGCTATTCGGGAGAGACTAGATAGGGCTTTCGGTAATACAGCTTGGAAAGAAGACCATATGGATGGAGCTATTGTATATCTCGAGTATAATCATTCCGATCACCGGCCAATTTTACTAGATACAGAGTATTGGGTTGCGGATACGGTTCATGGGCCTAAACAACTGTTTTTCGAAGCGAAGTGGTTTAAGGAGGAGTCCTTAGCTAGGATTGTTGCATGCATGGGATCGGTCGGTGTTAAAACAGCCCAAGAAACGTTTAAGATCGGCCCGGAGAGAGCTAAAAGGTTAATGAGAGGCACAATGACTGCGAACAGTGAGAAGGAAAATTTCCTTCTGGCCAAACAAATGGAAAATTTCCTTCTGGCCAAACAAATGGAAAATTTGCTTGAACACGAGGAGATTATGTGGTCTGAGCGTTCTCCTGCCAACTGGCTACTAAACGGGGACAGAATTATGTCTTTCTTCCACAAATATGCGACGGGCTCGGAAAAAAGGAACAACATTAAAACAATTTGAAAGATGCTCATGTGTCTTTGTGGAAGGTACGGCTGGGATAAATCTCTTAATATTGTCTTATTTTACTAATCTATTTTCCTCTAAGATTGTTGAAACAGACCCAGAATTTTTGGAGAAAATCACCTCAAAAGTGACAGCCGAAATGAATATTGATCTTTTGAAACCGTATTCTGCTGAGGATGTGAAGCATGTAGTGTTTAGCATTGGGGATTTCAAAGCCCCTGGCCCGGATGGTCTTCATGCGATATTTTTTAAGAAATTCTGGCATGTCATTGGGGATGATATTACAGCTGCAGTTTTACAAGCTATGAATTCTAGAGAGATACCTCGGGGCTGGAATGAAACGGTCATTGTGTTATTGCCAAAAATTGAATCCCCTGAGGAAGTATCACAATTACATCCCATTTCCCTCTGCAATGTGGTATATAAGATTATATCAAAAATGATTGTAGCGAGACTCAAGTTAATACTCCCTAAGATCATATCCCCTACTCAAAGTGCCTTCGTCCCAGGATCCTCATTACTGATAATGTGCTTGTGGCCTATGAATGTATACATAAGATAAAGAATACAAAGACGGGCAAATCAGGTTTGTGTGCGGTGAAACTTGATATGAACAAAGCTTATGACAGAGTCGAATGGAATTTTATGAAGAGAATGATGCTGAGATTTGGTTTTCACCACCGTTGGGTCGATTTGGTTATGTGATATGTAACTTAGATTACCTATCAGATAAGATATAATGCACAGATGATCGAGGAGTTTGTCCCCACTAGAGGCATTAGGCAAGGGGACCCATTATCCCCTTATTTATTCTTGATTTGTGCTTGAAGGGTTATCTAGCTGTTGTTTGTTGCAAGCAAAGGAGGTTGGTGGCATAAAAGGGATTAAAGTGTGTAAGAATGCACCATCAGTTTCACATCTTTTATTCGCTGATGATTCTTTGATTCTCTTGAGATCAAATATGAGAAATGCAACCTCATTGCAGCAGGTACTTGATAATTATTGTGCAAACTAAGGACAACTCATTAGTGTTGCTAAATCTAGCATTTTCTTTAGTCTGAATGTTGATGTTTCTATAAGGGAATAAGTCTATGGTATTCTCAATATCAAAAATGAAGCTCCCTCTGATAAATATTTGGGTCTACCTACATTAGTTAGAGCTAACATAAGCGATTGTTTCATGCATTTTGTGGAGAGAGTCATGGAAAGTATAAAAGGTTAGAAACAGAAACTATTGTCAATTGGAGGTAAAGAAATTTTGTTAAAAGCAGTTGTTCAATCAATCTTAGTGTATGCTATGTCGGGTTTCCTCCTTGCAAAAAAAGTTTGTAGGAAAATCACGGACGTTATTGCTCAATTATGGTGGGATGATGATGATCAAGGTAAAAAAAAATGCATTGGTATGCATGGTGAAAATTATGTTTCCCTAAAAAGGAAAGGAGGCATGGGTTTTAGAGATCTTTACTCCTTTAACTTGGATATACTTGCAAAACAAGTGTGGAGACTAATTACTAACCAAGAGTCTTTATGTTCAAAAAAATTAAGAGCAAAGTATTATCCTTCAGGGGACATTCTACAAGCTAGTCCGAAATCGGGGTCCTCGTTCACGTGACAAAGCTTGATTGCGGGAATTGAAACATTCAGAAGAGGATATATTTGGCGAGTGGGGAACGGTGTCTCGATAAATATGCGGAAAGATCATTGCGTTTCAGGTAGTGCAGACCGGAAAGTGGTGACACAAAGAGGAAACTGCATTCTGTCACATGTTAGTGATCTTATTGATCCGGTTACAGGTCACTAGGATGAGTATATAACTACAAGCATTTTCAATCCTTTGGACGCTAGTAGAATCCTAGAAATCCCCCTCAATGCTAGTAGTGTGGAGGATTTTATTGCGTGGCACGGAAACAATAATGGGGTGTTTTCAGTTCGGCCATCTTATCATTTGGAATGGCAAAACCAGCACAGTGGACAAACATGTAGGAACTTGGTCCAAGGAACTGCGCTTAACAGTCCTATTTGGAAAATTCTAAGAAAATTAAGAGCCTCTGTGAAGATTAAGATATTTTTTTGGAGGATAATGCATGGGATTGTACCCTTAAAATTTGTACTGGCTGCTCGACATATTGGCGACTCAGATCTTTGTCCTATTTGTAAAAACTAACCGGAAGATGCACGACATATGATTTTCCAATGGCCAGGTGCAAGTAAGCGTTTGGAAAGCTTTGCATCTAGATGGGTAGATTACCGCTGCGTCTAATGCATGCAACTCGGGAGCCAAAACTCTAGGCAAACTACTTCAGATGAATATTGATCTCAGCCCGGAATACCCAGATTTGAGGTTTCCGGAAATTGTGGCTACTACAGCTTGGTACATTTGGTGGCTACGTCGGCGTATCACTCATGGCGAGAATATACCACCAGCTGTTAGATGTGCTTCTTCCATTAGGGCAATGGTGGCCAACTCTTCCGTTCGAAAATCATTTCATATTGGGCCAGAGAAGTTAAATTGGTTAAGAGCATCACTAGTAGTACCCTCAAACCCTCAAACCAGTTTAAGAGTTGAGAATTGGCACTTTTTTGGCACTTTTAAGGGTTGAAAAACAGGGGCAAAGACTAGAACCCTCGAATCCAACCCTTATAACGGAATATTCCTTTATAAGGGTTGAGTTTGAGGGTTCAAGTCTTTGCCGCAACCCCAACCCTTAAAACTGTCATTTGACATATTATCACTAGGAAAACACAATCAACCTTGAAACAAAGTAGGAAATGAAAATCATTGATGTATGGTTTAATAGTTTACATCACAAAATCATCATCTTCCCCCTCTCATCGGCACCATCACCAAAAAGTTACACATAGGCGTCATCTCCTAGACCACTTCCACGTCCATCAAGCACCTCCATAGGCGCCGGTGGTGGAGTTCTCCACACCGTCATCGCTACCACCACTCATCGGAGTGTCACCTCGAAGAGTAGATGACGCACCATGTAATATCCTCTTCCTCTGCGCGATGTCCTCCTTGTAGTTCTCCCACCCCATCAATTGGTCTTCATCCATGTCCTTCTTGGACATCATCATGTGCTCCTTCTCTTCCACCATGAGTTCTTTCCATGCCTTTGCTTCTTTGACCTTGATCATCCTCTCCTCAAAGTCGGCCTTGCGCTTGGTTTCTTCACGCCTTGCTTCAACTTGTGCAAGCGTCACCTCTTTCTTATTCTCGTTGATAAGAAGCTTTGTCTTTAATGTCTTCATTGTCAATGTCTCCCTTGACTTCATCATATGCTCCATCTTCTCCCTTATGCTTGACGCCTCTCCTTCCATCTTCTTCCTTAGCTTTTCCTTCTTGGTTCCCTCGGTCTTGCACAAGTTCCTTGCCTCCTCATCACTATCATCCATCCTAAGCATTGCCGCCTTCTTGGGTGTGGTATCTTGATCCCTCAACTTCCACTTGTCAAAAGTTTGAAGAATTTTCCAAACATGCTTAAATGGGAATGCTTTGCCCTTGGAAGCGGCCATCTCCTTGTACCTCAAGTCGGCAATTGCCTCCTACAAACCCACCAATAGAATAGTAAACACACATAAGAACCTAACAATAGCATAGAAAATCAAAATAGATGTGAAAACACACATATGTAGTCACATAGTGACTCTCCACGGTTCCACTAGGCGCTGCATCCTTCACTTGGTCCATTGCCGCACTCCAACGAGCATAGTGGGGCTATATCAACTCCCACCGGCCTTAAAGCGACCGGTATGATCAGTACCCACCGGTCTTCGGCTTGATCTTGCAATAGGTGTCATCTATTTGTTGCCAATAGCGTTTACCGGTTTGATCGGTACTGGTGCTTCAATCCATCCCCACATGTGCCCAAGCACTGACCAAGACAATATCTTCGTCCTCGCTATAGTTTGTCGAGCGCACGGCGGGGCGGCCAACGGTGGCGAACTCCTCCTCCTTTATCTCGGTCACCTCCTCCTCATCTTCCCCTTCCTGCTGCTCATCATCCTCTTCCTCCAAGTCACCACCAAACCCAAAGGGTTCGAGAGGAGGAGCCCCGAGGTCCAGCTCCGCGTCTTCGAGAAGCCCCATGAACGACGTCGTCATTGAGGGCATACCGTCGAGCACCTCATGCACGATGGGCGGAGGGTCGAAGATTGGGGGCGCGGGAGCGGTCTTCTTCCGGGAGATGGTCCTCTTCACGCCCTTGGTCCCTCCCGCGGCGAGCTTGGCGGCCGCAGCACCCTTCGTTCCAAGTGACGTCGTCTCCCGACGGCGCTTGGTGGGCGGTTGCGGCGGGGCGAGGGAGGGGGCAGGGGCCGGGGCGAATGCGGGCTGCGGAGGGACGACGTGCTGGCCAGAACGCTGCCACTTGGAGCCGACGTGGGTGGCGGCGACCACCGACGCTACCTGCGCCTGGCTCGGGATGGGCGGTTTCTGGGCGGGCGGCTTCTGGGCGGGGCGAGGGAGGAGGCGGGCGGGAGGACGGAGGCGGGCGGCGCTCCGAGCTGGTGGGCGGCCGAGAAAGGGGACAGGGGGATTTTTGCCTCTCGCGCGTTCACAGTGGAGGAATGCGAGTCGGGGTAGTTTCCCCTCTCCAACCCTCACTTTTAGAGGTTGGGAGGACGACCCGGGGTCCAACCCCTAATTTTTTAGGTGTTCTAGTTGTCGAATATGCAGCTCAACAAGTCCCTCAGATGAACCGATAGGGTTTCAAGTAAGAGAACGAGTAGGCGCCGATGACAATCGTCAGCTAACAGGGGCAAAATTTACCCAGGTTCGGGGCCCTCGTAGAGGTAAAACCCTTACTACTGCTCCTGTCGATCTGTATTAGCTCAATAGATCGGTTATAGTGGGGGTGCTCAAGTCGAGAGTAGATCTCAATCTCGAGGCTAAGGTGGTGCGGTATTGCTTGGTCCTCCTCCCGGTGGTTCTCCTGGCTTTATATAGGTAGCCAGGTCTCAAACCTTTTCCGGGGGGGATACAAACCCTAACCTAAAGTCGGTTACAGGCGTCCTTTTCTTAACCCGCAAGGCTTTGCGGGTGGGCCTTGATTGGGCCTTCTAGAACAGTCCACGGCGTCTCCTTTGGAGCTTGGGTCTTGGGCCTTGGACTGGGTAGGCTCAACCGATAGGTCTAGGATCCATCCCTTTGTCAGTAGCCCCCGAGCGTTTACTCGCCTGAGAATCTGTCGGGTAGACGCTCAAAGTTCGTCTTGATTTCTTTTCGACTGATGGCCTCAATTGTTTGAAGAGGGTGTGTACCCTGTGTGCGATGCATTTCTTGTTCTCGAGTATCGAGAAAATAAAGGTGCCTGTGTGTTGGCTATTTTCGCCGAAGGATGTGGCTCAGTTGCTTGGCTCTCCCGAAAGCTCAGGCCAATTAATTGCATCTAGGGCAAAAACAGCTCTGGCCTACGCAGACTCGAGACCTCCGACTCGAATCCGGCGAGGTGATCATTGCGACTGGGCCGTGGAGGTCTTACCGGGTCGAATTTAACCTATAAGGGTACCCGGCGCGTCCGCTAGGATTTTTCTTCGTGTTGTTGACACGGAAATTTGCCAGAAGACGAAGCTTGAGTGCGATTCCAGGCCCTCAAGAGAGATCTTTTGGTTCTTACCCTCTTACTCGAGAGAATACGACATCTGTATGTGCCTAGTCGGCCGAACAATCCAGGGGAGGGATGTGTGTACATCGTGTAACCGAGTGGCAGGAGCTGCGTACTCGTTAGTTTTGTCTTGAGATATTTCGAGTAAAGAAATTTCCCTTGTTGTTATGCACATGGACTTTTGCATTTTGTAGTTTTATGTCCATACGAAAGATTTTTCGTGACTGGAAGCTTTGTTGTGCCCATACGAAAGAGTTTTCGTGTCTGGGGCTTTGTTGTGCCCATACGAAAGGAAATATCGTGTCGGGGGCTTTGTTGTGCCCATACGAAAGAAAATTTCATGTCTGGGGCTTTGTTGTGCCCATACAAAAGAAAATTTTGTGTCCGGGGCTTTGTTGTGCCCATACGAAAGAAAATTTCGTGTCTGGGGCTTTGTTGTTCCCATACGAAAGAAAATTTCGTGTCTGGGATCCTACCCGAGGAATCCTCGGGTTTGATGAGGTACACAATGATGTCATTGCGCACTTTGTTCGTTCTGACTCCTCCCGATGGGACGTGACGAAGTGTAAACAGGGCACACTGGCCCGCCTAGTCAGCTTTTTGACCGAAAACGAGACGTCGTTTCCTGTTTTTCCGTGAGCCACGCGCAGTAAGATCGTGGCATAAACCATCTTTTCACCGCCGCTTCGTTTCCGCTTCACGCATGGCAGCCGCGATGGGTGCCACGTTGCTTGATCTGCGGTTCAGATTGGCTTGGTTTGTGTATATATATCCTCCCTTAGGCGGAAAGTAAAAACTTCCCGGTCATTTGCTTCCCTTTCTTCTTCCTCGCGCGCATCTCCTCCTCTGCAAGTACTCACGAGCTCTCATGGTGGGAGGCAAGAAACGTGGCGGTGCTGCTTCATCGTCGAGGGCGAACGAGGATGTCCCTGTGCTACCCGCCGCGAGGACGAGCGACTGGCGTTCCGCCAACACCACCAACAAAAGCATCAAGGAGATGCAGAGGGAGGGGCTGCTGCCCCCCGATGGCGACAAGCTCGTTCGTTAGGCAAGAAGGAAGAGGTACCGAATCGTCATGCGAACGAGCGCGTGATCTTCGTGGATCACGTCTCGCGCGGCCTCTCCCTTCCTCTTCATCCCTCCCTGGGTTGTTGTATGTCTATGGCATACAGCTCCACGATCTGCCTCCAAATGCGATTCAACACATTTCGTGTTTTATCGTACTTTGCGAGTGCTTATTAGGCATTCGCCCGCACTGGGGTCTTTGGAAGGCCCTATTCAAAGTGCGGGTCTTCCGCGAGAAGTCGCGGGTGGAGAACCGGCTTGGAGAGACGCTGCGCACTGGCGGCTTTGGAATCCAGGCGAAGACGGATAGCTCCTACTTGGAGATGCACTTCATCGACTCCGTGCAAGGATAGCGGAGGAGGTGGTTTTATGTCGTCGACAACAGTGCGGGTGGAGCTCATGAATTCCACCCGTTCGCTGTTTTGAAGCGACGGAAAGTCCTGGACGCATAAACTCTCAGCCGAAGAAAACTGGATCGTCGCTCCGCTACTCGCGAAGGTGGTAGTTCTTCGCGACCAGACAACGGGGGTCGCGCTGAATGGTTTGCACCTGGCGAGCGTCTTCCTCCGGCGTAGGATCCAGCCTCTTCAAGAGAGGCCATCGACTATGTGGGAGCACCAGGGCATCCAAGACCCTAGCCGTGTGTGCCAAGATATCCTCTCGAATGCCGAATTCGAGAAGAAAATTGCGGCTATCACCAAGCTGAAGGTAGGCGAGCACTTTGCGGCTTGCCCTCTCGAATCATTCGAGGCTTCAAAGCCTCCTCCAGCCGATGTAAGTTTTCTTCTCTTCTCTGCTTTTAACCTTTTTGTCATTCGAGAGTCTGTCGACTGAGTTTTCTCTTTTCTTCTTCTTCTTCTCTTGTAGAGTTTGGAAATAGCAACGCGCTACCCGCCAATCTCGGCTCAGGATGTCTCGGACCTCCTGGCGAGCAATGTTGAGGCTGCTCTCGACACCAGTGTTGCTGAGGCCGACTCGAGCTCCGAGCACGGCTCTTCAGACGCTGTGGAAGAGTCGGGTAGCGATCTCCATCACCGCAAGCGCCGCAGGCAGATGGATGATGAAGCCACTTCCAAAGATAGTTCTTTTGGTGGCGGATCTGGCAAGGCAACGGAGCCTCTCGTGGTGACGCCTCTGAACGTGCTTCCTCCTCCAGCCCCCAAGTCAAAGGTCACCACCGCCTGGAACGCGGATATGCTGGATGACGACGACGATGATGAGTGAGTTTTTTCTTTCGCATTATCCTTTAGTAGAAAGTTTTCTCCTATTTCCCTTATGCCTTTGTCCGATTATCTTTTCATGAAAGGCTTCAAACCATCAGCCCTGGTCAGTTTGCTTCTTCTATTCCTTCTGTGAAGAGAAAAGAAGCAACTGCGGGTGAAACTCCAGTCGTCAAGGCCACCCAGAAGTCTCCGAGCCCAGCACCAGCAGCTGCGGCTCCAGATTATAGGTTGCCTAGCTTCACGGGTGGAGCTTCAGCGAGCAAAAAAGTTTCGGGTAGCTCGGCGGACACTCTATGCACCGCCCAGGGCCAGGTAAATCTTGTCACTTCTTCTGCTTCGTCTGTGTATGTTTTTTATCGGGTGCACGACAGTGCTCCCGATGGAAGTAGCCCCCGAGGCAGTGGTTAATTGTTTGCGATTGGCCACGGACTCAAGTTTAAGCTCTTCTCTTTCTTTGATTTTATCGGGTGCACGGTAGTGCTCCCGATGGGAGTAGCCCCCGAGGCTATACTCGACTGTGTACAGTCGTGAATAGTCTCAAGAGATTTTTTCCTTTAACTTGAACTTTGTCCTGTGCTTTTGCAGTATCTTCTTGACTCCCTTACCGCCATTGGTCGCCGCGTACTCTCGGCTGAGGCAAATTGCGCTTCCCTTCGTCTGGATCGTGATCGGCTCGTCGAGGACGGCCAAGCTCTCCAAGGTAGGTTAATCCGCTCCATTTTTTTGTTGTTTCTTTTGATCATATAGGTTTTCTTAGGCTGAATTCACTGCTCTGCAGCTCAAGTCGATCTCCTGAAGGCCGAGAAAACTGAAGCTGTCACTCGGGTGAAAACCCTTGAAGCCGAGTTGGAGTCCACCCGAAAGGAGCTGGAGTCCACTCGCAAGCATCCGGCTGACTTTTAGGGGAAGCTCGCGGAGGCCCAGGAGGCGCCGAAGAAGTTGGAAGATGCTGGTGCTAAACATGATAACGATCTTGTTGGCATCATCCGCCCTCTGGCTCAGCAATTTGCCGGTAAGTTGCACTTGACTTCTGCTGCGACGCAATTTTAATTGGCTATCTCGGGAATTTACGGTGTCCTTTTGCAGATGTCCTTGGCGTTGCATTGGAGCTACCTGGGAGCTGACGATTGGATGCCTTGACGGATTCCTGCACCCAGCTCCAGAAACACGCAAGTGGGATCTGCTCCCTCGTTGGCGAAGCCATTCGAGTGTTGACGCAATTCCACGAGCGCCTTCTGGTGGATTCCGTGGTTCCGCCTATGCTGGGCGGTCTTCTGAAAGTTTTCCTAGAGGATGAAAATCTCCTTCGGGCTTATTCAGTCGCCCAGTCTGAATGCGGAGCTAGAACTGCTATCCAGTTTGCGTTGGCGCACGGAGTTTCGGGCCTGGAGAAGGCGTACTCGAGCCTTCCTTACGACGCCGCCACAGGCGGAAAGGTAGCGCTTCATCCTTTTGGCGCTCCAGCTGAAGCTCTTGCTAAGAAGCCCTCGGAGTTGCTTGCCCGTGCTGGTCGCAAGGGGCAGCCTGCCGCGAGTGGCAGTACCTCTGCAGCTCCGTAGGATAGTCTGTTTTTACTTTGCCCGTCGATGTAATGAACCTTGGGATGTATTCCCGTATTTTGCTTTTAATCGAAGTGTTCTTTGATGTCTAAAATGCCTGATTGTTTGCGATTGACTGTTATGAGCTCCCGATGGGAGTAGCCCCCGAGCACCTGATAACTAGGTGGTCTGTTACTCGAGTGGGGTGTTGTAGTGTGTCTGAACTTGCTTCATTTCCTTCTAGGTAGTGGGTCCTGGCGCAGAATCTTCGAGTGGATCTGCTGTGCGAGTGGATCCCCTTGTTGTTGCTGCTAGTACATTTGCTTCGCTCCGTGATCGTGTTGCTGATGGAGAACGCAAACTAAAGGCTTTGCGTGGAGTGGCTGATGTGGCTAAGTCAAAGCAAAAGCTTGCGGCTGAGCGTGAACAGTTCATGATGGAGGAGCTGGCAGTTGTTTCCAAAGACATGCTTTGTAAGCCTGCAAGCCCCCTAGCACTTTGTTGTTTGCGTCCTTTTTACTTTTAACCATGAAGGGGAACGTAGCATAGAAAACAAAAATTTTCCTACACGCGATAAACCCGAATGGCCAAGATCTAATCTATGAGATGAAAGGCAACGGGGAGAAAGAGAGTCTTGAGATAACATACCCTCGAAGACTCAAAGTGGTACGAGAAAAGATCTCGTGGTTGGCGTAGTCGTTCTCACGCCGATCCCGAGCGAGAAGAAGAGCACCGCAATCCGGCGGTGCCTCCGTAATCGGTCACACGTTCAGCTCGATGAAGACTTCCGTTCCCTCGTTCCAGCGGGTTGCGGAAGTAGAGGATCCCTCCGGAATTCCAGCAGCACGACGGCGTGGTGGTGGTGAAGAATCCCACGGTCAGGGCTTCGCCAAGCCGGAGACCATGGAATGGAGCAGCGGGTGGAAGGGAAAATGTGTGGACAAGTGTGTGTAGAAGAGAGAGCCCTCACCCTCCTTTTATAGGGGAGGGGGAGGCAGCCCAAGGGGGGTGCGGCCAGCCATGGGTGCCCCCACCCCTTCCTCTCTTCATGTGAGTGGAAGCTCCACTCAAACCCACTCAAAAATCCCTTAATTTCCCACTTGGAAAATCCAAAGGTTTTTCTTTAATAAATAAATAAAACATTTTTATTTCTTTATTTATATTTGTTAATTCCATTAACAAACATTTGCATGCAGCACCTCGAACCATTTGTTAATTCTATTAACAACCGTTCGACGAAAAACCCCTTGAACTATTTCAATTTTCCCCGAAACAATTCCGGAGCTGCCCAAAATATTATTCGGTATTCCGTATCCTCTCTAAACGCTTCATCGAACCTTAAGTGTGTCTCCCTACGGTTCGTGAATATTATAGACATGATCGAGACTCCTCTCCGATCAATAATCAACAGCGGGGTCTGGAAAACCGTGATGACTCCTATATATTCAACGATGACTCTCGTGATCGTGTGAACCTTTCAACGTCGTAACGATTTCCCTTTGTCTCGCGATATATTACTTGTCCGAGATCCGATCATCGGTATCCATTATACCTTGTTCGATCTCGTTATCCGACAAGTACTCTTTTCTCGTTCCCGTGATATAACATCCTTGTGATCATATCACTTGCTTGCAAGCGGTGTCGATGTGATATCACCGAGAGGGCCCTGAGTATATCTCTCCGTCATATTGGATGGACAAATCCCATTCTCGATCCATGAGCTTCAACCAACACTTTCCGAATATCCAATGCCACCTTTATAGTCACCCTTTTACGGTGTGACGTTTGATGTCATCAAAGTATTCTTTCGGTATTAGTGATTAACATGATCTCATGGTCTAAGGAATAATGTTACTTCGAATGTAAGATATAACAACAAAACTAAATGACCTGATCGTATTGTTATACTTAGTTAGGGTTTAAGTTCATCATGTCATTCTCCTAATGACATGACCCCGTTATTAACAACATCCAATGTTCATGATCAGGAAACCTTGATCATCTGTTTAATCAACGAGCTAGTTAAAAGAGAGGCTTCACTAGGAACGTCGGTTTGTTTATTAATCACACATGTATCAACGTTTCCGGTTAATACAATTCTAGCATGAGAAATAAACATCTACCATAAACAAGGAATAATATATAATAAACACTTTATTATTGCCTCTCGGGCATATTCCCTTCAAACCGTTTGTGTCATTTTTGTAGTCGTTGAGCATGACGGTCCTTATGAAACACATTGGGTGGATAATCATATTTCTCATGAAGCGGGTAGCTCAAAACCGCATGCGAACAACTTCTGGTCTGACCGCAGTCGAGGCTTTATCTTGGCTACTTTGAAGTATCGAATTGGCCAGGCGAAGATGCTCGTTGATTCTTGTCGTGAAGCTCTGACATCTGTGCACAAGACTTTTTATCCGCTGGGTGAAGTTCCATAAGGTTTGAGCAAGCTGCTAAGAATCTTTCGTCTGGTAGGGGAAGTGCGCGAGTGTGTCCGCCAGCAGCTGGTCTGCGGATCTCAAGTAGCGCTTGCTTTTGTTCGGGTGTGGCATCCTGAGGTCAATTTTAACTCTGTGGCTAGGCTTCCCAATACTCCAGTCGATTTTACACCGCATTATGCAGTCGTTCAACCTGCGGCGGAGGAGATCATTCGACTGACTTCTGAAGAGGTTGACCAAATGCTGGCCGAAAGGACTGCTCATCATCAGGTGTAATCGTAGGATGTAGATATCCTGTTACCTTGTTAGTTCACTCGAGATTTTATAAGGTGTTTTATAAGGTGTGAACCTTGTTTGTACCTTGTATTTGTAAGTTTTCCTCTAATGCTTAGTTAGGCGTAGCCCCCGTGCTCTTGGGGTGTATACCTGTTGTTTTATCATGTAAAATGAAGAAACATGAATAGCTATGGTTGAGAAACCATGTATTTTTTATTCATATGGCTGAGAAGCCATGTATTTCCCCGAGCTACAAGATGGCTAGTACATCCTTATTTTTGCAAATAGGATAATTCTAAGGATAGAACTTGCGGAGATGCGCAACGTTCCATGGATTGGAGTAAATGCCACCGGTCTCCGGGTCCTTCAATCGATACGCGCCGCCTGGGATAAATGAAGGGTCCTTCCCATGGTGGCTTGAGCTTGTGTCCTTCCTTTTGCTTGAGCCGCAACACCAGAGCACCTACCACGAAAGATCTATGGCGTATGCGACGACTTTGGTAATTGCGCAGTGATTGCTGGTATACCGCCGATCTTGCGAGTGCAATATCGTGAATTTCATCGAGTGCGTCCACTTCTTCTGCGAGTGCTCTGTTCGAGGTTTCTTCGTTGTACGCGACAACTCGGGGGGACGCTGAATTTGACGTCTTCGGGTAGGACGGACTCGGCTCCGTAGACCATGAAAAACGGCGTATAGTTTGTTGACCGATTTGGCGTTGTGCGAAGGCTCCACAGTATTGATGGTAACTCCTCTGCCCAGTGCCCTGCTGCTGGGTTTAGGCGACCGAGTAGACACTTCTTTAGGCAAGCTGAGACTAGTCCGTTAGATCGCTCGACCTGACCGTTCGTTTGCGGGTGAGCCACTGAGGCGAAGCTGAGGGTGATTCGTTTTTCCTCGCAGAATTCATGTTTTTCCTTTGTTATGAAGTTGCTGCCGTTGTCGGTGATGATGTTGTGTGGTATGCCAAACCTGCACACAATGGAATCGAGGAATTTCACGGTGCATTGGGCGCTGGCGGAGGTGACTGGCATAGCCTCGATCCACTTCGTGAATTTGTCGACTGCTACGAGCAAGTGCGTATATCCTCCGGGTGTCGACTTGCGCAATGGCCCTACCATGTCTAGCCCCCATTGTGCAAAGGGCCAGGCGATTGGGATCATGTGTAGTTCAGTGGCGGGGCCGTGTGGTTTGGGCGTGAATCGTTGGCAAGCATTGCACTTGTCGACTAGGTCCTTTGCGTCTCTGGCCGCTGTGAGCCAGTAGAATCCTGCTCGGAAAGCTTTGCCCACGATTGCCTTCCAGCTGGCCTGGTGTCCGCAATCTCCTTGGTGTATGTCTCGCAGCAGTTCCTTGCCATCCTCGGGTGCTATGCATCTCTGCAATATTCTTGATATGCTCTGTTTGTATAGCTCTCCGTTGAGCACCCGAAAAGTTTTGTTGCGTCGTACTATTTGTCGGGCCTCGCGAACGTCTGCTGGGAGCTGCTTGTTGGACAAGTAGTCGAGGTAATTCTGCGTCCAGACTGGCTCGACCATAAAAACTTATCTTGAAATGTTGTGGTTGAGCTCGATAATACCGGTTTGCGGGCTGACATCCGTCCCCAATGTTGCGGGTGCTTCTGCTGGTTTTTTGACCTTGACTGAACGCTTGATCATCCTCTCGAAGTATATTCCAGGTGGTATGGGTGTGTTGGTAGACCCCATGTTTGCCCGTTTATCTGCTTCCTCGTTGCTAGATCGCGCGATGTGGTTTAGTTCACACCATTTGAAACTTCCTTCGAGCAGGTTATACATATCTCGATAGGCGACCATGTTATCTGCAATAGCGTCGCACTCTTTCATCGTTTGTTGTACGATGAGGTTTGAATCTCCATAGATCATCAGTCGGGTGGCTCCGCAGGGGATCGCCATTTTCATGCTGTGAAGGAGGGCCTCGTATTCTGCATCGTTGTTTGATTCCGGGTCGTCGGGTGGGAAATCCAATCGCAGGATGTACCGCAGTTTGTCTCCTCTGGGGGATATTAGGACAACCCCGGCTCCAGCTCCTTCGTTTCTCTTCGACCCGTCAAAGTACATTATCCAGTTGCTCATGTATTCTGGTGGCCCTGGCGTTTGCAGTTCTGTCCACTTGCTCAGGAATTCCACGAGTACTTGTGATTTCACAGATTTGCGCCCTGCATATATGATATCCCAGGCGCCGAGCTCGATACTCCACTTTGTAATTCTTCCATATGCCATGGGATTGTTCATTATAGTACCGAGTGATGCGTCGTTTAGCACTGTGACGGTATGTTCTTGGAAGTAGTGTTTGAGTTTTCGAGCTGTGAGTATCACACCGTACACGAGCTTCTAGTAGTGAGGGTATCTCTGTTTGCACGGCGAAAGTACATCGCTGATGTAATATATTGGTCTTTGGACGCCATACGCCTTTCCATCCTCCGTCCGCTCGACCACGATCGCCGTGCTGATGAATTGACTTGTTACGGCTAGGTATAAGTACAGTGGATCCTGTTCTTGTGGCGTTGTCAGGATACGCCTACTCTACAGTGCTCGCTTGAGGTTTGCGAATGCTTTTTGTGCTTCGAGTGTCCACTCGAACTTATCTGTTTTCTTCAATAGCTTGTAGAAGAGCAATGCTTGCTCGCCCAGCCTTGCAATGAATCTGCTAAGAGCGGCTAGTCGTCCTGCGAGCTGCTGCACACCGCGGAGATTGGTTGGTTCCTTCATTGTCAGGACCACTTGAATTTTCTCCGGGTTGGCTTCAATTCCTCGAGCAGACACCAGATACCCGAGAAGTTGTCCTGCAGGGACGCCAAAGACGCATTTGGTCGGGTTGAGCTTGATTCGGTACGCGTTCAGCGCATCGAATGTTTCTCTGATGTCATCGAGGAGCGTGTCCTCTACTCGAGTCTTGATGACGATGTCGTTAATGTACACTTGTACATTCTTGCCAATGAGCTTGGCGAGGCATTTTTGCATGCAGCGCTGATATGTTGCGCCTGCGTTCTTTAGCCCAAAGGGCATTGTCGTGTAGTAGTAGACACCGTGGGGTGTGATAAACGATGTCTTCTCTTCGTCCTCCTTTTTCATCCTGATCTGATTATAGCCCGAGTAGGCGTCCAAGAAGGACAGGCGCTGGAAGCCTGCTATGGAGTCCATGATCTGGTCGATCCGTGGTAGGGGGAAGTTATCCTTGGGGCAGTGTTTGTTCAACGACGTGTAGTCGATGCACACGCAAAGGATGTCAGTATTTTTCTTCGGGACCAGCACCGGGTTTGCTAACCAGGTGGAGTTCTTTATCTCGCGGATGAACTTTACTGCGAATAATCTGTTCACTTCTTCTCCAAGTGCGTTTTGCTTTGGCTCTGAAAACCGTCAGGTTGTCTGCTTGATAGGCTTGGAGTCTTTGTAAACTTCAAGTGAGTGCTCGGCAAACTCCCTGGGTATCCCTGGCATATCTGAAGGCTGTCAGGCGAAAATTTCCCAGTACTCACGGAGGAGTTCGACGAGCGCGCCTTCCTATGCTGGCGAGAGGGTGGTGGACACCATCGCCGTTTTCGTAGGCTCGGTCGGATGCACTTGATGTTTTCGAGTGCCGTTGTTTGAGCTGAACTCGAGCTCTGGGGCGTTCTTTTTTGGTGAGAGGCATCACGGAGTGATCCGTGGTTTTTGCTATCTCTTCTAGCCCCTCCTGCATCCCGAAGGATTTGGCGATCTCGTTGAACTCAATGTCGCATTTATTGGATTTTTGGAAATCGCCGTCGATGGTGATGGTGCCATGTTCCCCAGGTAACTTGAGCTTCAGGTATGCATAGTGTGGTACTGCCATGAATCTGGCGAATGCTGTTCGGCCAAGAATAGCGTGGTACTGTGAGGGCCAGTCGACTACTTTGAAGTCGAGGAATTATCGTCTGTAATTGCTTCGGTTGCCAAGCACCACCTCCAAGTTTATTGTTCCGGTGGGCGGATTGCCTTCCCTGGTACTATCCCGTGAAAAGATGTCTCTGATTCCGCGAGTCCGTCCAGGTTCCTGTTCATCCTGCGGAGTGTGTCTGCGTAAATGATGTTAATCCCGCTGTCTTCGTCCATGAACACTCGGGCAAGTTCATAGTTGCCTATCTGCGCCTGGATGACGAGTGTGGCATGCCCTGGTCGATAGACTCGGGGGGGATGGCCCTCCTTGGAGAAAATTATCGGCTGGTCGGCCATCTTCAGGTACTCGGGTTTGGACGGTGGGGCCTGTACGGCCATGAATACTTGTCGAGTGTTTGTTTTCTGGGCCCTGCGGGATGGGCAAACTTTATGTATCATTCCTAGGAGTCCTGCTGGGTTCGGGTACCCGTTGGCTCCTTGGTTTGCAGCGGGTGGCGCTGGTAGCGTGGCTAGCACCGTGTTTTGATTTCCTGGTGGAGGCAGGGCTTGCGGCGGGTGGAATCCTTGGGTTCCTCCTCCGGGAGCTGCGGGTAGCCCTGATTGACTGCCACTCTGTTTTTCTTTGAGAAGGCCTCGTGTATGTCAAGGAACTTTCGGCAATCCTTGAGAAGGTGTGTTGCCTTAGTTTTGCCAGTGCGCTTATCTATAAATAGATGTAGCGTGCAGTAACCATTGAGGTCCTCCTCGGGAGTTTTATCTTCTGGCTTCGGTTTCCACTCGCGATTTCCGCGATGTCCGCTGTCGCGATTTCTTGTGAATTCTGCTGCCACCAGTTCATCCCGATCATCGTGATCGTAATGCTTTCTCTTTTTCTTTCGACCATGGCGATCATCTTCGGGTGTTGGTGAAGATACTTTCTCGTTGCGCACTGCGTCTTCGCCGTTGGCCCATCTGTCGGCTATAGCCATCAGTTCTCCAATGGTTTTGGGCGCGGCCCGTCCCAATTCTTCCCGGAAGGCAGTTCGCCGAGCTCCTTTGGCAAAAGCTTTGACTGCAACTTCTTCTGATATATTTCCTGCCGTATTCCAAAGTGTCGTCCATCGCTGGATATACTCGCGAGTAGACTCGCCACTTTTCTGCTTGCAAGCTCGTAGCTCCTCGATGGTCGCAGGTCTTTTGTATGTCGCCTGGAAGTTCTTGCGGAAGTCAAAGGTTAGATCGTCCCATGATCCGTAGCATGCCTTCGGTCTTCCTTCGAGCCAGCTGCGCACAGCGCCTACAAGATGTAGGTTAAGGTACTGCATAGCAGTGGTCTTGTTCCCACGTTGGCATTTTAGTGCCGTGAGGTAATCTGACAACCAGGATTGCGGCTCCAGCGAACCGCCGTTTGGCACCTCCGTAGTGAGCTTAAACCTCTTGGGCATTGGTGCTTCGCGGATGTCGCGAGTAAAGCATAAGGCGCCGCAGGCCTCTTCGTCGGAAGAGGTAGATGAGGAACGCGCGCGGTTCCTGTCCGCTCGAGCCTTGTCGACTTTGTGTTGAGTGATGTCTGATCGCGCGTTGTACCCAGGCTCGTCGCGATTGACGTTTTTCCGCGGCTCCTTGCTGCGGTGTCGCGAGCGGCTGCTGTGACGTCGTGGGCTGCGATCTCGACCCCTCCGTGGGCTGCGATCTCGACCCCTCGGGCTGTCGTCGCTGCCACTCGGGCTATCTCCGCGTCGTCGAGCTTCTTTTCCTCGTGTGCGACGAGGTGACTTCTCCTTTCTGGGTGACGTACTTCTATGTCCGCGAGGTGCTTCTTTGTTTTTTGGTGCAGTCGCCTTTCTGCGGTCATAAGAGGCGAGTCTTGCGGCTTCCATGCCTAACCCTTTCTGGACTTGCCGGTATTGCTCCGCGCGGGGGTCATTTTCCCCTGGCTGGTTCGTCTGCAGATAAGTGGCCGCGGCCAAGACTGCGGCGGCTGGAGTCATCAGGTATGCGTTGTCGTCTTCGTCGACGCACATAAGAGAGGCTTCGAGTGACCTACTGATCCCGGTCAGGGATTCGTCATCCATCGTCGCGGTCTTTGAGACGTGTCTTTTCCTCGCGGGTTGGTTACCCACCGAGTGCGTTTTAGAGAGTGATGCACGACGCTGGCTTGATTCATCCGCCAGTCTTTTCCGCTCGGCCAAATCTTTGCGAGCTTCTTTGATTAATGTCGCCGCTTTCACTAGATGGTAGTGGTATGCGGTTAGCTCTTCCCGAGGGGCTCCTTCTTCAATCGGCTTGGATGAGTGCACGGCTGCTTTTGCCTTGAGCCAGGCTGCTCGCGACACTTTTATGTGCTCGCGTTCCCTTGCGCTTTCTTCGGTCTCTTCGGGTGGTTCAGTTGATCCTGGTATGCATACCTGAGCCAGATATGGCCTTCGAGTCCTAGGCGTGGATTGGAGAGCTTCCCCAACCCGAGAAGGTTCTTCCGCGACGATGGTGTGGAAGTTGCGAGTGTTCGGACGGATGGACTCGCCGCTTTTCACTAGATCGCGATTCGCGTAGTTAAGCGCTTCAGGTTTCGAGACTGACTCAGAGTCCGAACCTTCGAGATCGGTTTTTTCGGGGAAGCGCGTGATCCCCTCCTTGTTGGTGTAGAACTTGAAGCTTCCAAACATCAAGGTGACGCTTTTCTCCAGGTCGCTGAACGCCGGACGTGATTCCGGCGAGTGAGGGGCGCGACGATGACTGACCCGATCCGGATCAGATTGGCCGGAGTCGAAGTTCCGGGGCTCCTGCTGAATTTTGGCGACGATGAGGCCGAAGATGCCACAGATCCAGCGCCCTCCGTTCCCACAGACGGCGCTAATTGTCGAATATGCATCTCAACAAGTCCCTCGGATGAACCGATAGGGTTTCGAGTAAGAGAACGAGTAGGCGCTGGTGACAATCGTCGGCTAACAGGGGCAAGATTTACCCAGGTTCGGGGCCCTCGTAGAGTTAAAACCCTTACTCCTGCTTCTTTCGATCTGTATTAGCTCAATAGATCGGTTACAGTGGGGGTGCTCAAGTCGAGAGTAGATCTCAATCTCGAGGCTAAGGTGGTGCGGTATTGCTTGGTCCTCCTCCCGGTGGTTCTCCTGGCTTTATATAGGTAGCCAGGTGTCAAACCTTTTCCGGGGGATACAAACCCTAACCTAAAGTCGGTTACATGTTTCTGAAGGGGAACGTAGCATAGAAAACAAAAAATTTCCTACGCGAGAGACACCCGAAAGGCCAAGATCTAATCTAGGAGACGAAGTGCAACGGGCAACAAGAGGGTTAAGGAGAACACATACCCTCGAAGACTCAAAGTGGTACGAGATCAAATCTCGTTGTTGGCGTAGTCGTACTCACACCGATCCCGATAGCGAGAAGATGGCACCGCAATCCGGCGGTGCATCCGTGATCGGTCACACGTACGGTTGATGACGACCTCCGTTCCCTCGTTCCAGCGGGGCGCGGAAGTAGAGGATCCCTCGGAACTCCAGCAGCACGACGACGTGGTGGTGGTGAAGAATCCCACGGTCAGGGCTTCGCCAAGCCGGAGACCATGAAATGGAGCAGCGGGTGGAGGGAAAGGGAAGTGGCAAAGTGTGTGAAGGAGGGAGAGCTCTCACCCTCCTTTTATAGGAGAGGGGGGAGGCAGCCCAAGGGGGGTGCGGCCAGCCCATGGGGGTGCCCCCACCTCTTCCCTCATCATGTGAGTGGACACTCCACTCACACCCACTCATTTCCCCATTATTTCCCACTTGGAAAATCCAAAGGTTTTCTTTTAATAAATAAATAAAACCTTTTTATTTCTTTATTTCAGCATTTGTTAATTCTATTAACAAACTTTTGCATATAGCACCTCGAATCATTTGTTAATTCTATTAACAACCATTCGACGAAAAACCCCTTGAACTATTTCAATTTTCCCCGAAACAATTTCGGTGCTGTCCAAAATATTCTTCGATATTCCGTATCCTCTCAAACGCGTCATCGAACCTTAAGTGTGTCACCCTACGGTTCGCGAATAAGATAGACATGATCGAGACTCCTCTCCGATCAATAATCAACAGCGGGATCTGGAGATCCGTGATGACTCCTATATATTCAACGATGACTCTCGTGATCGTGTGAACCAACAACGCCGTGAACTATTCCCTTTGTCTCGCGATATTTTACTTGTCCGAGATTCGATCATTGGTATCAACCATACCTTGTTCAATCTCGTTACCGACAAGTACTCTTTTCTCGTTCCCGTGATATAACATCCTTGTGATCATATCACGTGCTTGCAAGCGGTTTCGATGTGATATCACCGAGAGGGCCCAGAGTATATCTCTCCGTCATTTGGATGGACAAATCCCACTCTTGATCCATGATCCTCAACTAATACTTTCCGAATACTCAACGACACCTTTATAGTCACCCTGTTACGGTGTGACGTTTGATGCCATCAAAGCACTCTTCCGGTATCAGTGATTGACATGATCTCATGGTATAAGGAATAAGTTACTTCGTGTGTTTGATATAACAATGTAAACTAAATGACTTGATCGCATTGCTATATTCTCTTTGGGTATATGTTCATCACATCATTCTTCTAATGACATGACCCCGTTATTAATAACATCCAATGTTCATGATCAGGAAACCTTGATCATCTATTAATCAACGAGCTAGTTAAAAGAGAGGCTTTACTAGGAACCATTGTTTGTTTATTAAGCACACATGTATCAACGTTTCCGGTTAATACAATTCTAGCATGAGAAATAAACATTCATCATAAACAAGGAATAAGATAATAACCATTTTATTATTGCCTCTCGGGCATATTCCCTTCAGTCTCCCACTTGCACTAGAGTCAATAATCTAGTTTGTAAGCACTTAAACACATATGGCGTACCAGTGTTATTACCATGCTTCGCATGCGGTAAACATCATCAAAAAGATCTGAACTGTTCAGGTCCTATTGTATTTGCATGTTCTTTGCGTCTACACGCATCACTCATTCTCTAATGAGATGGCTTTGTATATATATGGTCAATCGGTGAAAACTTAATTCCTCAGCTTAAACTGATGTCACTAACATTGTGAAAATGTAGCTTCATAGTGTTAGCATTCTTGGAAATTCACCAAGTTCCGGTGATTCCTTAATTCCTCAGCTTAAACTGATGTTACTAACATTGTGAAAATGTAGCTTCAAAGTTTTAGCATTCTTGGAATTTCACCAAGTTCAATAAAGAACTCCTTGACACAAAATACGCTTATTATCAGTTGTCAACACAACGATATACTTTAGCCTTTGTTGTAGTATCTGTCACAATATTTTAATTTTGAAACTCTTTCAAATCCAGCATGGAACTTTCTTCCATCCTATTGTGCTACCGTTCATCACATATTTTAATTGAGATAAAATTACTTGATTAAATGACAAGACTATTAGTGTAACATATTACAACTAATATTTTGTCATTACTATATAGGAAAACATATCCTTAGCATTTCTAAAATGACACAAGGATCTCTCCCACTGTTGTCTAATCATCATATGAATTATCCTACTATAACATTTTATAGCATAGGACTCATCTGGTTGTGTACATAGCATGGAAACATGACTTAGAAATCTCAATTTCAATGATGCTCATCATGTGTCAAAACACATGAATCTTGCTCAATTATTTTCCATGTGACAAGAACTCCTTCTTATCAATTTTATATTGACTTACTTCAATATTTCATCTATGTAATTTGGCTTCAATCATATCAGGCGCTTGAATCCATCTTTTATAGACATCGATGCCCAATATCTTCCAAGCCTTTCATCAATATAAAATCTTAACCGTGTTAATTTAAAATACATATTTTCCAATCAACCATATGTCATCTACATAAAGTATTGGAAATATGTCATAGCGCTCCCACTTAATTTCTTGTAACTTTACAAGCATCTTTATCGTTCATGATGGAATCAAACTCTTTTGATAACTTCATTAAGGTAAAGATTTCAACTTCGTTATGCTCACTTCAACCATTGAAGTGTGCATACCTTTCTAGCAACCTTTTTGAATTTTACAAAACTCTCAGACTGTGTCAAGTACACATCCTTGATAAAACTTCCTTGAGAGGAGAGTTGGTTTTGTTATTCAACTGCCATATCATATATGTAACCTTTTGCTAGAACTATCCGCAAAAACTAAGCATCACTACGGAAGATCAAAATCTTGTAGTAGTGAACTCTTTGAACTTCATCGAAAACAACTTTTCGATAAGTACAACTTTCAAAGGATGTAAAATCCATGTCTTTGTCGCTATATAGACCCTTTTGCTATCGTTAGGCATCATGCCTATCGAAAAGACTACCAAGTCACATACTTGATATTCATACAAGGATACTATGGCGGATATAATGACTCATAGTCAATTTTACGAAGTCAGGGCCCATCATTTGCTTCCTTTATAAGGTTCAGGTCCTTTTGTTGTCAAAACAACACTTTATACTTAAACCACAAGTTGTTCTAAGTACAAAGTTTTTGGACTTTCTGTACAGTTCGCAAACTCATCCGAAGTTTCTACAACATTTGTAGTGTCTTCTACTTAGTCAAAATAGTAAACCCCGGAACAACTTCCAGTGCTGCGCTACTCTTGACATGATAACGAAGATTCTCTAATCTCGTTGAGTTTGTACTGTGCTCCCACTCACTTGTTTCGCAAGAACTACTTTCTCGAGAAATCAACCCTTTCTGACAAACAACATTTGTCTTTTGGTTCGGTGATAGGAGAAATACCCAATGTTTTATTTGGGATAACCTTATAAACATATATTTATCCTATTTTGGTTGTAAACATTTTACACATGCTATGCATACCAAAACTTAAGAAAGTGACAATTCGGGTCACTACCCAAACCATATCTTATATGTTGTCAATTTCAACGGATCATGATGGTGCTCTCTTCAGTGGAAAAACGGTTGTCACTAATGTATAAACTACAAAATTATAATGGCAATTTTATTAATCTTACCATGTCAAACAGGGTTTGATTTTGTCTTTTGAATACTCCAATCTAATGTGGGGTATTCGAGAAGTATAAGTTGTAGAACAATTCTGCAACTTCTCAGATGTTTTGCTAAACTTGTAACTCAAACTTTATTCTTTATGATCCAATCATAAATACTTGATTATCTTGTTACATTGATTTTAACTTCATATTAACAACCTTTTGAACCAATTCAAAATGTCAAACTCTGTTCCCTTTAAATAGATATACTCGCATATCTACTTAAATCATCGACAGAATTTTATGAAGGAAAAATTAATCCACCATACATGACTACACATAATGGACTATATACATCAATATGTATAATCTCCACTAAATTAGTCGTCCATTCTACTTTGGCCTAAGAACGGAATTCTAGTCATCTTTTGGAAGAGGTCTCACAAGCGTCAATTTATTCAAAACAAAATGACTCCGGAAGTCCATCAATATGGAGTTCCTTCATGTTTTCCTTTCCGATATGAACTAAAATGGTGGTGTCACAATTTAAGTGAAAATCTTTTACGTCTTGCAACGTTTAGCATTCAGTCTTATAGATGTTTACTTTACCAACATGATTTATATTAACATATCCATCAATTATGGAATATGATCATAGTTTGAACAATCTCATTTGTTCTCACAAAAGACTAGAACAAAATAACAAATTATTAAGTTCTTCAAATAAATCTTGACTGGTTGGTTCGATACGACAATGAACACAATAACACTTTATTTATGTTCTTGTCATAATCGATTCCACATCTATTACTAGTTCCTTTTAGGCCCTTGTATTTCTTTCATTGCGCTGCTTTGTATGACAACTCATACCAACCAATGTGGTATCAAAATACCAAAAATACTTTGTTAACTAGTAATACATCTATATCTTGTATATCAAGTATATACTCCTGAGCTGGACTTTTCCAGTTATCTTCTTTTCTGCCATATATCTATTCGTAATTCTATTTTCAATATTCCCTTTCTTTTATAGAAGAATCATTCAACATCAAACAATGCTAGTCTTACTAGCTCATTTTCTTTGGCGTGTTAGTCATATACTATCACCCATTGAGTCATACTTTGAGTTTGATTGTTCTACTAATATCACCATATTAATAGAATTCTTCTAGATTCTACTCTTAGCAATCTCCAAGTAAGGTAAACAACTTTACACATACTTTTAATCCATCCCATCATAGCAATTTTATGATTAAACTACTATAGCTCGAAGGAAGGAATTTAGAGGATAATTTTTAGCATCCAATTTCTTGGAATATTCAAACACCTAGCGTCTTCAATCATTGCATATATTCAGATAATATAAGCAAACATTGTCACGCTAAATTTGCATATATTCAGATAATATAAGCAAACATTATCACGCTAAATTATACTCAGTCATGTTGCCACAAATAAGTTTCTAGATATCAATATATCTTTCACTTGATTGTTTCTAAAAACAACTCTTTTTAGTTCCTAAATCACCTTCATCAACAAAACATTCTTTTGAAGATAAAGTAATAAGGAAGCAACCATGACTCTGGATTCTAAGTAGGAATTATTTGCTCTCTAGATTAATCAATCATTAACCACATGGAGCTAGGTAGGAAATACCAAAAATTTACAATAGGACTCAATTTTAAATTTCACTAATACGGTACCAATCTTAAATGGTATTTACCAGATCATAACAGTTATATCTCAATTAACAATCTAAGTGTAAGGTAGTTATGTGGATGCCAATGACTACTACAAGTTGTGCAAATTCACTTTGATTAGTTGTTCATGATAAATAAGTTCAAGTTAATTCAAAATTAAACCATGAACTCCCACTCAAAAACAACATCCCTCTTAGTCGTTTTTAGTGATTACACGAACCAAATTCACTACACCAAAACCGATCATCACGTGAGATGATGTAGCTTCAAAGGCGAACATCGACATGTTCATCATATCATCCATATGACTCATGCTTTACCTTTCGGTTACGTGTTCCGAGGCCATGTCTGTACATGCTAGGCTCGCCAAGTAGAACCGTAGTATTGCGTGTGTTTCAAGGCCATGTCTGTACATGCTAGGCTTGAAAACACCCGTTGTATGCGAACGTTGAGTCTGTCACACCCGATCATCACGTGGTGTCTCGAAACGACGAACTTTCTTAACGGTGCATACTTAAGGAAGAACACATTATTATCTTGATATTAAGTGAGAGGGATCATCTTATAATGCTACCGTCGCTATCTAAGCAAAACAAGATGCATAAAAGTATTAACATCACATACATCACATGTAAGGATAACGTGATATGATATGGTCCTCCTTGCACTTGATCTCCATCATGTGCATTATGGTATGATCTCAATCATTCCACCGGCGTGGTACCAAGTACCATGGCACCCCAATCTTGATTGTCCATCAAAAAGAAGACAATCATATGGATACCTTCCGGTATATCAATAATTTACAAAATAGATCATCTCATAATCAAATTTGTAATATTGACCATATCACATAACATGCCCAGCAAAAACTAGTTAGACGCTTCTAATTTATTTTTGCATATTTTACATGGCTTAGGGCATTCGAGGATAGAACCGTTCATACCTACGAACATCAACCACAACGTTGATAAACATATTTTTAGCAACCCTTCATAGATTAGATCTTAACTATAGTAGGAGAAACAGACACCCGCAAGCCACTTATGCAATACAAGTTGCATGTCAGTTGTGGAACAAGTCTCATGTACGTGGACATGTAAGGTTAGTCCGGGCCGCTTCATCCCACTATGCCACTAAGATCATAAAATAATCAAGGAGGTAATAACATGATCATCAACGCCCACATACACCTATGTGTTCTACCCGTACAAAACATCTACGCATAGATCCGGCTCTGATACCACTGAAGGGGAACGTAGCATAGAAAACAAAAAATTTCCTACGCGAGAGACACCCGAAAGGCCAAGATCTAATCTAGGAGACGAAGTGCAACGGGCAACAAGAGGGTTAAGGAGAACACATACCCTCGAAGACTCAAAGTGGTACGAGATCAAATCTCGTTGTTGGCGTAGTCGTACTCACACCGATCCCGATAGCGAGAAGATGGCACCGCAATCCGGCGGTGCATCCGTGATCGGTCACACGTACGGTTGATGACGACCTCCGTTCCCTCGTTCCAGCGGGGCGCGGAAGTAGAGGATCCCTCGGAACTCCAGCAGCACGACGACGTGGTGGTGGTGAAGAATCCCACGGTCAGGGCTTCGCCAAGCCGGAGACCATGAAATGGAGCAGCGGGTGGAGGGAAAGGGAAGTGGCAAAGTGTGTGAAGGAGGGAGAGCTCTCACCCTCCTTTTATAGGAGAGGGGGGAGGCAGCCCAAGGGGGGTGCGGCCAGCCCATGGGGGTGCCCCCACCTCTTCCCTCATCATGTGAGTGGACACTCCACTCACACCCACTCATTTCCCCATTATTTCCCACTTGGAAAATCCAAAGGTTTTCTTTTAATAAATAAATAAAACCTTTTTATTTCTTTATTTCAGCATTTGTTAATTCTATTAACAAACTTTTGCATATAGCACCTCGAATCATTTGTTAATTCTATTAACAACCATTCGACGAAAAACCCCTTGAACTATTTCAATTTTCCCCGAAACAATTTCGGTGCTGTCCAAAATATTCTTCGATATTCCGTATCCTCTCAAACGCGTCATCGAACCTTAAGTGTGTCACCCTACGGTTCGCGAATAAGATAGACATGATCGAGACTCCTCTCCGATCAATAATCAACAGCGGGATCTGGAGATCCGTGATGACTCCTATATATTCAACGATGACTCTCGTGATCGTGTGAACCAACAACGCCGTGAACTATTCCCTTTGTCTCGCGATATTTTACTTGTCCGAGATTCGATCATTGGTATCAACCATACCTTGTTCAATCTCGTTACCGACAAGTACTCTTTTCTCGTTCCCGTGATATAACATCCTTGTGATCATATCACGTGCTTGCAAGCGGTTTCGATGTGATATCACCGAGAGGGCCCAGAGTATATCTCTCCGTCATTTGGATGGACAAATCCCACTCTTGATCCATGATCCTCAACTAATACTTTCCGAATACTCAACGACACCTTTATAGTCACCCTGTTACGGTGTGACGTTTGATGCCATCAAAGCACTCTTCCGGTATCAGTGATTGACATGATCTCATGGTATAAGGAATAAGTTACTTCGTGTGTTTGATATAACAATGTAAACTAAATGACTTGATCGCATTGCTATATTCTCTTTGGGTATATGTTCATCACATCATTCTTCTAATGACATGACCCCGTTATTAATAACATCCAATGTTCATGATCAGGAAACCTTGATCATCTATTAATCAACGAGCTAGTTAAAAGAGAGGCTTTACTAGGAACCATTGTTTGTTTATTAAGCACACATGTATCAACGTTTCCGGTTAATACAATTCTAGCATGAGAAATAAACATTCATCATAAACAAGGAATAAGATAATAACCATTTTATTATTGCCTCTCGGGCATATTCCCTTCAGTTTCCTTTTCTTAACCCGCAAGGCTTTGCGGGTGGGCCTTGATTGGGCCTTCTAGAACAGTCCACGACGTCTCCCTTGGAGCTTTGGTCTTGGGCCTTGGACCGGATAGGCTCACCCGATAGGTCTAGGATCCATCCCTTCGTCACTAGTCTTTGCCTTTTTTTTCGTTCCAACCCGTAAAAAAAGGTTAATTATGAGGGTTCGAGGGTACTACCGGTGATGCTCTAAGACCGAAGGCAAATTCATGAAATTGAATGTCGATGCATCCTTCTTCAGTGAATCACATACTGGAGCGGCTGGTGCCATAATTAGAGACAGTAGTGGAATGTTTGTGGCAGTTTCTTCTGTTTTTATACCTCATGCTGCTTCTATCGCTCTTGCAGAAGCAATGGCTATGAAAGTTGGTCTAGAACTTGCTAAACCGTGTGGGTTGCAATGCTATTAAAGCCGAATAGGATTCTACTGAAGTTATCAAATATTGCTTAGGAGAGGAGCAACTGTGGAATGATGCAAGAGCTTCTATATATGCAGACTGTTTTTGACTTAGCTGAGTCTATTGAGAGGGTTGAATTCAAACACTGCAAACGGGAATGTAATGGTATTGCCCACTTATTAGCTAGTGAGGTCATAACCAGATGAACTCCCTAGCTTTATCTTGCAACCCCTTGTAGATGATGTAACCATTATGTAAACTCTTAGACCAGCCACACTGTATAGGAAAAGCGGTTCAAATCTCTCTATGAATCGGTTCTATACAGTGCAGCTCATCTGTGGGCATCGATTCATAGTGTTGAGGAAGTAGGAGCGAATCAACAATATGGTTCGGTTCGAACCATCAGTGCGTCAGAGCTGGCCCATTTGTCAATGAGAAGAGAGAAGAAATGCACTGCTTTAAATATTGAACAAGTTGTTTGCATGTTGTCAGAGTACGGCCGGACTATAGCGATTCCACACTGCAGAGGAGTTGAGGCGACTCCGATTCTATTGTTGAACCGATTCAACAGTGTGTATGGTCTTAGCAGCAAGTCGTACTATTTTCCTTAGCAGAGTACTTAAAAGGACTCGAAGTTTTTTAATGAGGCGGCTTGTTTGCTTTTATATATAGTTGGTTTATATTTCAAAAAACCGTAGAAAAATTAGAGAAGAAAATATCAAGAGAAAGAGAAAGTGAGAGAAAATTAAATTAAGAGAGAAAGATAATGCCAAGTGGGATGTGGAAGTCAAGGCAGCAAGATCCAAGGAGGTAGCTCGTGCTCTGATAAAAAGGCATAATCAGACTGAATTCCAAAGCTAAAACCAGAGACTAGCAGCTCGTATTCTTCCTCCACCCCCAGCCACCTCTGACCTCGCCGTCGCCGGCGGCGGAGGTGATGGGGCACGGGCTAAGCTGCAGCCGCGACGGCGACGAGCACGACTTCTTCCGGGCGGCGCAGGTGGGTGACCTGGATGCTCTGGAGGGCCTCCTCGCCGCCGACCCAGCGCTCGCCCGCCGCGCCACCATCTACGACCGCCTCACCGCGCTCCACGTCGCCGCCGCCAACGGCTGCCTTCCGGCAGTCTCCATGCTCCTGGCCCGCGGGGTGCGGCCGGACGCCCTGAGCCGGAGCAAGCAGACGCCGCTCATGCTCGCCGCCATGCACGGCAAGATTGACTGCGCGCTCGCCCTCCTCCACGCCGGTGCCAATGTGAGAAGCGAGCTCAAAATCAAATCTGCAGTCTTTGACCTGTCCGGCGTCTTCTTTTTCCCTGACTTGGATTAATCTTTGATGGATCAGATTTTGATGTTTGATGCGGCGCAAGCGAGGACGTGCCTGCACCACGCGGCCTACTACGGCCACGCCGACTGCTTGCGGGCGATCCTCGCCGCCGCGCGCACTACGCCGGTCGCCGACTCCTGGGGCTTCGCGCGCTTCGTCAACGTGAGGGACGAGCACGGCGCCACGCCGCTGCACCTCGCCGCGATGCAGGGCCGGCGGGAGTGCGTTCACCTGCTGCTCGAGAGCGGTTCCATCGTCTCCGCCCCCACCGGCTCCTACGGGTTCCCCGGGAGCGCGTCGCTGCATCTCGCAGCGCGCGGCGGACACCTTGAGTGCGTCCGGGAGCTGCTGGCGTGGGGAGCGAGCCGCGTGCAGAGGGACTCAGCGGGGCGGATCGCATACGCGGTGGCGCTGAAGCGGCGTCACGGGGCGTGCGCAGCGCTGCTGAACCCGGCAGCGGCGGAGCCCATGGTGTGGCCGTCCCCGCTCAAGTTCATCGGCGAGCTGGGGGCCGACGCCAGGGCGCTCCTCGAGGCTGCGCTCGCGGATGCCAACAGGGAGCGCGAGAAGAAGATACTTCTCAAGGACAGCAGCAAGTACACCACGCCTCCGTCGCCGTCCGACGGCGGCGCCGGAGACGAGGAGGAAGATGAGGAGGTGTGCGGCATCTGCTTCGAGCAGGCGTGCAGCATCGAGGTCCAAGACTGCGGGCACCAGATGTGCGCGGCCTGCACGCTGGCGCTCTGCTGCCACAGCAAGCCCAACCCGGCCACGCTCACGCTGCAGCCTCCGACGTGCCCATTCTGTCGCAGCTGCATCTCACGGCTCGTCGTGGCCGACACCAAAGCCAAGGCTCCGCCCGCGGCGGAGGCCCTCGGCGACGAGAAAGCGTTGTCCCCGCGGCTGAGCCGGAGGCGGTCGAGGAGGTCACGCGAGGGGAGCAGCAGCTTCAAGGGGCTGTCGTCCGCCATGGGGTCCCTGTCGAGCAAGATCGGCCGTGGCTCCGGCAGGCTGGCCGGCGACAGCAACGGTGGGTTCATGGACAAGCTTGAGCACTACCCTTGATGGCCGGATGACCATGAGAGCAGACAGAGAAGAGCAGTAGGCCGAAGCAGAACTGCCGCCATTTTTCCTTTTTTAAATCTAGGTGATAGATAATGGAATGCATCCACCACCACAGGTCGCGAGAAAGATCCTGGATTGAACCAAAACCACGACAAAAATTACGCAAAGGAGGGATTATATATATATTTTGAAATATAATGGAGGAATTATTTATACTACTTAGTAGTACTCGCTCCGTCACAAAGTTTGACAAAATTGGATGTATCTAACACTATACATTTAATTCCAGATCGGAGGGAGTAATTTATACTAGCTAGATTAGGAAATTGAATTGTCGATTCTTGAAGCACTGGCCTGTAATTTTATTTATTTTTGGCCTGCCATGTTTTGATGCATTCCGTTGTACGGTAGGATCATGCATGATTCATGTTGTCATAGAGTCCATTGGAAAAATGCCAAGTGGTTTGTGGTGTTTCATGGTGAATGTATCATGTACTCCATGAGCAGAGAGAGAAAACAGAGTTATTGTCCTGTAAAAAAAACAGAATTATTGTAACGAGTGATGTGAATCGCTTTTTTTCAAAGTTCGATATTGGCAATGGCACGTGCAACCCCATCCCAAGCTATGCCCCATGTTTATGCATGGGTTCAGCTCAGCACGCAGAGTTGGCCAGTTTAACTGTGTATGTACTACTCACTCCGTTCCAAAATGTAACCCTTTTTAGCAAACTGTTTTAGCTAGCTAAGAGCAAGCGCAGCGTCTGGTAGTAGCTAAGGAAAAATACGGATTGAAGTCTAACGAGACAAACCCGCTCCACCGTTTAGACTCAACGTGTGGGACCCAGTTTCACAGAGCACACTCCACTTTCCCCACCAACCTCCACCTCCTCCCGCCAACTGCCAGCCCAAGGATTGAATAGAAATAATATTTTATTCAGCTTGGGGGTGTGTCTAGTACTAGACTCAACGCATGGAATATTTTTCTTAGCACTACCTGCTGCAGCGTTTAGACATAGGTCTAAGACCTCTTAGACTCAGGATTTTTATCACGCTGCACTTGCTCTAAAAAGTCTTACATTTTGGAACGGAGCAAGTATGTCTTTGATCTGGTGTACTATTCCAAGAACAACAACTGAATTATGACCATCGAAACGCAGAGGAAGAGGAAAGGTGATGTAGCCCACCGTATTCAACCAAGCACAACATCGACACACCACAAGGTGAACTCACTCCTATCTCCGTATGTTTCAGGTGACTTGGTGAACGGTGCTCTACCTCATGAAATACCCCTCTACATGCATAGGTGGGATCACCACATGGAGACCTAAAATGGTGCCCAAGATGCTCAAGAACACATCCAAGAAGGTGCACACGAAGCTAGGAAAGAAGCGAGTGAAGACGGCGTCAAGATCGGAGATCCGAGGAGGAAGAACGGAGGGAAACGGGGCCTCCCGGCCTCATCCCCCGCCAGGCCGGCCTCCAACCACCTCAGGCCGGCCCCCAAACAGAGCAGGCCGGCCTCCCCCTCGCCCACCCCGGCCTCGGGCCGGCCCTGCCCCTCCTCAGGCCGGGCACCCTCTCGAGAGGGCCGGCCTCCACCCCGGCCCCAGGCCGGCCCCTCCCAGGTCGGCTCCTCCTCCCACCTCGGCCCCAGGCCGGCTGGCAGGGCGGCCCCAGGCCGGCGCGCCCTGGGCTGCGCCCCTGCCCCCACCCCGGCCCAAAAGGCACGGAATTTGCCCGTTTTTGCACCGTTTCGACCCCCGTTTCGACCCCGAGCTATATAAGGGACCCCGGTGGCTAGATCTAGGGTTTAGGGATGATTTGAGAACTTCGGGCTTTGCCCTTGTATCCCTCTTGTGAGGTGACTCCTCTTACGAGGCTACTCCTACGATGTGTATCTAGGACCGTATCAAGATCTCTCCAAGGAGCTACTCTTTCACCTTGTGATTCTAGTAGCGCTTGCCAACCTTCCCCTTGCGGCTTCTGTTGGTTCGGTGGACCGACCGGTGAGAGGAATCGGTTTCAATTAGCGTGTTGTTGACTTGGGTTTGCGATCCCTCGTAGGCTTCACGAGTTATCTTCCCCATTTTGTGTTTCCACGTGTTTGCCCTCGATTTCCCCTCGATTCCCCCTCTCGTGTTCATCGTGTTCATCGCGTTCTTCGTGCGTTCTTCGTTCGTTCTTGTCGATTCGTGAAGATCGGGCCAACTTAGAGGTCAACACCTCATCATCTGGTATCCAGAGCTAGATTGACACGAATCCGACACCCCACCCCCCTCCCCTACCACCAATTTTTCTTCTATCCACACGACATCGACATCCACCGGCCGCAAGTCCGAGATCATCCACCGCATAGGTATAACTTGCTTCCGCTTGAACTAACCCATTCCTTTGTGTACCTTACCTACTTGGACTAGTTCTTTTACACCGCTTGGCATCGCATTGTGGCACCGAGAGTGAGAGTTTTGCGCTTGCGAGAGAATAGCTTCGAGTAGGCATTGGCATTTGGGAATCATCATCCATCAAAAAGCGAAAAATGAAAAATAAAAAAAGAGGAGAAAGAGCAAGAAGCAAAAAGAGCCAAAAGAAGCAAAGATCGATGCCAATTGCTATCATTTGTAGGAACGCATAGCTTTGAGTTGCAAGAGAGAAGAGATTGACCGGTTGCCACATTGTGAATCTTGTTGCCTCTTGTTAATTGCAGTTTGAGCTAGCGTCCTCCTTGCGTTGGTGTGGCATTGAGCTTAGTCTTCGATAGGTACATTTCGTCTCCGCTCGTCCATTGGCCGCACTAACCCCATTTATCACTTGTGTGTGTGTGTGTTTTTCGTTTACACCATAGCATTTTCCTCCACTAGGTTTGGTTTTCGTGCTAACTTTTCTTTGATTCTTCTCCACGTATGACAACAAACTTTTCTTTGGATTTGTCATTTTCTTCGCCACATTTCTAACCCATTGCCATCCACCCATAAGTCGTGTGTGTTTTGGAGCGTGTTTTTGGGATCTTTCGAACTCAAGTCACTTCATTCTTTTTGTTATCGGTTTCTTCTTGCTTGGTCCACTAGTTTCCAACATTTGCTAAAAGGTGAGGTTTGAGCTCTTAGGTCCTCACACTCCATATATACACTTGTGCTTGTGGCTAACCATGTATAGCGAGAGCAAAGAATTTGGAGGCCATGATGACCATGATGAGTCCATGATGGACCACTACGACTACAACGAGCTAGACATGGACCTCCACTTCTACGAGCATGACGTGGTGGACGACCACTACTACGAGCATGACATGGTGGATCACCAACACTACTACGACCACGACGTCGAGTTCTACACCGACTACTCCTCCCCAAGCATCATCGACATGGAGGAGCACCGCAACCACAACGCCAACTTCGAATCCATGAGCTACAACAACATGAACCACTACTACAACAATGACACCGCAAGCTTGGATGACGAGATGGAGACCTACTACACCGACAACGCATCCTCGAGCATGGCGGAGTTCTACACCGACAATGACTCCGACATGGACGAGCTCACCTACAAACATTTCCTCTTCAAGCTTCGGTGGCCAAGACATCACATGTCCGATGGTTCATGCTCACCACCATGGAACTTCAAGGAGAATGCCAAGGCCAACACAAGACAAGTACCTTCAACCTCAAGATGGCGCAACGATAAGAAATCCGACAAGTTGGCAACGTCAAGATTGTCTCCTTCAACATCAAGACAGCGCCACAAGAAGGACATCATCGAGGACCCATCAAGCGAGAAGGCCAAGAAGCCAAGGCATCCAAATGACTTTCGGAGTCATCCCACACATGACGTGCGGGAACGCCGCAAGCTTCGTCATCGACAAGCTTCAAGCTCTCATCACCACGCTCATCACCAAGACCGTCGCCATGATCACCATCGCCATATGGAAGAGAGTGGTACACCCACCTCACCGCATATTCCACCACAAGTTCCGCGACGACATTGGTTTGAGCATTGCTCGCCATCACCACTACCTCGACCTCGACACCGACAAGGCCGTGGTGACCCTCTTTAAGATCACCCTCTACGACCGGATATTCTTCATCACCCACCTTCTCCAAGCTTGACTCATGACATTGGTCTAAAAGGCTTCGTGGATGGTGCTTGCCCACATTCAAGGCTTCCAAGGCAAAATGTGTGTCACCACCACAATGACCACCAAGACCAAGGCCATTATCAAGAAGGTGACCTCGACATGGCTTCTAGTGAATGCCTCCCTCAACTCCACCACAATGACCACCGACGCCATCCTCTCCATCATGATCGCCATCGCCAAACCAACGAGGATGACCCACATGAGCTTCCACCGCCTATCTTTGATGAAGACCCAAATGAGAGAACTTCTCAACATCAAGCGAGTGCGAATGCTCCCTATGGCTTGTCTTTCCCCATCTTCGAGAAAGACCCCATTGAGCGCCACCATCGACAACAACCAAGTGGGATTGCTCAATTTGCTAGTTCACTTCCCATCTTTGATGAGGAACCCTATGAGCACCACCATCATCAACAACCAAGTGGGCATGCTACAAATGATCTCTCACTTCCTCTCTTTGATGAAGAACCCTATCAGCGCCCACTGCGACCGCCACTAGGCACGGATGCTACTCATGATTTCTCATTTCCCATGTTTGATGCGGAACCTCTTGAGCGACCACTTCAACAACAAGCAAGTGAAGATGACCTCTCACTTCCTATTTTTGATGAGGACCCACATGAGCGACCTCGTCAACACCAAGCAAATGGAGATGCTATCCATGATTCTTCTCCTCCCATATTGGATGAAGCACCACATCATCTAGGCCATGAAGACAACGACTTGAGCGCCGTTTGCCTCAATGTTCCAAGGTGCAAGGACCATGAGCGTCATCATCCATATGAGGAATGGGAGCCTCCACCTCATCTTCACCAAGATTGTGCTTTCTATTCGCACCCCGCCGTCGACAAGGATCAAGAACATCCTCGCCATGGACACTATGATACCACTACCTCCTCAAGGCAAGAGGCGAGAGATACTTCTCCACCAACAATCATCCACAACTTCCATGAGCGACATTCTATGAGGATGAACAATGACCTTCATGATCAAGGCCATGAGTTTCCTTCATCGCCACAAGCGCAACACCAACATCAAGAGTGTGAAGCTATTCCTCCCATGACACAAGATCAACATCACCATATGTATGAGGAGACCACTCTACCACTCTATGATGAAGACGTTGATGCATGTGACATTGTGAAAGAGGCTCATCCCTTGCCATCATCTCTAAGGCATTCTTCTTCTTCGTCTCCAATGACACAAGTGACAACTCCGACCATCGACAAGAGAGCTCCCAATGCTATCAACGAGATGATCATGGTTGCCAACCAAAATGGTGACCATGCCTACATGAGTGAAGGCCAATACTATGCCTTGCACCAACTAGCTCTCAATTCCTTGGACATGCCGACCAATGGTGACGAAAGCGTCTATTGCAATGAGGCCGAGAATTCATCGCGAGTGTTGACACGAGTTCTTCAAACCTATCCTCAAGATAGGGACCAACGATGCAACCTCTCTAGAGTCGGCGTCAATGGCCCATCTATCATTGATGGAGGTAACGACGAATTGGGTGACACTCTCCGCTTGACTTCAAAGCATCTCATGCCAACCTCCACAAGGCCACGCTCAAGCCACCATTCTATCCAAGGATATCTGCATCATCATCATCGACCATTTGAGGATGCTACAAGGCATGGCTTACACTACCACATCACGGAGATGTTGGAGCCTTCTTTGACACAAGCCATGACCCTACCTCCTCCTCCAAGAAAGCCACCCTTTCCACAATTGGAGATCAACCCAAGAGATGAGATGATTGAGTCCTCCTCGCCACATGCTATGACACTACCGACTCCAAGCAACGCAAAGACTTCGACAAGTGCGCACACCTCTAGTGCCAAGAATTTGGAGCCTTCTAGTGTCCCTTCTCAAGCTTCTAGTGAGATGAGTGGTGAGAGAGAGATCCACCATCACGTGAGTGAGAGCCACAAGCCCATAATGAGTGGAAAAGCATGAGTGTTCTTAGAGGCATCGCCATGATAGCCACCAATAGTGAGATGAGAGTTGAGAGCAGAACCCCATGTGTGCTTATCTGTAACATCCAAGTATGAAAAATCCCTAGTTGTTTTGCTCTTTGTTTAATTTAAAGCAATGCATCATGTCATCATCTCATTGCATTTGTTTTATTTCTGTTTGCATTGTTTTCATAATGAATTTCAAACTCTAATCAACATTTGTTTTCATACTTGTCTGTTACAATCTTTTCAAATGAATAATACAAATCAAAAACCTCTTTGTTTCCAAATGCTTCAATAATGTTCAATTAATAAATTGCTGGTTTTTATTTCAAACAAATAATTCCAAATCACCTACAATTTCAAATCAAATTCATTCAAACAGCACCCAAGTTGAGTTATAACAAATTTATAAACATTATCAACTCAATCAACTAATTTTAATCTTTTAATTCATAGGGGCTACCCTATTAAAATGCTTTGATTTCATAAGGTTTACTTAATATGAAAATTCATTCAAAGTTGGTTGAAATATAAATATCAAATAAAAATTCAAACTTTTTGACAATGGAAGTTAGCATCTGTTTGCTAATGGTCTAAATAACCTACACTGAATTTTCCAAAAATTTTACCACATTAAAAACCATCCAATGCTTCCATTTGCTTTTGCTACAAAAAAAAATAGTAAAACGAAAAATAACAAAAAGAGAAAAACGAGCGGCAGCTACCTATCCCAGCCCAGCCCACCTAAGCTACCACCCGCGCGCGCAGCAGCCCACAGAGGCCTGATACCCCTTCGCGGATGCCGCCACCGTCGTCTCCCCGTACGGCGCAGCATCCAGGCTGCCACGGCGGCAGCAGAGAGGCAGCAACGGCCGATCCGAGGCCATTGCCCCTATAAAAACCCTAGAGCGGCAGCGCGCAGCCCCTAGACCAACCCTAGGCCCTAGCTACCCCTCGCCCGCCGCCGTTCTTCTTCCCTCTCGCTGCCACGGCCACTCTGTACCTCGCGCGTCTACTCTCTGAACCCCGCCGCCGCTCGCCGTCTCCGGTGACTAGCAGCGCGCGCTAGCCACGGGAACGGGACGCCCTCGGTGCCACCTTCGTCATCGACACCCCAGTGGAGCTCGAGGGGTCCCGTATCCACGCCGCCGTCCACGCCGTTCGTCGCCGGCCGCCTGCACCGCGCTCTGCCTCGTCTGCCACCGTAGGTGATCACCGTGCGCCACCTTCTCTTTCCCTCTCTTCCTCTCCTGCTCGCGCCCGTTCTGCACACACGCCTCAACCGTCTCTGCACGCGCACGCTTCCATCTCGAGCACGGCCGTGCAGTTCCCCGCCGGCGAAGCTCCGTTGTCTGACGAAGATTCAGAGTTGCGCGCGTTTTCAGTTTCAGTAACGCTTGGTTCTGAAACCTTATCCTCCCTGCATCGCTAGTACTGATAACAAACGCGCAGTACTGCAGTGGTTCAGTCAGCACGCAGCGAGGGAGAGGTGCTGGGATCGAGCCCTCGCGCTGCGGGGTTTTCCCCAATTCTTTTGCCCCGCTGGCTGACAGGCAGGGGCCACGCGCCAGAGACCCCCACTGCCACGCGTGCGCGCGCTCGCCACGCTGGCCACGGGCCCACGGGGCAGTGGCTGGGGTTAGACCCAGTGCGGTAACAGAAGAATTAAAACGTTTCTGTTTTGTTTTCTATTTCTTTTAAATGGCAGAATAAAACACTAAACTTTAAAAATCAATAACTTTTAATCTATAAGTCCAATAAATAAAAGTTGTATATGTTTATTGCTCCAAATTTTATTGTCTATCCAATTATTCCATCTGTGCACTGTTTTGAATTTTCCAAATACACTTAAAATTCAAATTTGAATAATTCAAATGTAATTTGCAATAATTCATAAATAATTCATACTAGTTCCAAATAAAGCAAATAAAATATGATTTTCATACCATTTTGAATATCCTATTCAAATATAAAATTTGTTTCCTGGTTTGAATAATTTAAATTGCCTAAATAATTTAATACTTGTTTAATTCATTTAAATTTGATAAAAACCATAACTTGCTCAAAATAAAATATTTTTGAACATGCAAAATATGTTTTCAAACCATCAAAGTGTGAACTTTTCAAATGTGAATTTGAATTTAGGATTTGAACAAATAAAATTCAAATAATATTCAAACTTGTTTTAAATTCAATTAAAACTTGTTTAATATTGGTTAATTCATAAAAAATTCATCCTAATTTAAATTTCAATATTTGAAACATGTAATCCAACTAAAATTTGATGTTCTTCTCAAATATAAATTTTGTTAAATGTTTTGCACACTTTAAATTGATGAAAACAATAATTGTTTGTGTGACATGTTTAAGGAACCAAAATTTCTAAACTCAATAAATAATTTCTAAAACTTGTTAAACCCTTTTATTACTTGCATCTATTATTGTTATTTGTTGTTATCTTGTTGTTACCATCATGCATGCATCATGATAACAACTATCACATAATACTTAATTGTAAATCATTTGTTCCACTTAATCTATGGACCCTTTCCCATATGCCACTCAAATAGCATAGGGGTTCCATTTAAATTGTGTTATCATGTTATCTAGTTTATTTTGATGCAACCATTAACCTGTCATGCATCATCTTGATTGTGCACAATGCCATGGAAATGATTGTTTACATTCCTGTTTTGTTTGTTTGCTTCTTCTCGAATAGACGACGACGTTGAGACAGACGATCCTTACAGCACCCCCTCTGAGGATCTAGCTCAGTACCAGGCTGCTGAGTTCGCAGGCAAGTTATCACTCACATGAACCATTGTGTTCCTTTCAACCCTGGTTACCGATACTTTCCGTTGTCTATTCTTGCTAGCCTTAGTGGTAGTTGTTTCTGTTACGAACCTATCACATGAATCCTTTAACCCTGATATTGCCTCACCACCCCTCCTACAACCCTATTGATTGAGCCAGTGTCTTACTAGTATGCGTAGGTTGTTTTGCTCGAGTCTGTTACCCGTTACTTTCAGTTACTATATTTTCATTATGTTCTGGGGGCTCGATGTTTAAGCAATCAATCAATCATGCTAATGTTATTACTGTTAATAATAATTTGATGATAAGGCACCGGCAGGAGGCCCTGTGTGGTTTTGAGGCCTGCTAGTGTCGACCCTAATAGGAAAAGGGTCTTGTCTACTGATCCATGATGAGCGCACTACCCGCATGTGGGAAGCGAGTATGGGCGCCCCCCTCAATTTGATTCGATTCGCATCTCGTCCAAATCATCTCATTTAGTTCGTGCTTTCTATTTGCCGCATGCATGTTTTTGCGAGCCCAGCGCAGGGTGGAACTTTTGTAGTCGGCATATAGGGGGACACGTTCTTAGAGTGCTATGAGGGTCCATTTTCTTCTGGGCTCGATTAGCCGTGCGCCCAAGGTGCTTTGGGCTTGATGCGGAGAAGAGTTGAGTTGTGTTGAGTGCCCCGCTTGGTGGGGAGGCATCCCATCTGGCGGGTTATTCATACGTGTACGGCCAAATTGGTGCAACCCTGCAGGGATAATCTTCTCGAGAAGCCGTGTTTTCCGCGGTTATGGTTAACTTGGTGAAAGTACTGGCTAACAAGTACTCAGGACAACTTAAACCTAATGATTCACAATCTCACACCCCATGAATAACAATTTGACTAGTAATAGGATTATTGTCACCATAACTTGTTTCACCTTTAATCCAACTGTGTGAGTTATCCTCGGATTGCTTCTTTGGATAAGGGGCGAGGTCCAGGATGGGTTTGTTTGATGTTATCTTCCAGTTGGTTACAACCCTCGATCTTATCCCCTTTCTGATAGTTGGAAGTGATAGAATCTCTGTAGTTGGTTAGCGCAGCCAGTTGCAGCATCTTTTATATCCCCTTCTTTCCATTGAACCCAAGTCATCTGTGCTTGTGTTGACGGGCTATACTTTGGTGAACTGTGAGTCTTGCTTGCCAGTACGTCTATGTACTGACCCCTTTGGGGCTGTGGTTTCCGCAGACTACGATTACGAGGATCCAGGTGACGGCTACTACGTGGAGTTTGACGAGGCTGCTGACGAGTAGTTAGCGGACCCGGGCAGGATCCGAGACATCGTGGATGGGCTCCGTCTTTATTTCAGTTTCCGGCTTCTTAAGCCTATTTGGATTTTGTCTGTACTCAGACCCCTTTGAATGCTTCCGCTGATGTAATGAATGCTATGTTGGGACATGTGTCCTCTGGATGATTGTATTTGCTATTTCTGCCTTAGTGAAGGCCATTTGCTACCTTATTTCAATCTTTTGTGTCGTAGAGGCATGTTGTGTTATCCTTTTGTTCAAAGCCGTTGACGTACCATGTGTGTATGGTATGAAGTACGTCAATGGTAGTGTCCTGATTTCTACAGGATATTTTACATCGACGGTGAACAGTAGCGATGGGTTGTCACACATAAGTGTTGGCCTACTCGTAAGAGGACGCGGGTGCCGGAAAGCCCCGTAATCCCATCAGAATACTGTTCAGTTCGTACGGTGAGTATCCTATAGAAGTCCGGGTGCGACAAATGGTATCAGAGCCTGTCTTCCTGTAGGATCCCTTTTTACTGGTCGCAGTTGAGTCTAGAAACTATTTTGTAGCTATATAGGAAAAATGAAACGTGAGAGTAGGGATTCTGCCATTTTTCTTCTTTCCCCACCCACCCACCCTTTTCTGGTAAGGAAGTGCAACGTTGTTTTCTGATTCTCACCTAAACTTTCAAGTTAGGATTTCACGTGTTTTGGGTTCTCTATAGTACCTCAGGAGTTTTTGGTCTCGAGTTTCCCGATGTTGCTTCAATATCCTGTTCTTTTCAACATCCTTATCGTCCGTTGAACCTTGTTGTTGTTTCCCACTTCAATTCTTCTACCGGAGTCTAATCAAAACCTCCCAAATCATCTGCAGATGGATCTCAGGTTCTTCCCGCAGGTGGTTCGGATGACTCGCTGTGAGAGCACCGCCGGTTATCCGGAGATGCTGAGAGACATGGTTACCTATCTGGGGTTCCATTGGGCACCAGAGTACCAGGTCTACGAGCAGCAGCGAGAGTTTGACCAGACCTACTACCAGGCTATCGTCTACATTCTGTCGGATGATGGCAGGAGCGTTGTCCACCGCTACGAGGCAGTAGGTTCCACAGTGGATATGGCCGTGCAGCAGGCAGCGTACGTGAGTCTCACCGTCCTCCGTGCTGACTACTGGGGGTTTGATGATTCCATCTATCGTCACATCCCCCGTGGTTACATCACGTCAGCGGGAGTTCACTTCACCCTCCACATCAACCTGGATACCTACGAGTCTGATAGCTCCAGGCTGCACACCACTGCTCAGTTCGTGAGGCACAGTGACGCAGTTGCTTCCACACTTTCTCAGGAGTTAGCCTCAGTCAGGGAGTAGCTCTATCTGGCGTTGACTCGTCTGGCTACGTACACCACAGACTTTGTTGGAGACGAGCGCTTTGCCTGTTTCACTCAGCCAGCTGGGTTTCCGCTGCCAGATGCTGGAGGTTACGAGCCGATCAGAGGTCCACTTCTCGACCTTGGTCCTGGTTACACTGGGATTCCCCGCTTTGGAGCACAGGGAGACGACGCTTTCTACTTCACCACACCGAGAGTTGCTCTCAGAGCAGTCCCGCTCTACGTGGATCGTCGTCATACCTACTTCCGGGGGATTCCTCCGCACCGTATCTCTCGTCGTACTACTCGCCGCCGTCCTGCGTGATGAGCATGGGAGTACCGTTGTATCCATTCCTAGCTAGGTTTAGTTATCCTTTGTATTTCGAACCATGTATTGGTTTGTTGGATATTCTGATGTATTTGAACATGTGATGATGTACCTGTTGGTTATCTATTCATGCGTCGGAATAATCTATCTTTCGGTTACCAAGTCTATCCTTTTCTATTGTTGTGCTAAAATGAATGTCTATTCAGGATGCCGCCAACAAGGAGCAACCCGCCTGAACCACCTCCGCTCACGGAGCTGTTGACTCAGATGACTCAGGTCGTGGCTCAGATGGCCCAGATCCAGGCTAACCAGCACAACAACCAGAATGCTCCGCGAGTCAGCATCAAGGAGTTTCTGAGCATGGGGCCGAGAGCTTTCGTGGCAACACGTTAGCCTCTGGATGCTGATGACTGGATCAGGGAGATGAACAGGGCTCTGGAGATAGCTCATGTTGCTGAGGAAGATAAGGTCAAGTATGCCACCTACCTACTGAAAGGTCAGGCAGCTACTTGGTGGGAGAACTACCAGACCATGAGAGCTGGCTATCCTATCATCTGGGGTTGTTTCAAGGATGCCTTCCTGAAGCACCACATCCCAGATGGTCTCATGGAAAGGATGCGTGAGGAATTCTGCTCTCTCAGACAGGGCAAGCTGGACGTCCTCAGCTACCAGAACGAGTTCAATCGTCTTGCTCGATACGCTGGTGACGAGGTGTCCACTGAAGCCAAGAAGATGGCAAGGTTCCGCCGAGGTTTTAACCCGGAACTGAAGTACGCTCTCACCAACATCAAGTGCAAGGACTTCGTGGAGCTCGTGAACACCGCGCTCAATGAGGAGAATGGGCGCAAGGCGTTCGAAGAGTCGCGCAAGCACTCGCGTGAGGGTGGTTCCTCCTCCAACATGACCACCCCTCCGCAGAAGCGCCGCATCTGGGTGCCAAATGCTGCTGTCACTAGGGCTCCAAATGCCCAAGCTTCTCCAGGCTTTGGTCCCCGCCCACCCAACCCATCTCAGATGCAGGGTCAGAGGATTCCAATGGGGCAGCCAAGGCCAGGTCCTCCTCGTGTCGTCACTTGCTTCAAGTGCAAGGAGACTGGACACTACGCTGATAAGTGCACTCAGAGGCAGCTACCTCCACCTCCTCTCCCCAACACCAACCAAGCAATGGTTCGTGCTCCCCCGGCTAAAGCCTTCAACTCCAACAACAGGCCTGTCGGGAGGACCGCGAGGGTGAACCATATCAAGGCCGACAAAGCTGAGGAAGCTGCTGACGTCGTTCTCGGTATATTACCCGTAAACTCTATTCCAGCTAAAGTGTTGTTTGATACTGGAGCATCACATTCTTTTGTGTCAAAGATTTTTGCAAAAGCATACAACCTAGTTCTGGTTCCGCTAAGCAATCAAATGACTGTTCACTCTCCGGGACCGCAAATGTTGACATCCAAGATAAGCATGGACAACCAGATCCTAATTGGAGGTCGCATATTCCTTGCTTCACTCATGTTGCTGGGAAATTCTGACATTGATGTCATTCTGGGTATGGATTGGTTGAAGACCCACAAAGCTAAAATTGATTGTGCTCAAAAGTCAATAACTCTGTCCCACACTTCAGGCCAGATAGTCTATTCTCCATGTGGATCAAGTTCTGTTCAGTTGTTCAACCTAGATGCCAAACCCCTTCCTGGAATTGAAAATGTTCCGGTGGTTTGTGAATTCCCTGACGTCTTTCCAGAAGAGTTGCCAGGGATGCCTCCGGACAGAGCAGTTGAGTTCGTGATCGAGCTTGAGCCAGGTACTGCTCCAATCTCTAAGCATCCATACAAGATAGCTCCTCCTGAACTGAAATTGTTGAAGGAGCAAATCGATATGTACATGGAGAAAGGTTACATTCAGCCTAGTTCCTCCGCTTGGGGTTACCCAACTCTGTTTGTTGCCAAGAAGGATCAAACAAAAAGACTCGTGGTTGACTATTGTCCTCTCAACGAGAAAACCATCAAGAAAAAGTATCCAATTCCTCGTATCGATGATCTTTTTGATCAACTTGCTGGAGCCTCAATATTCTCAAAGTTGGACTTGAGGATGGGGTACCATCAAATAAAGATCAGAAAGGAAGATATTCCTAAGACAGCTTTCACCACTCGGTACGGTCTATATGAATACACCGTCATGTCCTTTGGTCTCACCAATGCACCGGCAACGTTCTCAAGACTCATGAATTCTGTCTTCCATGAATACCTCGACAAGTTCGTTGTGGTATATCTCGATGACATTCTAGTCTACTCAAAATCCGAGGAAGAGCATGGAGAACACCTTCGTCTCACCCTCATGAAACTTCGCGAGCATCGTCTATATGCCAAGTTCTCTAAATGTGAGTTCTGGATTCCAGAAGTTGCATATCTTGGTCATATCATCTCTGCCAAAGGCATAGCCATTGACCCGGAAAAGGTTAAGGCAATTGTTGATTGGAAACCCCCTAAGACGGTGAAGCAAGTCATAAGTTTTCTTGGCTTGGCTAGCTATTGCCGTCGTTTCGTCCAAAACTTTTCCAAGATTGCCAAACCACTCACTGATCTCAGAAAGAAGGAAAAAAAGTTCGTTTGGACTCCACAATGTGATGAGAGTTTCAACCTCCTGAAGACTAAACTCACTTCCACCCCAGTTCTGGTTGGCCCAGATACTACCAAACCTTTCCAGATATTCTGCGATGCATCTCTCCAAGGCCTAGGAGCAGTTCTTATGCAAGAACGTCAAGTTGTGGCTTATGCTTCACGTCAGTTGAATGCACATGAGCAAAACTATCCCACTCATGATCTTGAACTTGCAGCAGTTGTGTTTGCCCTCAAGAAATGGAGACAATACTTGTTGGGTAACAAAACTGAAATCTTTTCCGATCATAAGAGTCTGAAATACATCTTCACTCAGCCAGATCTGAACCTCAGGCAAAGGATATGGATTGAGAAGATTAAAGACTTTGATCTCACCATTTCTTACACTCCAGGCAAGGCTAATGTTATGGCCGATGCTCTCAGTCGCAAATCCTATTGCAATAATCTCATGATCATGGAAAGCCAACCTCCACTTCATGAAGAATTCCAGAAGCTGAACCTTGGTCTTGTCCCTGAAGGATACCTTGCTAGCTTGACAGCCAGTCCAACTCTCGAGGACAAGATTCGTTCTGAACAACTTCGTGATACTGAAATCAAGAAGATTGTAGAGCACATCAAGGAAGGCAATGATAAATTCAAGTCCTTCTCACTTGATGACAAGGGAACTGTGTTCTTCGAAGGACGCATTGCAGTTCCTCAGATTCAAAGTCTCAAGGATATCATTCTCAAGGAGGCTCATGAAACTCCTCTATCCATCCACCCTGGAAGTACAAAGATGTACCAGGATCTCAAGACTCTGTATTGGTGGCCTGGCATGAAACGTGAAATTGCTCAATACGTTTCTGAATGCGACGTTTTTCAACGTGTTAAGGCAGTCCATCAGAAAACAGCCGGTCTACTCCAACCTCTGAAAATTCCTGAGTGGAAGTGGGACATGATTGAAATGGACTTCGTTACTGGGTTTCCAAAGTCCAAGAAGGGCAACGATGCAATCTTCGTTGTTATTGATCGTCTCACTAAGGTAGCTCACTTCTTTGTTGTCAAGGAAACTATCTCAGCTAGCCAGTTAGCAGAGCTCTACACAGCAAAGGTTGTTCCCCTTCATGGTGTTCCATTGGAAATAAGCTCAGACCGTGGAAGTATCTTCACTTCACATTTCTGGAAGAGTTTCCAAGAGGCATTGGGCACCAAACTTCTGTTCAGCACAGCTTATCACCCTCAGTCTCAGGGGCAAGTCGAAAGAGTCAATCAGATTCTCGAGGATATGCTCAGAGCATGTGGTCTCTCCTTTGGCATGAAATGGGAGGATTGCCTTCCATATGGTGAATTCTCCTACAACAACAGCTACCAGGCAAGCCTAGGCATGGCACCATTTGAGGCACTGTATGGCCGCAGATGCAGGAGTCCAATCAATTGGTCTGGAGCTGGTGAACGTTCACTCTTAGGCCCTGACATTGTTAAGGAAGCCGAGGAGAAAGTTCGTATCATTCGTGACAATCTCAGGATTGCTCAGTCTCGTCCGAAGAGCTATTATGATAGCAAGCACAGGGATATGATCTATGCACCTGGTGATAAGGCATATCTCCGTGTAACTCCCCTCAGAGGCACTCATCGTTTTGGTGTGAAAGGGAAGCATGCACCAAGATACATTGGTCCTTTCAACATTCTCTCAAGGCGGGCAGAAAATGCTTATCGTCTTGAACTTCCAGAAAAACTATCCAAAGTGCACGATGTGTTCCACGTGTCACAGCTCAAGAAGTGTTTCAAAGATCCAGATCGTGCAGTTGATCATGATTCCATTGAACTGCAAGATGATCTATCTTATGAGGAGCACCCTATTCGTATTCTCGATGAGACCGAGCGTAAGACTCGCAACAAGAGCACCAAGTTCTTGAAAGTGCAATGGTCGCATCATTCCGATAAAGAGGCAACGTGGGAGACCGAAGAGGATCTTCGCAAGAAGTATCCGGACCTTTTCACTTCTCAGTAAGGAATCTCGGGGCGCGATTCCTTCAAGGGGGGGCGTTTTGTAACATCCAAGTATGAAAAATCCCTAGTTGTTTTGCTCTTTGTTTAATTTAAAGCAATGCATCATGTCATCATCTCATTGCATTTGTTTTATTTCTGTTTGCATTGTTTTCATAATGAATTTCAAACTCTAATCAACATTTGTTTTCATACTTGTCTGTTACAATCTTTTCAAATGAATAATACAAATCAAAAACCTCTTTGTTTCCAAATGCTTCAATAATGTTCAATTAATAAATTGCTGGTTTTTATTTCAAACAAATAATTCCAAATCACCTACAATTTCAAATCAAATTCATTCAAACAGCACCCAAGTTGAGTTATAACAAATTTATAAACATTATCAACTCAATCAACTAATTTTAATCTTTTAATTCATAGGGGCTACCCTATTAAAATGCTTTGATTTCATAAGGTTTACTTAATATGAAAATTCATTCAAAGTTGGTTGAAATATAAATATCAAATAAAAATTCAAACTTTTTGACAATGGAAGTTAGCATCTGTTTGCTAATGGTCTAAATAACCTACACTGAATTTTCCAAAAAATTTACCACATTAAAAACCATCCAATGCTTCCATTTGCTTTTGCTACAAAAAAAAACAGTAAAACGAAAAATAACAAAAAGAGAAAAACGAGCGGCAGCTACCTATCCCAGCCCAGCCCACCTAAGCTACCACCCGCGCGCGCAGCAGCCCACAGAGGCCCGATACCCCTTCGCGGATGCCGCCACCGTCGTCTCCCCGTACGGCGCAGCATCCAGGCTGCCACGGCGGCAGCAGAGAGGCAGCAACGGCCGATCCGAGGCCATTGCCCCTATAAAAACCCTAGAGCGGCAGCGCGCAGCCCCTAGACCAACCCTAGGCCCTAGCTACCCCTCGCCCGCCGCCGTTCTTCTTCCCTCTCGCTGCCACGGCCACTCTGTACCTCGCGCGTCTACTCTCTGAACCCCGCCGCCGCTCGCCGTCTCCGGTGACTAGCAGCGCGCGCTAGCCACGGGAACGGGACGCCCTCGGTGCCACCTTCGTCATCGACACCCCAGTGGAGCTCGAGGGGTCCCGTATCCACGCCGCCGTCCACGCCGTTCGTCGCCGGCCGCCTGCACCGCGCTCTGCCTCGTCTGCCACCGTAGGTGATCACCGTGCGCCACCTTCTCTTTCCCTCTCTTCCTCTCCTGCTCGCGCCCGCTCTGCACACACGCCTCAACCGTCTCTGCACGCGCACGCTTCCATCTCGAGCACGGCCGTGCAGTTCCCCGCCGGCGAAGCTCCGTTGTCTGACGAAGATTCAGAGTTGCGCGCGTTTTCAGTTTCAGTAACGCTTGGTTCTGAAACCTTATCCTCCCTGCATCGCTAGTACTGATAACAAACGCGCAGTACCGCAGTGGTTCAGTCAGCGCGCAGCGAGGGAGAGGTGCTGGGATCGAGCCCTCGCGCTGCGGGGTTTTCCCCAATTCTTTTGCCCCGCTGGCTGACAGGCAGGGGCCACGCGCCAGAGACCCCCACTGCCACGCGTGCGCGCGCTCGCCACTGTAACATCCAAGTATGAAAATACCCTAGTTGTTTTACTTCTTTGTTTAATTTAAGCAATGCATCATGTCATCATCCCCATATTTATTTCTGTTTGCATTGTTTTCATAATGAAATTCAAACTTATTTCAACTCTTGTTTTCACACTTGTCTGTTACAATCTTTCAAATAAAGATTTGCAAATCAAAAACATCAAATTCTTCCAAATTATTTTCTTATTGGATCAACTCTTAAATTGTTGCTTAATTCAATTAACCAAATTAATCCATTATTTTCCAAATCATTTCCAAACTCAAACCATTTCTCAAATCATTAATCTTTTGAATCCATAAAGTTCATCACTATTTGGAATTCTTTAAATCACTTTTAAAACTCTAAATAAAACCCTATTGAAAAATACCTTGTTTTTCTAATATTATCTAATATTGGAAATTTCAATTAAATTGGTTTAATTTGTAAACAGCAAGCAAACAAATAAGTTTTTGAAAACAAAAACTACCAATTGGTTGCTTTCCAACTAAGGGATTTATCCTAATTTTATTCCAAAATTTTCTATAAACAAAACCTTTGTTTTGCTTCCATTTGCATGCTACAAAAAAAACAGTACAAAAAAAATATAGCAAAGGAGAAAAGGCAGCAGCAGCAGCAACTAAACCCCCCAGCCCAGCCCGTTACCACTTTGGCCCGATAAACCCCCTCTCCTGTCGCTGTCGTCCTCCTCCCGTCTGACGTCATGGCGTACGAGCTCCCCTCCTCCGTCGATCGTTCCCTCACCCTCTCGATGGCGCGCCGTACTCCTCCACCGGTTCCATAAAACCACCACGGCGCCCTCCTCCTGCCGCAAACCCTAACTCCACCCCTCGAGCTCCGCCGCCGCCTGCCTCGTTTCCATCTCCCCTCCACCTCCACCCTCTGTACTGAATTTTTCGCCGCCGCCTCTCTGAACTCCGGCAACGGTCGCCGTCTCCGATGACCTGCACCGTGCACTAGCCACGGGAATGGGTAGTCCCCAGTTCCATCTTCGTCTTCGACACCACCGTGGGGCCTGAGGAGGGCCAGTGCCTCGCCGCCGTCCGTGTTTCCCTCCGGCTAGCCCTGCATCGACCCTGCAGGTGAGCTTCACGTCGATCTCCTCGCCCCTTTTCTCTCCGCACAAGCACCAGAGCCCTAGGCCCGCACCCCAGCATCGCAACGCACCGCTGCACCACCCTCGAGCAGCAGCCGCTGCGCGCAGCGCCACTCCGGCGAGCTGGCCACGGCAGCCTGTCCCGGTTACCTGAAGCTGCAAGTTCAGATTCAGTCCGAGTGCAAAACTGAACCTGAAAACCCCACGCCCCCCTCTTCTGTCACGAGTGAAGCAGCAGCCCAGCTGGCTCGTTCCTTGCGCGCGAGCCAATCGATCTCGGGGTCGAACCCCGCAGAGGCAAAAGCCTCCTTTTTTCCCATCTTTTACCGCGCTGACAGCCCGGGCCCGTTGGTCAGCCTCTCTGGTGCCACGTGGGCACAGTGGACCACGGGCCCTACCTGGCAGCGTGTGGGTATAACACCAGCGCGGTCACCAAAGTATTAAAACAATTCTGTTAATTTCTAATTCTTTTTAAATGGGCAGAATAAACACCTAATTTGAAAATTCAATAACTTTTAATATATGAATCCAATAAATACAAACTTTATATGAATTCTGGTCCAAAATTCATAATCTTTCCAACTAGCCTATTTGTGTTCTGTTTTGAGTTTTCAAAATACTTTTAAATTTCAAATTTGAATAATTCAAATGCAAATTGAAATAATTCATAACTAATTCATACTATTTCCAAATAAGTCAAATAAAATATGTTTTTCACACCTTTTTGAATGTTCTATTCAAATATAATTTTTTTTTTCTGGTTTGAACAATTTAAATTGCCTAAACATTTTAAATCTTGTTTAATTCAATTAAAGCTTGTTTAATATTGTTTAATTCATAATTAAATAATCCAAAGTCCAATTTCAAAATGTGAAACATGTAATTCAACTAAAATTTGATGTTCTTTTCAAATATAAAAATTGTAAATTGTTTTGCACCCTTTAAATTGGTGAAAACAATAATAGTATGTGTGGCATGTTTAAGTAACCAAAATTTTCCAAACTTAATAAATAATTTCTTAACTTGTTTTATTCCTTTTCCTTTGCACCTATTATTGTTATTGTTATTCATCATGCATGCATCATGTTTAACTACTTACACTTGTTAATCAAATGTAGTTCATTGCTTCAACCTAAACAATTTGCATCCATATGCAATTCACCTTGCTTATGGGTCCATTTAATTTGTGCTATCATGTTAGTCAGTTTATTTTGCTGCACTATTAATTGTCATGCATCATATTGATTGTGCATAATGCCATGGCAATGATTGTTTACAATTCCTGTTTTGTTTGTTTGCTTCTTCTCGAATAGACGACGACGTTGAGGCAGACGACCTTTACAACACCCCTTCTGAGGATCTAGCTCAGTACCCGGCTGATCAGTTTGCAGGCAAGTTATCACTCACATGAACCATCGTGTTCCTTTCAACCCTGGTTACCGATACTTTCCGTTGTCTATACTTGCTAGCCTTAGTGGTAGATGTTTCTGTTACGAACCTATCACATGAATCCTGCAACCCATGATATTGCCTCATCACCCCTCCTACAACCCATTGATTGAGCCAGTGTCTTACTAGTATGCTTAGGTTGTTTTGCTCGAGTCTGTTACCCGTTACTTTCAGTTACTATATCTTTATTATGTTCTGGGGCCCGATGTTTAATCAATCAATCAATCATGCTAATGTTATTACTGTTAATAATAATTTGATGATAAGGCACCGGCAGGAGGCCCTGTGTGGTTTTGAGGCCTGCTAGTGTCGACCCTAATAGGAAAAGGGTCTTGTCTACTGATCCATGATGAGCGCACTACCCGCATGTGGGAAGCGAGTATGGGCGCCCCCCTCAATTTGATTCGATTCGCATCTCGTCCAAATCATCTCATTTAGTTCGTGCTTTCTATTTGCCGCATGCATGTTTTTGCGAGCCCAGCGCAGGGTGGAACTTTTGTAGTCGGCATATAGGGGGACACGGTCTTAGAGTGCTACGAGGGTCCCTTTTCTTCGGGGCTTGATTAGCCGTGCGCCCAAGGTGCTTTGGGCTTGATGCGGAGAAGAGTTGAATTGTGTTGAGTGCCCCGCTTGGTGGGAGGCATCCCATCTGGCGGGTTATTCATACGTGTACGGCCAAATTGGTGCAACCCTGCAGGGATAATCTTCTCGAGAAGCCGTGTTTTCCGCGGTTATGGATTACTTGGTGAAAGTACTGGCTAACAAGTACTCAGGACAACTTCAACATAATGATCAACCATGTTTCACCCAATGATTAATAATTTGACTAGTAATAGGTTATTCACACAAATAACTTGATTCATCTTAATCCAACTGTGTGAGTTATCCTCGGGTTGCTTCTTTGGATAAGGGGCGAGATCCAGGATGGGTTTGGTTGAAGTTATCTTTCAGTTGGTTACAATCCTCGATCTTATCTTTTCTGTTAGCCGGAACTTGTAGATATCTTCTGTAGTTGGTTAGAGCAGCCAGCAGCAACTTTTCATATCACCCCTTTTCTTCCGTTGATCCCAAGCATCTATGCTTGTGTTGACGGGTAACTCTTTGATGAAGTGTGAGTCTTGCTTGCCAGTACTTGGATGTACTGACCCCGTTGGGGCTGTGGTTTACGCAGAGTACGACTACGGCTACGATGACCACCAGGATGGCTACTTTGTGGAGTTCGACGAGACTGCAGACGAGTAGTTAGCTGGACCAGGGCTAGATCCAGGACCTACGTGGATGGGCTTCGTCTTCTTTCTTTTCTCTGGCTTCTTAAGCCTGTTGGATTTGTCTGTACCCAGACACCTTTGATTGCTTCCGCTGTTGTAATGGATGATATGTTGGGACATGTGTCCTCTGGATGATTGTATTCGCTATTTCTGCCTTAGTGAAGGCCAGTTGCAACTTTATTTCTATCTTTTGTGTCGTAGAGATAAGTTGTGATAATCATTCGTTCAAAGCTGTTGACGTACAGTGCGTGCTTGTTATGAAGTACGTCGACAATAGTGCCTGTGACTCCTAATGGATAGTTTACATCGACGGTGGAATAGTAGGGCTTGTGTTGTCGCGCATAAGCGCAGGCCTACCAGGAAGCTGGGACGTGGGAGCAGTTATGCCCCATAATCCAAGCACCTACTATCCAGTTCGTACGATGAGTATCCCTTAGAAGCCAGGGTGCGACAAATGGTATCAGAGCCTGTCTGCCTGTAGGATCCCTTTTTACTGGTCGCAGTTGAGTCTAGAAACTATTTTGTAGCTATATAGGAAAAATGAAACGTGAGAGTAGGAATTCTGCCATTTTTCTTCTTTCCCCACCCACCCACCCTTTTCTGGTAAGGAAGTGCAACGTTGTTTTCTGTTCTCACCTAAACTTTCAAGTTAGGATTTCACGTGTTTTGGGTTCTCCATAGTACCTCAGGACTTTTGGTCTCGTTTTCCCGATGTTGCTTCGATATCATGTTCTTTTCAACATCCTTATCGTCCGTTGAACCTTGTTGTTGTTTTCCACATCATTTTTCATCTACCGGAGTCTAATCAAAACCTTCCAAATCATCTGCAGATGGGTCTCAGCTACTACCCGCAGGTGGTTCGCATGACTCGCTGTGAGAGCACCGCCGGTTTTCCGGAGATGCTGAGAGACATGGTTACCTATCTGGGGTTCCGTTGGGCACCAGAGTACCAGGTCTACGAGCACCAGCGCGAGTTCGACCAGACTTTCTACCGGGCCATCGTCTACATTCTGTCGGATGATGGCAGGAGCATTGCCCACCGCTACGAGGCAGTAGGTTCCACGGTGGATATGGCCGTGCAGCAGGCAGCGTACGTGAGTCTCACCGTTCTCCGTGCTGACTACTGGGGGTTTGATGATTCCATCTATCGTCACATCCCCCGTGGTTACATCACGGCAGCGGGAGTTCACTTCACCCTCCACCGCAACCTGGATACCTACGAGTCTGATAGCTCCAGGCTGCACACCACTGCTCAGTTCGTGAGGCACAGTGACGCCGTTGCTTCCACACTTGCTCAGGAGTTGGCCTCAGTCAGGGAGCAGCTCTACCTCGCGTTGACGCGTCTGGCGACGTACACCACAGACTTCGTTGGAGACGAGCGCTTTGCGCGTTTCCAGCAGACACTGGGTTTTCCTCTGCCAGATGTTGGAGGTTACGAGCCGATCAGAGGCCCACTTCTCGACCTCGGAGCTGGTTACACAGGGATTCCCCGCTATGGAGCACAGGGACACGACGCTTTCTACTTCACCACACCGAGAGTTGCTCTCAGAGCAATTCCTATCTACAGGGATCGTCGTGATACCTACTTCCGTGGGATTCCTCCGCACCGTATCTCTCGTCGTACTACTCACCGCCGTCCTGCGTGATGAGCATGGGAGTACCGTTGTATCCATGCCTAGCTATGTTTAGTTATCCTTCGGCATTCGAACCATGTATTGGTCTGTTGGATATTCTGATGTATTTGAACATGTGATGATGTACCTGTTGGTTATCTATTCATGCGTCGGAATAATCTATCTTTCGGTTACCAAGTCTATCCTGTTCTATTGTTGTGCTAAAATGCATTTCTGTTCAGGATGCCTCCAACCAGGAACACCCCGCCTCCGCCACCACCAATGGGGGAACTGTTAGCTCAGATGACCCAAGTGGTGACACAGATGGCCCAGATCCAGGCTAACCAGCACCACAACCAGAATGCTCCAAGGGTCACCATCAAGGACTTCCTCAGCTTGGGCCCAAAAGCTTTCGTGGCAACACGTGAGCCCCTGGATGCTGATGACTGGATCCGTGACGTAGCAAGAGCTCTGGAGATAGCTCATGTTGCTGAGGAAGATAAGGTCAAGTATGCCACCTACCTACGGAAGGGTCAGGCAGCTACTTGGTGGGAGAACTACCAGACCATGAGAGCTGGCTATCCTATCACCTGGGGATGTTTCAAGGATGCCTTCCTGAAGCACCACATCCCGGATGGTCTCATGGAAAGGATGCGTGAGGAATTCTGCTCTCTCAGACAGGGCAAGCTGGACGTCCTCGGCTACCAGAACGAGTTCAATCGTCTCTCTCGGTACGCTGGTGACGAAGTGTCCACTGAAGCCAAGAAGATGGCAAGGTTCCGCCGAGGTTTTAACCCGGAACTGAAGTACGCTCTCACCAACATCAAGTGCAAGGACTTCGTGGAGCTCGTGAACACCGCGCTCAATGAGGAGAATGGGCGCAAGGCGTTCGAAGAGTCCCGCAAGCACTCGCGTGAGGGTGGTTCCTCCTCCAACATGACCACCCCTCCGCAGAAGCGCCGCATCTGGGTGCCAAATGGTGTTGTCACTCGGGCTCCAAATGCCCAAGATTCTCCAGGCTTTGGTCCCCGCCCACCCAACCCATCTCAGATGCAGGGTCAGAGGATTCCAATGGGGCAGCCAAGGCCAGGTCCTCCTCGTGTCGTCACTTGCTACAAGTGCAAGGAGACTGGACACTATGCTGATAAGTGCACTCAGAAGCAGCTACCCCTACCTCCTCGCCCCAACACCAACCAGGCTATGGTTCGTGCTCCCCCGGCTAAAGCCTTCAACTCCAACAACAGGCCTGTCGGGAGGAACGCGAGGGTGAACCATATCAAGGCCGACAAAGCTGAGGAAGCTGCTGACGTCGTTCTCGGTATATTACCCGTAAACTCTATTCCAGCTAAAGTGTTGTTTGATACTGGAGCATCGCATTCGTTCGTGTCAAAGATCTTTGCTACAACGTACAATTTAGCTCTGGTTCCACTAAGCAATCAAATCTATGTGCACTCTCCGGGAGCTAAAATGATTACTTCCAAGATAAGCATGGACAATCAGATCCTAATTGGAGGTCGCATATTCCTTGCTTCACTCATGTTGCTGGGAAATTCTGACATTGATGTCATTCTGGGTATGGATTGGTTGAAGACCCACAAAGCTAAAATTGACTGTGCTCAAAAGTCAATAACTCTCTCCCACACTTCAGGCCAGATAGTCTATTCTCCATATGGATCAAGTTCTGTTCAGCTGTTCAGCCTCGATGCCAAACCCCTTCCTGCAATTGAAAATGTTCCGGTGGTTTGTGAATTCCCTCACGTCTTTCCAGAAGAGTTGCCAGGGATGCCTCCGGACAGAGCAGTTGAGTTCGTGATCGAGCTTGAGCCAGGTACTGCTCCAATCTCTAAGCATCCATACAAGATAGCTCCTCCTGAACTGAAATTGTTGAAGGAGCAAATCGATATGTACATGGACAAAGGTTACATTCAGCCTAGTTCCTCCGCTTGGGGTTGCCCAACTCTGTTTGTTGCCAAGAAGGATCAAACAAAAAGACTCGTGGTTGACTATCGTCCTCTCAACGAGAAAACTATCAAGAACAAGTATCCACTTCCTCGTATCGATGATCTTTTTGATCAACTTGCTGGAGCCTCAATATTCTCAAAGTTGGACTTGAGGATGGGGTACCATCAGATAAAGATCAGAAAGGAAGATATTCCTAAGACAGCTTTCACCACTCGTTACGGTCTATATGAATAGACCGTCATGTCCTTTGGTCTCACCAATGCACCGGCAACATTCTCAAGACTCATGAATTCTGTCTTCCATGAATACCTCGACAAGTTCGTTGTGGTATATCTTGATGACATTCTAGTCTACTCAAAATCCGAGGAAGAGCATGGAGAACACCTTCGTCTCACTCTCATGAAACTTCGCGAGCATCGTTTGTATGCCAAGTTTTCCAAATGTGAGTTCTGGATTCCAGAAGTTGCATATCTTGGTCATATCATCTCTGCCAAAGGCATTGCCATTGATCCTGAAAAGGTTAAGGCAATTGTTGATTGGAAACCCCCTAAGACGGTGAAGCAAGTCAGAAGTTTTCTTGGCTTGGCTAGCTATTGCCGTCGTTTCGTCCAAAACTTTTCCAAGATTGCTAAACCTCTCACTGATCTCACAAAGAAGGACAAAAAGTTCGTTTGGACTCCACAATGTGATGAGAGTTTCAACCTCCTGAAGACTAAACTCACCTCTACACCTGTTCTGGTTGGCCCCGACACCACCAAACCTTTCCAGATATTCTGTGATGCATCTCTCCAAGGCCTAGGAGCAGTTCTTATGCAAGAACGTCAAGTTGTGGCTTATGCTTCACGTCAGTTGAACCCACATGAGCAAAACTATCCCACTCATGATCTTGAACTTGCAGCAGTTGTGTTTGCCCTCAAGAAATGGAGACAATACTTGTTGGGTAACAAAACTGAAATCTTTTCCGATCATAAGAGTCTGAAATACATCTTCACTCAGCCAGATCTGAACCTCAAGCAAAGGAGATGGATTGAGAAGATTAAAGATTTTGATCTCACCATTTCTTACACTCCAGGCAAGGCTAATGTTATGGCCGACGCTCTCAGTCGCAAATCCTATTGCAATAATCTCATGATCATGGAAAGCCAACCTCCACTTCATGAAGAATTCCAGAAGCTGAACCATGGTCTTGTTCCTGAAGGATACCTTGCTAGCTTGACAGCCAGCCCAACTCTCGAGGACAAGATTCGTTCTGAACAACTTCGTGATAATGAAATCAAGAAGATTGTGGATCACATCAAGGAGGGCAATGATAAATTCAAATCCTTCTCAATCGATGACAAAGGAACTGTGTTCTTCGAAGGACGCATTGCAGTTCCTCAGATTCAAAGTCTCAAGGATATCATTCTCAAGGAGGCTCATGAAACTCCTTTATCCATTCACCCTGGAAGTACAAAGATGTACCAGGATCTTAAGACTCTGTATTGGTGGTCTGGCATGAAACGTGAAATTGCTCAATACGTTTCTGAATGCGACGTTTGTCAACGTGTTAAGGCAGTCCATCAGAAAACAGCCAGTCTACTCCAACCTCTGAAAATTCCTGAGTGGAAGTGGGACATGATTGAAATGGACTTCGTTACTGGGTTTCCAAAGTCCAAAAAGGGCAACGATGCAATCTTCGTTGTTATTGATCGTCTCACTAAGGTTGCTCACTTCTATGCTGTAAAGGAAACTATCTCAGCTAGCCAGTTAGCAGAGCTCTACACAGCAAAGATTGTTCCTCTTCATGGTGTTCCATTGGAAATAAGCTCAGACCGTGGAAGTATTTTCACTTCTCATTTCTGGAAGAGCTTTCAAGAAGCATTGGGCACCAAACTTCTGTTCAGCACAGCTTATCACCCTCAGTCTCAAGGGCAAGTCGAAAGAGTCAATCAGATTCTCGAGGATATGCTCAGAGCATGTGGTCTCTCCTTTGGCATGAAATGGGAGGATTGCCTTCCATATGCTGAATTCTCCTACAACAACAGCTACCAGGCAAGCCTAGGCATGGCACCATTTGAGGCACTGTATGGCCGTAGATGCAGGAGTCCAATCAATTGGTCTGGAGCTGGTGAACGTTCACTCTTAGGCCCTGACATTGTTAAGGAAGCCGAGGAGAAGGTTCGAATCATTCGTGACAATCTCAAGATTGCTCAGTCTCGTCAGAAGAGTTACTATGATAGCAAGCACCGGGACATGGTCTATGCACCTGGTGATAAGGCATATCTCCGTGTAACTCCCCTCAGAGGCACTCATCGTTTTGGTGTGAAAGGAAAGCTGGCACCAAGATACATTGGCCCTTTCAACATACTCTCAAGACGTGCAGAAAATGCTTATCGTCTTGAACTTCCAGAAAAACTTTCCAAAGTGCACGATGTGTTCCACGTGTCACAGCTCAAGAAGTGTTTCAAAGATCCAGATCGTGCAGTTGATCATGATTCCATTGAACTGCAAGATGATCTATCTTATGAGGAGCACCCTATTCGTATTCTCGATGAGACCGTTCGTAAGACTCGCAACAAGAGCACCAAGTTCTTGAAAGTCCAATGGTCGCATCATTCCGATAAAGAGGCAACGTGGGAGACCGAAGATGATCTTCGCAAGAAGTATCCGGACCTGTTCATTTCTCAGTAGGGAATCTCGGGGCGCGATTCCTTCAAGGGGGGGCGTTTTGTAACATCCAAGTATGAAAACACCTTAGTTGTTTTACTTCTTTGTTTAATTTAAGCAATGCATCATGTCATCATCCCCATATTTATTTCTGTTTGCATTGTTTTCATAATGAAATTCAAACTTATTTCAACTCTTGTTTTCACACTTGTCTGTTACAATCTTTCAAATAAAGATTTGCAAATCAAAAACATCAAATGCTTCCAAATTATTTTCTTATTGGATCAACTCTTAAATTGTTGCTTAATTCAATTAACCAAATTAATCCATTATTTTCCAAATCATTTCCAAACTCAAACCATTTCTCAAATCATTAATCTTTTGAATCCATAAAGTTCATCACTATTTGGAATTCTTTAAATCACTTTTAAAACTCTAAATAAAACCCTATTGAAAAATACCTTGTTTTTCTAATATTATCTAATATTGGAAATTTCAATTAAATTGGTTTAATTTGTAAACAGCAAGCAAACAAATAAGTTTTTGAAAACAAAAACTACCAATTGGTTGCTTTCCAACTAAGGGATTTATCCTAATTTTATTCCAAAATTTTCTATAAACAAAACCTTTGTTTTGCTTCCATTTGCATGCTACAAAAAAAAACAGTACAAAAAAAATATAGCAAAGGAGAAAAGGCAGCAGCAGCAGCAACTAAACCCCCCAGCCCAGCCCGTTACCACTTTGGCCCGATAAACCCCCTCTCCTGTCGCTGTCGTCTTCCTCCCGTCTGACGTCATGGCGTACGAGCTCCCCTCCTCCGTCGATCGTTCCCTCACCCTCTCGATGGCGCGCCGTACTCCTCCACCGGTTCCATAAAACCACCACGGCGCCCTCCTCCTGCCGCAAACCCTAACTCCACCCCTCGAGCTCCGCCGCCGCCTGCCTCGTTTCCATCTCCCCTCCACCTCCACCCTCTGTACTGAATTTTTCGCCGCCGCCTCTCGGAACTCCGGCAACGGTCGCCGTCTCCGATGACCTGCACCGTGCACTAGCCACGGGAATGGGTAGTCCCCAGTTCCATCTTCGTCTTCGACACCACCGTGGGGCCTGAGGAGGGCCAGTGCCTCGCCGCCGTCCGTGTTTCCCTCCGGCTAGCCCTGCATCGACCCTGCAGGTGAGCTTCACGTCGATCTCCTCGCCCCTTTTCTCTCCGCACAAGCACCAGAGCCCTAGGCCCGCACCCCAGCATCGCAACGCACCGCTGCACCACCCTCGAGCAGCAGCCGCTGCGCGCAGCGCCACTCCGGCGAGCTGGCCACGGCAGCCTGTCCCGGTTACCTGAAGCTGCAAGTTCAGATTCAGTCCGAGTGCAAAACTGAACCTGAAAACCCCACGCCCCCCTCTTCTGTCACGAGTGAAGCAGCAGCCCAGCTGGCTCGTTCCTTGCGCGCGAGCCAATCGATCTCGGGGTCGAACCCCGCAGAGGCAAAAGCCTCCTTTTTTCCCATCTTTTACCGCGCTGACAGCCCGGGCCCGTTGGTCAGCCTCTCTGGTGCCACGTGGGCACAGTGGACCACGGGCCCTACCTGGCAGCGTGTGGGTATAACACCAGCGCGGTCACCAAAGTATTAAAACAATTCTGTTAATTTCTAATTCTTTTTGAATGGGCAGAATAAACACCTAATTTGAAAATTCAATAACTTTTAATATATGAATCCAATAAATACAAACTTTATATGAATTCTGGTCCAAATTTCATAATCTTTCCAACTAGCCTATTTGTGTTCTGTTTTGAGTTTTCAAAATACTTTTAAATTTCAAATTTGAATAATTCAAATGCAAATTGAAATAATTCATAACTAATTCATACTATTTCCAAATAAGTCAAATAAAATATGTTTTTCACACCTTTTTGAATGTTCTATTCAAATATAAAATTTGTTTTCTGGTTTGAACAATTTAAATTGCCTAAACATTTTAAATCTTGTTTAATTCAATTAAAGCTTGTTTAATATTGTTTAATTCATAATTAAATAATCCAAAGTCCAATTTCAAAATGTGAAACATGTAATTCAACTAAAATTTGATGTTCTTTTCAAATATAAAAATTGTAAATTGTTTTGCACCCTTTAAATTGGTGAAAACAATAATAGTATGTGTGGCATGTTTAAGTAACCAAAATTTTCCAAACTTAATAAATAATTTCTTAACTTGTTTTATTCCTTTTCCTTTGCACCTATTATTGTTATTGTTATTCATCATGCATGCATCATGTTTAACTACTTACACTTGTTAATCAAATGTAGTTCATTGCTTCAACCTAAACAATTTGCATCCATATGCAATTCACCTTGCTTATGGGTCCATTTAATTTGTGCTATCATGTTAGTCAGTTTATTTTGCTGCACTATTAATTGTCATGCATCATATTGATTGTGCATAATGCCATGGCAATGATTGTTTACAATTCCTGTTTTGTTTGTTTGCTTCTTCTCGAATAGACGACGACGTTGAGGCAGACGACCTTTACAGCACCCCTTCTGAGGATCTAGCTCAGTACCCGGCTGATCAGTTTGCAGGCAAGTTATCACTCACATGAACCATCGTGTTCCTTTCAACCCTGGTTACCGATACTTTCCGTTGTCTATACTTGCTAGCCTTAGTGGTAGATGTTTCTGTTACGAACCTATCACATGAATCCTGCAACCCATGATATTGCCTCATCACCCCTCCTACAACCCATTGATTGAGCCAGTGTCTTACTAGTATGCTTAGGTTGTTTTGCTCGAGTCTGTTACCCGTTACTTTCAGTTACTATATCTTTATTATGTTCTGGGGCCCGATGTTTAATCAATCAATCAATCATGCTAATGTTATTACTGTTAATAATAATTTGATGATAAGGCACCGGCAGGAGGCCCTGTGTGGTTTTGAGGCCTGCTAGTGTCGACCCTAATAGGAAAAGGGTCTTGTCTACTGATCCATGATGAGCGCACTACCCGCATGTGGGAAGCGAGTATGGGCGCCCCCCTCAATTTGATTCGATTCGCATCTCGTCCAAATCATCTCATTTAGTTCGTGCTTTCTATTTGCCGCATGCATGTTTTTGCGAGCCCAGCGCAGGGTGGAACTTTTGTAGTCGGCATATAGGGGGACACGGTCTTAGAGTGCTATGAGGGTCCCTTTTCTTCGGGGCTTGATTAGCCGTGCGCCCAAGGTGCTTTGGGCTTGATGCGGAGAAGAGTTGAATTGTGTTGAGTGCCCCGCTTGGTGGGAGGCATCCCATCTGGCGGGTTATTCATACGTGTACGGCCAAATTGGTGCAACCCTGCAGGGATAATCTTCTCGAGAAGCCGTGTTTTCCGCGGTTATGGATTACTTGGTGAAAGTACTGGCTAACAAGTACTCAGGACAACTTCAACATAATGATCAACCATGTTTCACCCAATGATTAATAATTTGACTAGTAATAGGTTATTCACACAAATAACTTGATTCATCTTAATCCAACTGTGTGAGTTATCCTCGGGTTGCTTCTTTGGATAAGGGGCGAGATCCAGGATGGGTTTGGTTGAAGTTATCTTTCAGTTGGTTACAATCCTCGATCTTATCTTTTCTGTTAGCCGGAACTTGTAGATATCTTCTGTAGTTGGTTAGAGCAGCCAGCAGCAACTTTTCATATCACCCCTTTTCTTCCGTTGATCCCAAGCATCTATGCTTGTGTTGACGGGTAACTCTTTGATGAAGTGTGAGTCTTGCTTGCCAGTACTTGGATGTACTGACCCCGTTGGGGCTGTGGTTTACGCAGAGTACGACTACGGCTACGATGACCACCAGGATGGCTACTTTGTGGAGTTCGACGAGACTGCAGACGAGTAGTTAGCTGGACCAGGGCTGGATCCAGGACCTACGTGGATGGGCTTCGTCTTCTTTCTTTTCTCCGGCTTCTTAAGCCTGTTGGATTTGTCTGTACCCAGACACCTTTGATTGCTTCCGCTGTTGTAATGGATGATATGTTGGGACATGTGTCCTCTGGATGATTGTATTCGCTATTTCTGCCTTAGTGAAGGCCAGTTGCAACTTTATTTCTATCTTTTGTGTCGTAGAGATAAGTTGTGATAATCATTCGTTCAAAGCTGTTGACGTACAGTGCGTGCTTGTTATGAAGTACGTCGACAGTAGTGCCTGTGACTCCTAATGGATAGTTTACATCGACGGTGGAATAGTAGGGCTTGTGTTGTCGCGCATAAGCGCAGGCCTACCAGGAAGCTGGGACGTGGGAGCAGTTATGCCCCATAATCCAAGCACCTACTATCCAGTTCGTACGATGAGTATCCCTTAGAAGCCAGGGTGCGACAACCACGCTGGCCACGGGCCCACGGGGCAGTGGCTGGGGTTAGACCCAGTGCGGTAACAGAAGAATTAAAACGTTTCTGTTTTGTTTTCTATTTCTTTTAAATGGCAGAATAAAACACTAAACTTTAAAAATCAATAACTTTTAATCTACAAGTCCAATAAATAAAAGTTGTATATGTTTATTGCTCCAAATTTTATTGTCTATCCAATTATTCCATCTGTGCACTGTTTTGAATTTTCCAAATACACTTAAAATTCAAATTTGAATAATTCAAATGTAATTTGCAATAATTCATAAATAATTCATACTAGTTCCAAATAAAGCAAATAAAATATGATTTTCATACCATTTTGAATATCCTATTCAAATATAAAATTTGTTTCCTGGTTTGAATAATTTAAATTGCCTAAATAATTTAATACTTGTTTAATTCATTTAAATTTGATAAAAATCATAACTTGCTCAAAATAAAATATTTTTTAACATGCAAAATATGTTTTCAAACCATCAAAGTGTGAACTTTTCAAATGTGAATTTGAATTTATGATTTGAACAAATAAAATTCAAATAATATTCAAACTTGTTTTAAATTCAATTAAAACTTGTTTAATATTGGTTAATTCATAAAAAATTCATCCTAATTTAAATTTCAATATTTGAAACATGTAATCCAACTAAAATTTGATGTTCTTCTCAAATATAAATTTTGTTAAATGTTTTGCACACTTTAAATTGATGAAAACAATAATTGTTTGTGTGACATGTTTAAGTAACCAAAATTTCTAAACTCAATAAATAATTACTAAAACTTGTTAAACCCTTTTGTTACTTGCATCTATTATTGTTATTTGTTGTTATCTTGTTGTTACCATCATGCATGCATCATGATAACAACTATCACATAATACTTAATTGTAAATCATTTGTTCCACTTAATCTATGGACCCTTTCCCATATGCCACTCAAATAGCATAGGGGTTCCATTTAAATTGTGTTATCATGTTATCTAGTTTATTTTGATGCAACCATTAACCTTTCATGCATCATCTTGATTGTGCACAATGCCATGGAAATGATTGTTTACATTCCTGTTTTGTTTGCTTGCTTCTTCTCGAATAGACGACGACGTTGAGACAGACGATCCTTACAGCACCCCCTCTGAGGATCTAGCTCAGTACCAGGCTGCTGAGTTCGCAGGCAAGTTATCACTCACATGAACCATTGTGTTCCTTTCAACCCTGGTTACCGATACTTTCCGTTGTCTATTCTTGCTAGCCTTAGTGGTAGTTGTTTCTGTTACGAACCTATCACATGAATCCTTTAACCCTGATATTGCCTCACCACCCCTCCTACAACCCTATTGATTGAGCCAGTGTCTTACTAGTATGCGTAGGTTGTTTTGCTCGAGTCTGTTACCCGTTACTTTCAGTTACTATATTTTCATTATGTTTTGGGGGCTCGATGTTTAAGCAATCAATCAATCATGCTAATGTTATTACTGTTAATAATAGTTTGATGATAAGGCACCGGCAGGAGGCCCTGTGTGGTTTTGAGGCCTGCTAGTGTCGACCCTAATAGGAAAAGGGTCTTGTCTACTGATCCATGATGAGCGCACTACCCGCATGTGGGAAGCGAGTATGGGCGCCCCCCTCAATTTGATTCGATTCGCATCTCGTCCAAATCATCTCATTTAGTTCGTGCCTTCTATTTGCCGCATGCATGTTTTTGCGAGCCCAGCGCAGGGTGGAACTTTTGTAGTCGGCATATAGGGGGACACGTTCTTAGAGTGCTATGAGGGTCCATTTTCTTCTGGGCTCGATTAGCCGTGCGCCCAAGGTGCTTTGGGCTTGATGCGGAGAAGAGTTGAGTTGTGTTGAGTGCCCCGCTTGGTGGGAGGCATCCCATCTGGCGGGTTATTCATACGTGTACGGCCAAATTGGTGCAACCCTGCAGGGATAATCTTCTCGAGAAGCCGTGTTTTCCGCGGTTATGGTTAACTTGGTGAAAGTACTGGCTAACAAGTACTCAGGACAACTTAAACCTAATGATTCACAATCTCACACCCCATGAATAACAATTTGACTAGTAATAGGATTATTGTCACCATAACTTGTTTCACCTTTAATCCAACTGTGTGAGTTATCCTCGGATTGCTTCTTTGGATAAGGGGCGAGGTCCAGGATGGGTTTGTTTGATGTTATCTTCCAGTTGGTTACAACCCTCGATCTTATCCCCTTTCTGATAGTTGGAAGTGATAGAATCTCTGTAGTTGGTTAGCGCAGCCAGTTGCAGCATCTTTTATATCCCCTTCTTTCCGTTGAACCCAAGTCATCTGTGCTTGTGTTGACGGGCTATACTTTGGTGAACTGTGAGTCTTGCTTGCCAGTACGTCTATGTACTGACCCCTTTGGGGCTGTGGTTTCCGCAGACTACGATTACGAGGATCCAGGTGACGGCTACTACGTGGAGTTTGACGAGGCTGCTGACGAGTAGTTAGCGGACCCGGGCAGGATCCGAGACATCGTGGATGGGCTCCGTCTTTATTTCAGTTTCCGGCTTCTTAAGCCTATTTGGATTTTGTCTGTACTCAGACCCCTTTGAATGCTTCCGCTGATGTAATGAATGCTATGTTGGGACATGTGTCCTCTGGATGATTGTATTTGCTATTTCTGCCTTAGTGAAGGCCATTTGCTACCTTATTTCAATCTTTTGTGTCGTAGAGGCATGTTGTGTTATCCTTTTGTTCAAAGCCGTTGACGTACCATGTGTGTATGGTATGAAGTACGTCAATGGTAGTGTCCTGATTTCTACAGGATATTTTACATCGACGGTGAACAGTAGCGATGGGTTGTCACACATAAGTGTTGGCCTACTCGTAAGAGGACGCGGGTGCCGGAAAGCCCCGTAATCCCATCAGAATACTGTTCAGTTCGTACGGTGAGTATCCTATAGAAGTCCGGGTGCGACATTATCGACACTAACGGCTTACCAACTTTCTCTCCATCTTTGTTGTCTATTTTGCAGAGATTTGGTGACCCTATCAAGCATCCTCGACATCATCGCCTTCTCCACATCGCATGAACATCGACACCGACTTGAAGGGTTGGAAGGAGCACATTCCGCTCATCATGATCCACATGGAGATTGACAAGAGCTTCTACGACAAAGCATTCTCCATCCACACTCCTCAAGTCAAGATCTACACGGCGCGTCACAAGCACTTCGACATCAACGCCTTCTACGCCTACATACCACATGTCACGATGTGCATGGAGTTCGACAAGCGCATCCACGACAACGACTTCTACGCCTACAACCCTCATGTCAAGATGTACTTGGAGTTCCACATGCGCATCCCCAACAACGACTTCTTCATCTACATCCCCTACGTCAAGATGTACTTGGAGTTCGACAAGCGCGTCAACGACAATGACTACAACGTCTACATCCCCTTCGTCAAGATGCACTTGGAGTTTGACAAGCGCGTCAACGACAATGATCGCCACGACTACACTCTACCGCTTCCGCAAGCTCATCCTCATCCACCCATGGAGGATCATGTCAAGATCGTCATCACCTTTGGACCACACCCTCCACGAGCATACCTTGGCATGATCTTCGATAAGAGGCTCAACTTCAACGACTACACCGCCTCGCAAGATCTTCCTCACCCATCCAAGGGGGGCCATTTCATGATCTTCATCACCGTTGGACCGCCCACACTACGAGCCTACCGTCACATGAACTTCGACAAGCGGCTCAACTTCAACGACATCTTCGTCGTCAACATTCCTTCTCCCGCTCACCTATGGATGGAACGAGAGTCGAGGACGACTCTTTTTCAAGGGGGGGGAGATGATGTAGCCCACCGTATTCAACCAAGCACAACATCGACACACCACAAGGTGAACTCACTCCTATGTCCGTATGTTTCGGGTGAATTGGTGAACGGTGCTCTACCTCATGAAATACCCCTCTACATGCATAGGTGGGATCACCACATGGAGACCCAAAATGGTGCCCAAGATGCTCAAGAACACATCCAAGAAGGTGCACACGAAGCTAGGAAAGAAGCGGGTGAAGACGGCGTCAAGATCGGAGATCCGAGGAGGAAGAACGGAGGGAAACGGGGCCTCCCGGCCTCATCCCCCGGCCAGGCCGGCCTCCAACCACCTCAGGCCGGCCCCCAAACAGAGCAGGCCGGCCTCCCCCTCGCCCACCCCGGCCTCGGGCCGGCCCTGCCCCTCCTCAGGCCGGGCACCCCCCCGAGAGGGCCGACCTCCACCCCGGCCCCAGGCCGGCTCCTCCTCCCACCTCGGCCCCAGGCCGGCTGGCAGGCCGGCCCCAGGCCGGCGCGCCCTGGGTTGCGCCCGTGCCCCCACCCCGGCCTCCAGGCCGGCTCCCAGGCCGGCGTGGCCCCAAAATGCACGGAATTTGCCCGTTTTTGCACCGTTTCGACCCCGAGCTATATAAGGGACCCCGATGGCTAGATCTAGGGTTTAGGGATGATTTGAGAACTTCGGGCTTTGCCCTTGTATCCCTCTTGTGAGGTGACTCCTTTTACGAGGCTACTCCTACGATGTGTATCTAGGACCGTATCAAGATCTCTCCAAGGAGCTACTCTTTCACCTTGTGATTCTAGTAGCGCTTGCCAACCTTCCCCTTGCGGCTTCTGTTGGTTCGGTGGACCGACCGGTGAGAGGAATCGGTTTCAATTAGCGTGTTGTTGACTTGGGTTTGCGATCCCTCGTAGGCTTCACGAGTTATCTTCCCCCTTTTGTGTTTCCACGCGTTTGCCCTCGATTCCCCCTCTCGTGTTCATCGTGTTCATCGCGTTCTTCGTGCGTTCTTCGTTCGTTCTTGTCGATTCGTGAAGATCGGGCCAACTTAGAGGTCAACACCTCATCAAAAGGGTGCGACTCATTTGCAACTACTATTTTGTCCAAATATGCATATATGTACACACTAAAACATGTTCAGATTCATGCATGTATTGATAAACGAAAGCCATCTATTTTGGAACGAGGGAGTACAACTGAAGAGGGTACACCAGCACGGACTAAATTGAACTACTCCCTTGGTTCCATAATATAAGATGTTCTAGGTGTTCTACATGTTGTCTAGATTCGGACTGAAATAAATGAATATATATAGTTAAATATGTCTAGATACATGTGTGTGTATATGAGTATGTATATGAATGTGGAATATGTCTAAAACATCGGAACGGATGGAGTACAACTTTTGAGGAGGTGCTTTACAAACTAGCAGTCCAAAATAATAACCAAACTAAAATCCCAAGCACGGCTCTACCTAACCAGCCCAAATATCTGAACGTTGCTTGGGGCGTCTTCTTCTAATTCAAAATGACGCACACTTCGGTGTCTGAGAGTCAAGGAGGGAGAAGCCAATGGACACCCAAGTTGCATATGTTTGACCTTTGTGCAAACTTTGTACGCACGCATTCCCACTTCATATGGTGATGCCATGAGCGACCAGGTATCTCGAGCACGCAGCTAGATAGTAGATATTTGCAGCACCTACTATCGTTGAGCTATAGATATGGAAGATGATCAAATGAAAACGAGATATGATGACCTTTTAACCAAGTGCGGCCTCCCCCTGCATAATTAGCACTTGGACCGGCTTCTCCAGCTAGCTAGCGGCGAGAGAGGACTTTTCAGACAATATGAGAATTTTACCAGAAATTTTCAGCTTACTTTCCAAGAGGACGAGGTCATATGATATCTCACTGTCATCATATTGCAGTTTTCTTCACAAATTAACCGGATCCAAGACAGTAGTGGTAGGGACAAGAGATCAAGTGGGATTATTCAAAGGGACACGGTGGTGATTGCCGTGCTTGGACCGGAGAGCTTACCATGTTCCAAGGAGCTTGTCGTGGTCCACTGGACATCAACCACAGCTCCCATAGGTGCAGTGCAGGTGTTTACCTCGTCAGTCTCTTCCCCTGTTTCAAGGACAAGACTTGGGTCCCTGTCAGATTAGACATAATACACGAGTATCGGTTGTTTCTCTCTGCAAAACTACGGTTTCTATATTTCGACGGTTCCAGAGTACATGCGTGAATCAAATCCGAGCTCGATGTTCCCTCGGAAAACAAAAACTGGACTATTGGGTATCGCCTGCCACAGCAGGTGCAAAACGTGCTGAAAGCCACCAAAATGCTACCACCGCAGAAGAGCGCCGTTCATGCTTCCTTGTAAGGTCGACTGAGAACCGTGTTGTGGCATGTCGGGTTGCAGGGGTATTCGCAGTCAATTTCCTTCACCTCTCTCCGGTTGTAGAACCAGTCTCCTACCGCTTCAGCAATGGTCTGTTCAACAGAATTGAAGCTGATTTAGTATGTCAATGATCGTCAAAAAAGAACAAGCAGGGCTCTAAAGGATATCGTGTCCTCTTTGATATTAGTAAGATAAGCAATACTTGCTCAGTGTCACATAACTTTTCTGTATGAAGTATGCTCAGCATGCTATGATACTCGTGTGGAATTTATTACTCTAAAACCATGCCATTACCTTCAAAGTTCAGGATTTTGTTCAAAATAGCAGTTACCACAAGGCAATCTGTACTTATGAAATGAAAACTATAGCATATCCCTTTACACTGCAACTAGTGTACAGACAAGAGATGGGGCCTACCTTGTTATTGATTCTAGGGGCAGATGGAGAGTGCCAAGTCAAGGGGTTCATTGACTGACAGTGTATATAGCAGGAGTCAATGAACATGCCCCAGTCCTTTTTCTTCTTTAATTCACCTATAGCATCAAGCAACTCCTTCCTGAAACCTGGAAATTAGCGACGTACAGATGTGAGTACGTGACAGGAAGCGACAGATGTTACCGAGAAGAATGCAGAAGTACATATCATAAGATTTGTTCTATTGCTACCATTGAGAGTTTCGAGCTGTTTTGAATCACATTTAGTAATATCCAATCTGCAATTTTCCCACAAACGTTCAGGGTCAGATCCTTCTGGAGACAGGACATGTTCAACCTTGAAAACAGAAGAGCGAAAGTTTATCATGTCTAAAGTGATGTTGTAGCAGGCCATTGAAAAAGCTTAAAAGCAGATACGGATAACTGTACCTGCCAAACATCATATGCTGGATTGAGAATGAACATTGGGGTGCTGATGCCTTTTGCAACTTCTCGTGGAAAAAGGCACTGCCAGGCACACAATTAAGGAGCGGTACTTAGCACGCAGCAGCTTGATAGTCATGACTAAACGAATGATACTAATACCATAACTGAAACATAAACCAAAGTAAAGGATAACCTGCCCTGGCTCCATATCCATACTGCAATGAGGAAACTTTTTCCGCAGATCCTGCAAAAAATTATTCAGAGAATACATGAATCTTGGAAATATGATTCCATCGGAGGGGGGAGCGCACTACTTCACTAGAGAGTGGGAGAGGGAGAAACCTGTAGACGAGCAACCTCATTGTAAAACCCACGCATATACCTTCTCCTGGAAATGTCTTCTCTGTAATGAACCAAAGGGAAAACCAGTCAAGTGGACCCAACAATAAGTGTTACTTCCTTATGGCCAATTCCTCAAAAGAATAATAACTTAGGGTGGGAATATTAACTGTAGGTCACCGGACATCATGCTAGAAGGTCAGAAATGATAAGCATGCATAGCGAACTGATAAAAATAGCGTTTATTCATCTTGCGTGAACAAATGACTATCGCTTTTGGCTGGTTTTTACATGTGGTTTAGAATATAAACATGCTAGGCTGTCAAAATTAGAAGTGTATAAAATCATGTCAATACCAAGCGTTGGTAAATTATCATCAAATGAGTTTTTTCATATGTTTCATGTGATAATGAGTAGTGCAACATGCTTAACACTGCAGCAAGCATCAGTATTAAGAATCAATGCATGAATTATACCCTAGAGCAATCGAATAGGGAGGAGTGGGGTGGTGCGGGATGGTGAAATACAGCAACAGCAAAATCAAATAGCACATACACATCAAGAAAGAAGCCACCATCCGCGAGACACTTAACAGTAGATGCCTTCGGTACAAGTGCACGGAAGTCATCACAGTGAATGTAAGTGGATAGACCACCAGCCGAGCACCCTGTAAGAAAAGCCTGGAATTGTAGGAAATGATTAGCATCAAAATATTGCAATAAAAGAGTAATGAGTAATGAGATATATCAAGTGATTAATTAATGTAAAGCTTCTAATCTAGTCCTTTTCCTTGAATTGTGTGACCAGTTCTTGGTGTGACAAGTCCAACAGATCTGTCAATGAGACTAAAATAATACTGAAACTAATCACACCTATTTTGTAGGAAGGCTACCTCTTTTGCACGGGATAGACCCTTGGACAAAAGTTCACTCATAACTGCTTCCCAGATACGCTGGCCTCTGAAGAAGAAACTGTTGCCGTCCTGCATAGATCACAGAGGATTACTCAGGATATCTTCTAGAAATTGAACTGCATGAAGTAGGAACTGAGAAGTAATCAACAGACGGCTCTGCTAACCTGCATTTCATCTTCAACGTTGCCAGAAAATGACGCACCATCACAATACCTTACCTTCACTTTATTCCAATTGTAAAATTCTGGAGATTTAAATGAAATATTTCTCAGTGGATGTCGAAGTGTAGCCTCTATGATATAACTATATGGAATGTACCAGAAAGATCGCTCGAACGTAATTACTGAAGAAAAGATTCCTCAACTTGAACAGAATAACAACGTAATACAGTGTGTGCAATGTCCAAACCAGGCTGTAAGTTACTCCAAGTGAATCAGTGACGATCCTCAGATTGGATATTTACTAGATAGCCGGCGTAACTGCTCATTTATACATTAAACTACACAATGCTAACTTGGAACAGATCATCACTGTTTCGGCAGGCAGCCGTAGCTGCTGTTGAACACTAGAATGTACCTGGATTCTGCAATTCGTCGTCGCTCAGGATGCCGACGAACTCAACCCTCCTTTCCATGTAATCTGAGGAACCTAGATTTGTTTTCTTGCGCTGAGCACACCATGTCAAGTCCCTGCACCAGCTTCCACCCTGCAGCTCGATCAACACAAAAAACTTCAGTCATGTCCATTGAGACGCAAGAGCAAACAGACATCGGACATCACCTCCAAGTGGAGGAGCCATTTATCGGATCCCTCCCCGAACCCCGGGAGCCAGTGGTACCCAGACGGGGTCCCGTCCAAGCACACGGCACCCTTGTCCTTGGCGCCGTCGACGAGGGTGAGGTCGACGAGGGTGGGGAGGCGGTGGCCGTAGGACGGGAAGGAGGTGGCCGGAGTGGAAGCGTGACGGGAGAGGTTCAGGAAGAAGGCGCCAATGAGGAGAGCGGCGGCGAACGCTACCGTCCCCGCGGCGCCGCAGCGGCCGAGGCGGCGCCAACAGAGGCGCAGGCGGTGCTTCGCCGGCGCGTAGGCGGAGGAGAGAGGCGGCATGAGAGGCAGTCTGATGGCGAAGAGCCCCAGCGGGTGGTGGTTGGTGGATCTGGCCGCTGCCGCATCGGCGACTCCTTCCTTTGTTTATCAAGCGAAGCAAAGACGTGAGTCTTACAGTAGTACTATCCACGAAAAGGAAGCCGCAGGAGTGGAGTGGAGTGCAGCGGAGTGAGGCGCGCGAGCAATGGCCGCCGCCGCGTTGACTTTGGATTCTCAGGTGGTGGCGGCCGCCGCCGGTGGTGGCGGCGATGCACACCCACGCGACATGTCAGTACTATTACCTGTACTGCTACTATATGTTCGCTTACAGGTGGGTCCACGTGCGAGGCTGTGTGGCCCACCTGTAAGAGAAAGTTGCAAAGGACTATGAGCATGTAGTGGTTTGCTTAAGGTGTGTTTGGCAGCGTGTGTTCAACGTGGATTGCCAAGTTGACCTTATACTCTCTCTCCGTATCAAAATACTCCCTCCGTCTTATGTCACAAAGTTTGATAAAAGTGGATATATCTAATACTAAATTATGGCTAGATACATCCATTTTTGTCAAACTTTGCGACAATTAATTTGAGACGGAGGAAGTATAAGATGTCAAAATATAAGATGAGTTTGACTTTTCTAAATAAAACGTATTTAGAAATGGTTTAATGTGTAGATAAGTAAAACATGTCTAAATTGGTTTGTTCAGAAAAAGCTAAAATATTTTACATTTTGATACGGAAAGAGTATAAGTTAGGTGTATATAGAGAGAGGCTCATATATGATGTTGTCGAGTGAATTGTATGTATCGAGACTTTGATACACCTCAAGATCCGAGGCTATAGTAATAATTTCAACTCTAAATAACAGTTAGAGAAATGTTTGGGGAGCAGCTCGTTGCCCACCCTGTCATGGCTTGGGAGACGTTGGGCGGCGACGCTCGTAGGTTGTGGCTTGGGGCAGCGGTGGTCATCAGTTGACTCGTCTGTGGCGCGAGGAGGGACTAGGAGTCAGCACTCGTCGGTCTGCGTTGGCAGTGATGGCACTGGAGAGTGTAAGGCGACGGCGTTGGGCGGCACATGGCTGTGGTGGCCCTAGGCGGCGCTGGGCAGCAAGTAGGCGAGAAGGAAAGGAAACGAAAAGGGGAAAATTATTCAAAATTTTGGGAGGGGCCGAGCGGCGCGACGCTCGAGAGGATTTTTCGGGGCCACACATGATTGTTTTCAGGCATGACCTTGATAGAGCTGAGGTGTGAAGCTTGATTTCTGTTTCACAAAAGGGCATGGTTTTGAAGTCCTTTTTGTATGAGGTGGGCATGATCGAGGAGGCTAATACAACCTACCAAACACCCGAAAATTGGGTGAGGTGGGAATTCCTCACCTCACCAACCAACCAAAGCATTTCCACCGTCCAATACCATGTAATAGAGAGCGGTGTGGAATAAAATTGGTTCTTTACGTTGACGCATAACTACGGTGTTAATGCACACCAAAACCATGGCACGGACTGGCTTCCTCGTCCCATAGTTCTCACCGCCCACCTTCTCCCCTCTCACACTTCACCCAACATATTCACTAGTAGCCGCATGTCTATACGTTGCGATGAGGCGAGCTTGTCCCCCGCGCCACCACCTCCGACACCATCTCCACCTCTCCCCCCTTGCAGAGCGCCCGACGCGACAGGTGGTCCCCGCGCCACCGCTTACCATCCAGGCGCGACTCGGCTTAATCAAAATGATGTCCCATGCTATGCTATGGGAGCAACGGCGCGACACCAAGTATGCCTGGTCGTCGCCCATTTGGGACGCGTCCCACCTGAAGTTGGATTATGAGTACTGCCCCTGCATTGGGTGTGGGTAGAGCCTAACCAAACCACACCCGGGTCCTTCATATCTTATTCGCACCCACACCCGCACCCTCAACTTTTCTTCAAGATTGCATAAACTTGTCTCTCTACGGAGATTACATTACATTCAAATAGATGTGCCGTGTTAGATCAAACATGGTGTTGTGAAAAAATATGTCATGCCAGCGGCACATGTGTCTAGCCGGTTGGCATGCCGAGAACGAGCATGCACGACATGGTCGGGCTCAGGATATATTTTGTTCACAATTTATTTCAATGTTGCTCATAGGAAAATTTGGTGAGACTCTCATGTAGAAAATGGTAGGTCCCATATGTTAAAAGCGAGTCAAACATACGGCAAGTTGGTCAGACTGGACGTATGTCAAGTGTCTCGAGTTAGTGAATCGTTTTTACAATTCAACAAGAACTAGTGGCACATCACGAATTTCGGTGAGAAGCATCCGCACAATCATATTTTTTCAAAAGAAAAGGTACAAAGTACGGATGACATCCGTTCCCATCGGGGTGGATAGAGCTTAACCAAATCGCATCCACGTCCTTCATATCTTACTCGCACCCACACCCACACCCACACCCCTAAGGTATTAAAAACCCGCGGGTAAACCCAACCAACAAATAAAAGAGGGATCCTCGATACCAATTGGATACACCATGATATGGGGTGGCCCGATATTCTCTTGTGAGCAACTCAAAAATATGGTGTGTGTATGATAACTAGCGTTTTCCTGAAAACTGTCCTTGGATAATCCCTGCTGCCAATGCAATGACAATCAATCCCTTTGGATATTCTCAACTACACACTCTTACACAATGTAATCAAAGACTACGAGGTGGTCATGTATCCCCTTATTCCCAATGGAACAGCAGATAACACGCAGAATTTGCAAAGGTATACTTCAAGATGAATGCTTCAAACAATACAATCTAGAGGTTCTAGGGTTTTGGTTTAAACTTGGCCTAATCTCCCAACTCGCGGGAGGGGATTATATATGAGTGGAGGGTGCGTTCAAGGGGTATGGGGCATACCTCCCACCTCTCCTAACCAAGTTGGGCTCAACCTTGGTTCATGGACTCTATTTGGACTCGACCTAGGGATACAAACTGACCCAACTCTGGTTCAGCCTTTTGGACTCGCAGGTCAGCCTTTTGGACTCGCAGGTCCTTATTAAAAATAAGTGGAGAACGAAATAACAAGTCCTCAATGCTTCCACTTCATCCTCTCATGTACTGGAATCATTCTCCACTTGTTCCCTCTTGTTTTCCAGCATGTAGATGTTGTTTTCCTCAAGTGCTTCCTTGTTTTCCAGCTTGTATTTGGTTGTTTTCTAGCATGCCTTGAGGTTCTCCTCCATCAATGTTTGTGTTATCAATAACCCTGCTAATACATAATGCATAGGCTTAGGTAGTATAACATTCTTATAAACACAAATATCACATTCAATTAAGAATGAATTCACCTTATAATAACCATCAATTAAGTTCAATATTTCCTTCCAGCTCAAACATGAACAATCATCATGTACCCCTATTATATGCTCATCACACCATTTACTTACCCATTGGTAATATTTTTCTACCATATTGTTATCCTAAGGCCTAGCATGGAACGCTTGATAGGCTTCCCCCGGATTGTGTGTGCGAAGGATTGGCGAGGGGAGGGGTGTTTTCCGACGGCCCGTAAGGCCTTGTTTGTTTGTAGGGGTTTAGTGGGGATAATCCCTTAGGGGTTTGTGTGAAACCCCTCTCCACACCCAATCCCCACAAAGCACCAATCCCCCATCCCCTCTGTGACGTCTATGGGTCTTTTTCTCTCTCAGCTCGTTAGTGTCCATTCAACTTTGGATCACCGCGGTGGCGGTCCAAAGAGAATCTGGTTGTTAAACTTACAAACTAGTATATCACGTGTTCCTGTACATTTGGCACAACACGTATATATACTAGTTTGTGTTACTCATTGGTGGTCCATGCTAATCATCTAGAAGTACTAGCAATCACCCAAGGATAGATCGATGGATAGTAGATCAGCAGATGCGAAGCACAAAAGAGTGAAAAAAAAGAACTCCAAGATTGCACACAATATGATCCAACAAAACAACATTATCCAATACATGACAATTAGCAAATCCTTCCAATACCAAAATTTTAACATGAATTTAAGTATAAAACAACCTCTCTATTCAAATCATGCATTTGGTAGGCAGGGTTTGGTTACTAGGCATCAGGCTGATCAATACATGAATTTTGCTATTCCAAAACAACGTGTATGCTGTTTCAAGATGGGATACCGGAAGTATTTAGTCCAACAGCTGAAACGGTAAAGCGGCCTTCCTTCATTCCTTCCAACATCTTCTAGCAAGCTAGTTGTAGGTATCCGGCTGTTTCAAACATATAGAAACTGGCTCAGTACTTATATCCCAAAACTGGCTCGAAACTTTAACCAAATAAGACCCTCGGTTTGGCATCAATAGGTAGTTACTCCCCTTGCCTATTCAACATTGAAAACCCATGTCTGGTTCATCGAACTTGAAAAAAAAACAAGTTTATCAATAGAAACACAAGCCTAGATTCCTAAATACCAGGCGACACAATACTACTCAAGCAGTGGAGAAGTACGCAGATACTGAAACACCCAAAAGATCCTAATCACAACCCCAATATCTGCATCATGCTGAGCTTGCAGTGTGCTTTTCTTTACCCACTGTCAATATCTACGAAACATTACTTGTTCACTTCACACTAATTCTGTGACCCCAAAGTCCACTCAACGCTATGAATGTTTGAGAAGAAAACACAACCTTCATTAAGGTACTAGCAGCATGCATGTATTCTATATACACAAGTAGAAAGATGTGTGGTTCGCACCAGCTGAGCAAGTAATCCAGGTGTCGTGGCATTCATCAGTTCATCAAAAAAAATACAAGAATGTCATGCTTCTTGTTGCCATAAACTTACCATGTTTCACCTTTCTACAAAAGGGTTAAAATATCAGGATGCACAATTTTTCATTTAAGCATATTATAAAACCAAAACAAGTGAAAATTTAAAATTCTGAAGGCAAGTGCTCAGTTTGAACTTGAATAAAATATGAAATGCATCTGAATACTAGGAAGTAGGCTGGCTGTTTCTAAGAGCAAAAAAATATGAAATGCATCTAAACTAAGCAGCAATGAGTATACAATTTTGAAAGGCGGAACTGTTTTCTGCGTTTCCAGTGGAGTAAGCATATTAGCAGAAACGACCATAAAAAAATGCTTAGAGACGGAACTGAGCATAACAATAAAAACTACTTCAGCATTACAGGCTAGACAAAGGGAACTAGCTCGTGAGAGGATCATACACCAAAATATCAATATGATCATACACCCCCCCCCCCTTTCAAAAATAGACTTCAATCTAAGGTGCCTAATTGTAAGTTATCTGTGACGCCCCGAGATCGGGCACTATGCAGATTTCAGCATTTCCGCCAAATCCGCATAATAACCGATTCCGGGTTGCCATTTATGATAACATTACAATAGTTCACGAATATTCCACAATTACAACAGAAACAGACAGATACAAGATGACTCAAACGAGTCAAGGATACAACTGATACATTACAAAGATCCAAAATAACAGCGGAAGAAACAACATATCGTCCGTCTACGGACAAGATACAAATTGGACTAAGAGTCCTGAAGATAACCGAGAGCGTCCAATCCCTGCCCAGGCCAAGCCGGAGGGATTCCCAAGCTAACGTCGTCAGACTTCAAACCTGTTGACTGCAATGTTGAATATGCAGCCACGAAAGAGATTCGTGGGTCAGTACGGTTAAGTACTGGCAAGGGGGATAAAACCCATACTCACAATATACCGGCGTAACCAGTCATCACAAGATACAAATACTTTGGTATCAACGGGAAGGAAGGGATTATTGCAAATGAGCGGCAGCGGGCTGCACTACTAACTACAGAAAGATACTACAACTTCCGGCTAACAGAAAGAAGATGAGATCGAGTATTGTAACCAACTGAAAGTAAATCCAAACAAACTCATCCTGGATCTCGCCCCTTTATCCAAAGAAGCAATCCGAGGATAACTCACCCAGTTGGATTAATGATGGTTCAGATTATTGTGTCAATAAGTCTATTACTAGTCAAGTTGTTAATCATTGGGTGTAAGATTGTTAATCATTAGGTTTAAGTTGTCCTGAGTACTTGTTAGCCAGTACTTTCACCAAGTAATCCATAACCGCGGAAAACACGGCTTCTCGAGAAGATTATCCCTGCAGGGTTGCACCAATTTAGCCGTACACGCAAGAATAACCCGCCAGATGGGAGATCACCCCACCAAGCGAGGTACTCTACACAATCCAACCCTTCTTCGCATCAAGCCCAAAGCACCTTGGGCGCACGGCTAATCGAGCCCAGAAGAAAATGGACCCTCATAGCACTCTAAGAACGTGTCCCCCTATATGCCGACTACGAAAGTTCCACCCGGGTACCAAGGGCTCGCAAGATCATGCATGCAGCAAATGGAAAACCCGAACTAAATGAGGCGATTTGGACGAGATGCGAATCGAGTCAAATTGAGGGGGGCGCCCATACTCGCTTCCCACATGCGGGTAGTGCGCTCATCATGGATCAGTAGACAAGACCCTTTTCCTATTAGGGTCGACACTAGCAGGCCTCAAAACCACAAGGGCCTCCTGCCGGTGCCTTATCATCAAGTTATTATTACCATTAGCATTAACAGGATTGATTGATTAACATCGAGCCACCCAGAACGTAATAGAAATAGTAACAGAAAGTAACGGGTAACAGACTCGAGCAAAACAACCCTAAGCATGCTAGTAAGACACGGGCAGCAAGCAATGGTTATAGGTATGGAGGTGAGGCAATATCAAGGTTAAGGGATTCATGTGATGGGTTCGTAACAGAAACATCTACTACTAAGGCTAGCAGAAATAGACAACGGAAAGAATCGGTAACAAGTGATGAAAGGCAGCCATTTGGCAGCAAGTGAGTATACTTGCCTGAGATCCCGCAAGGTAGCAGAACTTGTCGTTGCTCACATCATCTCAACGTCCTATCCGCGAAGAAGCAACGAACTAAAAAAAACACCGGATGCAACAATTACTACTACGGCAAAAGATCCAGCATGATCCTATTTTATATGCATGACATGGCAAGATGCAACAGGGGAAAACAACTTAAGCAATTTAATCGGAACCGGAGTCCGGAGAAGTAGGAATTGGTTCAAGTTGTTTATCTAACCATCAAGTTAAATGTTGTTTAGCATGGAAAACAATAAAGTAGATGGGTTAGGCAATTTTAAATGGAATGGGGCAACAGTTGAATTAAAATGCACCCTGACATTCCATATGTTGTCATTTAGTTGATCATACATAACAAAAGCTAAAATGCACAAGGAAAGATGCAAACAGGAATATGGATGGCATGAACAGATTAAGTGCATTTTTCTGGTATGAAAACATATTTTATTTGTTGGAGTTGGAATTAAAATGAGCAAGTTATTAAATTAGCAATTTTAATGCATTAATTAAGAAATAGTTGTTCTCAGCAATTTAATTTATTCAAAACAGAAAACAAAGTTGATATTTGCAAAGTTTAGAGAATTTTGATTCGAAAACATATTTTACTTTTCAAATTTGGAGTTAAAATGAATTAGTTATGATTTATGCAATTAAATCAATTTAAATTGAGCCGGAAGCCCAACATTTAATTTAGGAGGTTCGAGTTATTTATCTACCCACAAAAATGCAATGCAACACATGAATGAGATGACATTTTAAATATGGTTGATATGTTATAGAAAATAGGGCATAGGTATAGGGGTTTTAGGGTTTGGGTTCGCACGTGTGGAGGGGAGATCTTCGGGTTTGACGCAGGAAAGAAGGAGATCTTCGGAACAACGCCGGAGTGTTCGGGACGTGGACGAAGTAGCCGACGTAGAGGAAGTAGGGGAAGTAGATGTTCGTTCTCATGTAGTCGAGGAAGGAGTTGGTAACCACGTAGTGGAAGTAGTCGTTCTCGTTCCGACGGGGGAACTAGTCGAAGCCGAGATCATCGTATCGTAGAGGAAGTAGACGTAGTCGAGGAAGTAGATGTAGTCGTGGTCGGGGTACTCGTCACATCCGTGTAGTGGATCTTGGCGGTTCCGGTCTTCATGGCGCGCACGATGGCGGCCAACACAAGGCGGACCCGGCGAAGATCATGTCGAGGTTCCGGTCTTCGGAGTCGGGGTGTTCTTGTCGATGCGGTTCGTTGAAAAAGAGAGGATCTTCGCGGAGTGGAGGAAGTAGTCGTAGCCGAGGTCTTTGGCTCGTAGAGGAAGTAGTCGACGTAGTTGTTCTCGTTCCCTAGTCGTAGTAGTAGTGGCCGAACCGCGACATCACCGTCTTCGGGGTGGTTGGAGAACTTGGCGGCGTTGTGGTACAAGGCGCCCACAACGGAGCCGCCGGCGTAGGTCTGGCAGAAGCTGTAGAGCCCGTCGAATACGGGGCAGTCCTCGCCGACGTTGAATCGCTTGAGCGCGCGGAGTGCGGCTTGAGCACCTGCATCTCGTCGAGGAGGCCGTAGTGCGCGGGCAGGGCGTGGGTCATGCGGATGCGGTGCGGCTTCATCGGGTGGCCCTGCCCGTAGTAATAGTTGCCGACCTCCGCGTCGTAGAAGTAGCAGACGCGGCGCTTGGAGCCGTCCGTGCCGGTGGTGGGGAGGGAGTTGCCGCTGCCGCCGGCCGAGAAGCAGCGGTCAGCCGCAGGGAAGCGCGGAGGCGGAGATGGGGCGAGCAGGGTGGTCCTGGCGACGTCCGGCGACGGGGGCGCGGTGGAGGAGGAGCTCCGGCGGGGCGCCGGCCGGAGGGAGGCGCCGGAGGTAGGCCACGGCGGCCATGGCGGCGACCTGCATGGAGTTGGCGGCGGGGATGCTCGGGGCCGGGGGGCGCTTGAGGAGGGCGGCCGGGAAGGGCTCGGGGACGGCCGAGCTTGGGGAGGGGTGGCCGGAGAGGAGGGAACCGGGGCGGAGGCGGCGCCCGCGCGTGGAGGCAGGGAGGAGGCGCCGGTGGCGGAGATGGCCGGGGGGAGGCGGAGGACGAGGGGAGAGCTTGGAGGGAGGGTGGCCGGAGAGGAGGGAGCCAGTAGGGCGTCCATGGCGGGAGGCGGCGGAGCTGGCCTCCTGGCCGCTGTTAGCGAGGAAGGGAATCGGGATGAGGGGAGGCAGCGATGCAGCGAGCGGGGAAGGGGGGATCGAGCGAGCGCTGCTCGCTCTCTCCCGTGAGATTCGTGCGGGCCTGGGAGGAGAGGTGGGAGGACCTGATTGTGAATAACAGAAACGGCGGGGGGCAAGTTGCGAGGGAGGGAAAAAACGTTTTAGGGTTTGGGGGAGGCTGGCTGCCTCTTTTTTTTATGTTTTTTTTTTCCAGGGTTTGTTTTATTAGTTTTAGAGACTGTTTTGGGACTAATTAAAATAGGTTTATGCATCAAACAACTCGTAGAGAATTTTGGAAAATAGAATTTGATGAATTTTAATTGGTTTGCAAGTTTTAAAATGCATGAAAATGTGTGATGCCATGATGCACAAAAAGAAAAACAACACGCAAGCAATTGGGGAAAATCCCCGGACGTTACAGACGACACCACTAACAAGGGATTGCGCCCTCGCAATCCACCTGCTAACCCGGGAGGGGAAAGAAGTTCAACTATCGATTCTTCGTGCTTCCAGTTGATCTCCTCGACACCACTAACAAGGGCTTCTCGACACCACTAACAAGGGATTCTTGCTCGGAGTGACGACGATGTTCTTCCACCAGGAATCTTCCGAAGATCGAACCTATTAGGTTAAGGGCTCAGAAAACGTCCACCCACGTAGGATCCTAACACTTTGAAAGATTGAGTACGAGAGTAGACTCCAAAACAAATGAGATAGAAGGAGAAGTAGAATAGAGATAAGGAGAAAACAAGAATCCTATTGAGATGTTTTTCCAAAATAGTTTTGACACTCTAGAAACAACGACCGTTAGCTAGGTTAACCTACAGGCTTTGCGGACCCGTTGCTTCGATAACCATTCGTATCGAAACAATATCGGGAATCGGAACCAAGGCTCTGATACCATTTGTGACGCCCCGAGATCGGGCACTATGCAGATTTCAGCATTTCCGCCAAATCCGCATAATAACCGATTCCGGGTTGCCATTTATGATAACATTACAATAGTTCACGAATATTCCACAATTACAACAGAAACAGACAGATACAAGATGACTCAAACGAGTCAAGGATACAACTGATACATTACAAAGATCCAAAATAACAGCGGAAGAAACAACATATCGTCCGTCTACGGACAAGATACAAATTGGACTAAGAGTCCTGAAGATAACCGAGAGCGTCCAATCCCTGCCCAGGCCAAGCCAGAGGGATTCCCAAGCTAACGTCGTCAGACTTCAAACCTGTTGACTGCAATGTTGACTATGCAGCCACGAAAGAGATTCGTGGGTCAGTACGGTTAAGTACTGGCAAGGGGGATAAAACCCATACTCACAATATACCGGCGTAACCAGTCATCACAAGATACAAATACTTTGGTATCAACGGGAAGGAAGGGATTATTGCAAATGAGCGGCAGCGGGCTGCACTACTAACTACAGAAAGATACTACAACTTCCGGCTAACAGAAAGAAGATGAGATCGAGTATTGTAACCAACTGAAAGTAAATCCAAACAAACCCATCCTGGATCTCGCCCCTTTATCCAAAGAAGCAATCCGAGGATAACTCACCCAGTTGGATTAATGATGGTTCAGATTATTGTGTCAATAAGTCTATTACTAGTCAAGTTGTTAATCATTGGGTGTAAGATTGTTAATCATTAGGTTTAAGTTGTCCTGAGTACTTGTTAGCCAGTACTTTCACCAAGTAATCCATAACCGCGGAAAACACGGCTTCTCGAGAAGATTATCCCTGCAGGGTTGCACCAATTTAGCCGTACACGCAAGAATAACCCGCCAGATGGGAGATCACCCCACCAAGCGAGGTACTCTACACAATCCAACCCTTCTTCGCATCAAGCCCAAAGCACCTTGGGCGCACGGCTAATCGAGCCCAGAAGAAAATGGACCCTCATAGCACTCTAAGAACGTGTCCCCCTATATGCCGACTACGAAAGTTCCACCCGGGTACCAAGGGCTCGCAAGATCATGCATGCAGCAAATGGAAAACCCGAACTAAATGAGGCGATTTGGACGAGATGCGAATCGAGTCAAATTGAGGGGGGCGCCCATACTCGCTTCCCACATGTGGGTAGTGCGCTCATCATGGATCAGTAGACAAGACCCTTTTCCTATTAGGGTCGACACTAGCAGGCCTCAAAACCACAAGGGCCTCCTGCCGGTGCCTTATCATCAAGTTATTATTACCATTAGCATTAACAGGATTGATTGATTAACATCGAGCCACCCAGAACGTAATAGAAATAGTAACAGAAAGTAACGGGTAACAGACTCGAGCAAAACAACCCTAAGCATGCTAGTAAGACACGGGCAGCAAGCAATGGTTATAGGTATGGAGGTGAGGCAATATCAAGGTTAAGGGATTCATGTGATGGGTTCGTAACAGAAACATCTACTACTAAGGCTAGCAGAAATAGACAACGGAAAGAATCGGTAACAAGTGATGAAAGGCAGCCATTTGGCAGCAAGTGAGTATACTTGCCTGAGATCCCGCAAGGTAGCAGAACTTGTCGTTGCTCACATCATCTCAACGTCTTATCCGCGAAGAAGCAACGAACTAAAAAAAACACCGGATGCAACAATTACTACTACGGCAAAAGATCCAGCATGATCCTATTTTATATGCATGACATGGCAAGATGCAACAGGGGAAAACAACTTAAGCAATTTAATCGGAACCGGAGTCCGGAGAAGTAGGAATTGGTTCAAGTTGTTTATCTAACCATCAAGTTAAATGTTGTTTAGCATGGAAAACAATAAAGTAGATGGGTTAGGCAATTTTAAATGGAATGGGGCAACAGTTGAATTAAAATGCACCCTGACATTCCATATGTTGTCATTTAGTTGATCATACATAACAAAAGCTAAAATGCACAAGGAAAGATGCAAACAGGAATATGGATGGCATGAACAGATTAAGTGCATTTTTCTGGTATGAAAACATATTTTATTTGTTGGAGTTGGAATTAAAATGAGCAAGTTATTAAATTAGCAATTTTAATGCATTAATTAAGAAATAGTTGTTCTCAGCAATTTAATTTATTCAAAACAGAAAACAAAGTTGATATTTGCAAAGTTTAGAGAATTTTGATTCGAAAACATATTTTACTTTTCAAATTTGGAGTTAAAATGAATTAGTTATGATTTATGCAATTAAATCAATTTAAATTGAGCCGGAAGCCCAACATTTAATTTAGGAGGTTCGAGTTATTTATCTACCCACAAAAATGCAATTCAACACATGAATGAGATGACATTTTAAATATGGTTGATATGTTATAGAAAATAGGGCATAGGTATAGGGGTTTTAGGGTTTGGGTTCGCACGTGTGGAGGGGAGATCTTCGGGTTTGACGCAGGAAAGAAGGAGATCTTCGGAACAACGCCGGAGTGTTCGGGACGTGGACGAAGTAGCCGACGTAGAGGAAGTAGGGGAAGTAGATGTTCGTTCTCATGTAGTCGAGGAAGGAGTTGGTAAGCACGTAGTGGAAGTAGTCGTTCTCGTTCCGACGGGGGAACTAGTCGAAGCCGAGATCATCGTATCGTAGAGGAAGTAGACGTAGTCGAGGAAGTAGATGTAGTCGTGGTCGGGGTACTCGTCACATCCGTGTAGTGGATCTTGGCGGTTCCAGTCTTCATGGCGCGCACGATGGCGGCCAACACAAGGCGGACCCGGCGAAGATCATGTCGAGGTTCCGGTCTTCGGAGTCGGGGTGTTCTTGTCGATGCGGTTCGTTGAAAAAGAGAGGATCTTCGCGGAGTGGAGGAAGTAGTCGTAGCCGAGGTCTTTGGCTCGTAGAGGAAGTAGTCGACGTAGTTGTTCTCGTTCCCTAGTCGTAGTAGTAGTGGCCGAACCGCGACATCACCGTCTTCGGGGTGGTTGGAGAACTTGGCGGCGTTGTGGTACAAGGCGCCCACAACGGAGCCGCCGGCGTAGGTCTGGCAGAAGCTGTAGAGCCCGTCGAATACGGGGCAGTCCTCGCCGACGTTGAATCGCTTGAGCGCGCGGAGTGCGGCTTGAGCACCTGCATCTCGTCGAGGAGGTCGTAGTGCGCGGGCAGGGCGTGGGTCATGCGGATGCGGTGCGGCTTCATCGGGTGGCCCTGCCCGTAGTAATAGTTGCCGACCTCCGCGTCGTAGAAGTAGCAGACGCGGCGCTTGGAGCCGTCCGTGCCGGTGATGGGGAGGGAGTTGCCGCTGCCGCCGGCCGAGAAGCAGCGGTCAGCCGCAGGGAAGCGCGGAGGCGGAGATGGGGCGAGCAGGGTGGTCCTGGCGACGTCCGGCGACGGGGGCGCGGTGGAGGAGGAGCTCCGGCGGGGCGCCGGCCGGAGGGAGGCGCCGGAGGTAGGCCACGGCGGCCATGGCGGCGACCTGCATGGAGTTGGCGGCGGGGATGCTCGGGGCCGGGGGGCGCTTGAGGAGGGCGGCCGGGAAGGGCTCGGGGACGGCCGAGCTTGGTGAGGGGTGGCCGGAGAGGAGGGAACCGGGGCGGAGGCGGCGCCCGCGCGTGGAGGCAGGGAGGAGGCGCCGGTGGCGGAGATGGCCGGGGGGGAGGCGGAGGACGAGGGGAGAGCTCGGAGGGAGGGTGGCCGGAGAGGAGGGAGCCAGTAGGGCGTCCATGGCGGGAGGTGGCGGAGCTGGCCTCCTGGCCGCTGTTAGCGAGGAAGGGAATCGGGATGAGGGGAGGCAGCGATGCAGCGAGCGGGGAAGGGGGGATCGAGCGAGCGCTGCTCGCTCTCTCCCGTGAGATTCGTGCGGGCCTGGGAGGAGAGGTGGGAGGACCTGATTGTGAATAACAGAAACGGCGGGGGGCAAGTTGCGAGGGAGGGAAAAAACGTTTTAGGGTTTGGGGGAGGCTGGCTGGTTCGGCTGGGCCTTGGGCCTGGCCGGCTGGCTGCCTCTTTTTTTTTATGTTTTTTTTTCCAGGGTTTGTTTTATTAGTTTTAGAGACTGTTTTGGGACTAATTAAAATAGGTTTATGCATCAAACAACTCGTAGAGAATTTTGGAAAATAGAATTTGATGAATTTTAATTGGTTTGCAAGTTTTAAAATGCATGAAAATGTGTGATGCCATGATGCACAAAAAGAAAAACAACACGCAAGCAATTGGGGAAAATCCCCGGACGTTACATTATCATGTAGGAAACTAGAGGGAGACGACGATCATACCTCATTGTAAGTTATTTATCTCCACGCGAAGCCAATCAACAACACTGCCATCATTGTCAGCAATGGAACTTAGGAAAATATCGCGGTTCACGATACTTTGGAAGACGGTGAATGCTTTTGGCTTGTCGGCAGCTTCAAACCCTTCCAAAGTTCTCAATGCGGCAATGCATTTGGCTATTGAGAAGTATTGTGTTGATTCATGGATTGCTTCCTTTTCCTTTATCATGACAAACCTCTCCATCACACCAATTAGCCCATCTCCATCACTCTTCTTGGGGCTCTTCTTTGGCTTCTTATTACTGCTTGTGGAAGGACCACCATTATGCCTGCTTGTGGAAGGGCCACCATTCCTAGTTGTGGTAGGATTAGCTTGCACTTGCGCCACCTCGGCTTGATCCAAAAAATTTAAGTCGTCATCTTCATTAACTTTCTGATTCAGCTCTCCCTCGTCATCATCACCACTCTCCACATCCGCAACTTTGGGTTTCAAGAATTGCTCTGCATTAGCTGTAAAGTTATAGCTACCCTTAGCCGCGTGCTCTGCAAAATGCGTGGAATAATAAACCAACTAAAGCCAATACTTCTACAAATGAACAAGATAGAGGAATAAAGGAAGGGAAACATAGTGTGATAAAGTTCACCAATTGAATCGTATAGAGGAAAACCTTTCGTCTGAACCTGTTGATTTTTCCCAAAAGACTACAAGAATGGAATAGATGATCGTCAGCATGATAGAAGTTGTAAAAAATACATAATAGTTTAGCCAAGAAAATAACTCACAACAGCCAAGTTATCCCACAGATGGGGTTCAGCTTGTAACTTGTAGTCATTTTCACTCCATCCAACCCCACTTTGACTACGAGCATCTTTGAGCATTCTGTAATCCCTTTTGAGCTCCTTCTCCTTGTATTGGACATGTGACTTGTCAAAATTCACATGTTGGTTTCTTTCATGGAAGACATTAACCATTTCATTCCAGGTCTCACGGCTCCAACCATTTTTCCCTCGATGATAGTCATAATTGTGTTCATGGAGAATCTCAACAAGAGACTTTTCAAGTTGAGCATTCCATTGGGCATGTTGTTTTGCTGCTACACAAGCATACACAAAGTTACCCGTCAATAAGCTACAGAACATGTTAGTTGGATAACCTACAAAAAGCAAGATAAAAGATAACATGCATTTGTTCTTATTAGTGACCCTGCCTTTCGGAGATCTCCTTTTATTAATCTTTGGTGAAGGACCTTTTAAGTGCTTAGGAGAATCTTTTTTCTTCCCCACTACGATATGGCTGATGTTGTACTTAGGAGACCCTTTTGGATACATATATGCTTCATATAAACTAATTAACATAAAAATTTAATAGATGATAAATTATCACAAGAGTTCATTATTATCACATAGATTACAATGAGTTCACTGCTACTGAATGAAAGGTCCATTATTGCATAACAAGTATGACGCTACAAGATGGGCTACTCTTTTTTGGTAATCGTTCCACATTTGGAACGCAATTTGGTCCCTCAAAGTATTGCCCTGCATATTGGTTCCCGGAAACCCTTGGTAGTTATCATCATCATCGGGAACATCTATAAAGTCGGTGGGATCTATGTTTTCTTCTTGGTTGTCAAGCCATTCCTCGTCTCCATTTTGTTGTTTGATGATATTATGGAATATCGCCGCAGCTGCTGGGATCTTCACTTGATTCTTCATTTTGTGGTTGGTGCCAACTTTGAGAATAGGGAAGCGCTTTTTAAGAACTCCCAATACCCTTTCGACATGGTTTCTCAACACCGCATGGCGATGATTAAACAACTCCTTGTAGTTCTGTGGATGCCGGCGTCCATGCCCAAACTCTTTCAAATGGTACTGCACACCTCGGTACAAAGCAAGAAAGAATTGGGTATTGGCGTAGCCACCATCAACCAAGTAGAACTTCTCATTAGGGACTTTGAAACCTCTGAGGATGGTAGAACTAAGTACCCCTAGCATCGGTGGCGGACCCCTCCCAACCACATGAGATAAAAGTGATGTTGAGGTCAGAGTCGCAAGCAACCATGACGTTCTGGCTTAGAGTGCCTTTTCAGTTCCTCCATGGAGCAACACGACTGGGTGTTCTTCCGACAAGAACATGAGACCCATAAATTGCTCCAATGCAATTCTACAAAGAGAAAGTTTGGGAACATATAAGAACAGACATGACGTAAATTTTGCAAAGAAGTGGATAAGAAAAGAAGTCTGATGTGTGGAACCTGAAAATATGGAAAGAACCGGGGATCTGTAGTTATTTTTGGATGGGCTTCATCAAGATTGAGAGGCTTCAAAATTCTAGTTGACAAGGTGGGAATAATGTCGAAGAATTGATTGATATACTTGCTAAACCTCTGCCCACTATGTTGAAACTGTACTTGGAGATCTTCATATGAAGCATTGTGTGACAACATGTATAAAAAGAACGCAAGCTTCTCTTCAACCTTGATTCTTGAATCTAAAATCACACATTCGTTCCTAAGATACAGTGCCAATCACATGAAGATGTGTGGCTCCATCCTAAAGGCAGTGAGGCAATTCTTGAGGTGCCCACCAAGCAGTTCCCTAACATGCTCTTTGTCGTACAAAAAGCAATTATGTCATATTTGCCTTTTCCTTTGGCTTAAATGATGAATATAATTTCTTCATCTTCATTTTTTCTCTTCCTAAGACGCTCTACGCTCCGAGAGCACATTTCAACGCTAGAGAGCTAAAACAGTCTGCAAGGGAAGGCATAATAAACGTAAGAATTTCCCTACTACTTCACAGAAGACTACATCTAGATAGTACTACGACGGCTCTGATTAGGAAAAACCAAAAAATCATTACAAAAGACTGGTTTTGTGGTTCATCAAATCAAAATTGACAAACATTGCTATATCATTACCATAAAACTAGTTATGATGTACTCCCTCCATTCCAGAACGGAATCTGCTAGTTGCAGACTTGTAGTCCATCTACAATAAGTAGTTCAAGCTTTGGCATTTACATGGTTTAATTAATAGTCTGCTGATTACTAAACTTGAATTAAATATTTTCTCATTGCAAACTACTTGATGTGCAGTCTGCTAGTTAAGAGGCTCTGATTTTGGCCCTCATTTATAGTGTCATGTATATGTATGGGAAATGCTATGATCAATGCTCCCCTTCGGTGCTTATCAATTCAAAATATTCAATGTTTTCTTAGGTTGTTTTGTACTACATGTATGAGATATAGTAAAAACATTTAAGGAATCTATAGTCAGCTTTTTCAATTTCTGAACCAGTTTGTTCTAGTTTGTTTTCCATATGTATAAACATGTCAAGTTCTTGGTTCACAATGCACAGGTGAACACTAGTGATACATGTTATCAATTAACAAGAACTTTGTGCTTTGTGCACATGTCGTCACAGTTGGAAGGCACTAAACATACAGGTACATATTATGAAAAGATAAAGAAACAAATGACAATTCATTATATTCTAGTAAGAAAATTGTTTCAGTTGGATAACATCCTGAATTCCCAAGTGGTTCCACATATAGTTCAGAATGTATTGAGTTTGAGAAGCAACACAGCTGACAAAGTTGTTTGAACCTATATCATGAAAAGGAAATGTTACCACTAAGAAACCATCGCATTGGCTTTCTATTGGAACGTATTGCTATATCATTACCTAAAACTAGTTATGATGGATGTGCACATATATTCACTTGCAACAATAGTCTACACGTGGGCCAGTTTCAACTAATTTACCTGCTTCTGTGTCTGATGATGAGACCGAAGAACTTCCAACAGGCCTTGTGAAGGAACCAGGCATGCTCTTTGAGAGCCGAGCAACTAGAGCACCTGCGACGACGAGTTCGTCCATTAGTTAGAAATGCAAGCAGATTAGTAGCAAATGTACTTCTAGTACTCCTAGCACCAATGAAGTTTCCAAGTACTCCTAGCGGCAATCATGTTTCCAAGTACTCCTAGCAGTAATCATGTTTCTAGGTACTCCTAGCAGTAATCATGTTTCCAAGTACTCAAGCAAGAAAGTACTCTTTGTGAGGATACAAATAAGCATAACTAGTCATTCGGAGCATACATATATGCATTCAGATAGTAATAGTAGAGCATACAGATAGGCATAACTACTACTTCTCATGTGTCACAAGAACCTAGATTACAGGGACACACAGTGGCAGTAGTTGAGGCAAATAAATGACAAGATATTTAAATAGATCGCCTCAACAATGAAATTTGTGCAATAATGGACACAACTAATCTGGCCAACAGAACGACCTTTTTGATAAAACTGCACACTCTTGCAGCTATTCCACATCCAGTGTCGGGCACAACAATTGAAATATTACTACGACATGTAAAAGGCTATCTGATAATTCCAGTGCACTAAAGTGAATAAGAAAAGAAAAACGAAGGTATTTGCAAGCATATACTAAAAGTGCATTTTCGGAATCCGTAAGTTTTGTGTGTTTGTTAACAACACAAATGAGATCTAACCGTTTGCTGAATGTTTAAAGGTACAAATATTACCAGCACAAAGCAGTGTTGAAGTTATGGCGAAGGAGAAAAAGTTCGAGGGCTGTTTTTCTGCTCAAAGTAGAGGTTTCTGTTGCCATACAAAATGATTCCGGATTGGACGAAAAAACCTCTGTTAGGATCTGGATTCATTCCAGGTGATTCCGGGATCTGATCCATTACAGATTCATTCCGGCTTTGCCGCGAAAACCTTTATTACAATCCGAAATTATTCTGGGCCATTCAGGGTCCATTCCGACATGATCGTGAAAACTATTGTTACGACTCGGATTTCCCCGAATATTCCGGGCATCCGGATTCATTCCAGGTTGCACGTAAATAGCAGGAAAACGGCTAGTTTCTTGGTGGACCTATAAATAGAAGACCCCTTCTTCTCCAAAGGGGTAGCTCGTCCAGAATTTATTGCTCCATTGATTGAGCTCACCCCCAAGCTAGATCTCCCATTTCCTCCGCCCAAACTTGTTTAAACTTGGAGGATTGAAAGAGAAGCCCCGGATCTACATCTTCACCAACTCTTTCTTTATTTCCTCCCTCATTCACTTGAGGGGGACTAGTCTAGGGTTTCCATTGTTTGGATAACCTAGACCTCTTGCTACTCTTCATGATTCTTGGTGTTGGGAGTCCCAATTTGGTTGTGGGTGTGTGCTCCCAAGCTTGTTGTAAAGGATTCGATTCTCGCCTCAAATGAGATCAATAGTGGAAGGTGGACTAGGCCTTTGTGGCGTTGTTCATCGGAGAATAGGGTGAGACCTTTGTGGTATTGAGTAGGCCTTCATGGAGAAACTCACACCCCTCCAACGAGACGTACTCCCTTAACAAGGAGGAACTCGGGAATACATAATGTCTCCGTGTGCTTCCGTTATTGGTTACCTCGTTCCCCCTCCTTTACTTTGTGCTTGTATTGTGTTTATTGTTGTTCTTTTCATATAGGTAAATTCATCTTAGTTGCATTATCTAGAGAATTTGCCTTTGTGTCAAGCCTTAATTTGAAGAAAATTAAAATTGGTCATAGCACCTATTCACCCCCCCCCCCTCTAGGTGCCCATACTTTCCGTTCAATAGGTATCATCCTCGGCTCTTATTTTGGGCTTAACCGCCTAAGAGTTTAGTATTGCCAATGATACGGTAGTCACCGATCCCGCGGCACATGTCACTATGGATGATCTCAAGGAGTTGCAAAATTCGTTGACCTCATCCATGGATGGAAAAATCTACGATTTGCGAACTCTCTTGTTGCAACTCATGAAAGCCAAGGAACCAGATACTTCCAAATCATCTCCTCCAGAAGAAATTCTGGGGGGGGGGGGGGTGCTAAAGATGGGGTTAATGGTGAAATACCTAAAAGTGATCCACTTAAGAACTCCACCAATAAGGGCACGGAAGGGAAATGAGATTACCACTCCGTCGAAGGACACTACTCTCCCGACCCTCCCGTCCCACATCCTCATATAATTCCTAGAAGGGAACCTCCTAAACTTGATGCACATTCCTTTGGTGATTGGAAATATTATATGGAAACTCACTTAAACTCTTCTTGTATTGAGCTTTGGAGGGTCACTCGAGATGGATACAAGCCTCATGACCCCAAGAACTTGACAAGAAGGGAAGTCGTAGATTTTCAACTCAAATACACCGCCTTGTCCATTATTCAACAAGTCGTGGGTCCAAACCACATGCATCATCTTCAAAAATATTCCACCGCCAAATAAACATGGGATTCTCTTGTTGTCATGTTTGTGGGCAATGAAAGCATGAAGAGGAATAGGTATGATACCTTGAGCAATGAAGCCGAAGGATTCTGTATGCATGATGATGAGAACCATGAATACATGTACCGGAGGCTCGAGACTCTTGCCATCGCATTCAATAATGTTGGTGCCACCTATATTGATGATGCTTGGATCAAGAGGAAGTAAGTGAGTGCTCTCATGCCTTTCGAGCCTGCGGATTTGAAGAGTCTTCAAGGAAGACATGACTATCCTTCTATGACCTCAACTCAAGTCATGCAAGAGATTTGCTCCTTCCAAGTGCAAACAAAGAATGCTCTTGACAACCGTGCTAGAGCCATGGGAATGCACAAAGGAGTTCTGTTGCTTTGAAGGCCAAGATGGTGTCAAGGGAGATTGATCATCAAGAAGCATGCATTGAGGTACTGGCCCCTTTGAAGGATCAAGAATATGACCCCGTGCTCAAATATGTCATTGCTCTTGCCATGCAAAAGTTCTGGAAGAATCCTCCCAAGGACAAGGCATATGTTGAGGAGAAGACGAAGTATAGCTATGGCAAGGAAGGGACTCAAAAAGTGAGATCTTGGTTCAATTTTCAAGACAAACACCATTTCATTGCGGAGTGCCCATATGAAAATAGAGAACACCATGGAGGCAATCTTATTCGCAAGGACAAATCAAAGGTTGCTAACGAGAAACCTCACTTCAAGAATAAACCTTTCAACAAGAAGCCTCGCACCAAGTTTGTGCCAGTGACTCAAGAGGAGTATGATTCCGGAAGTGATGAAGAAGAAGAATCCACAAGTGAAGTGGCCGCTCTTTCTATTGTATCAACTTCATCTTCCTAATCTCTCTTCGAGTCCCCCAATGAGAATCTTTCTCAACCTTTCGCCAAGTGCTCATAGCTAAGGCCTCGGAGGTAACATCCTCTATCATCTCTAAGGCTCCAAATTAAATGAATAACATTACTAGTCTTAGTGTAGAAGATGAAATTGCCTCTTTGGAACGTTTTATGTCTAACGTGCAAGGTGAGACCAAGAGGTACTTTGACCTCCTCATGAGCCAATTGAGAGAGGCCCATGAGGCTCTTGACAAGAAAGATGAGATTGAAAGAAGGAATGCCGATGAAAAGGCATCTCTCTCTATGACTCTTGAGGAAGAGATTGAGTGTCGAGTTTCTCTTAAGGAGGAACTTGAAACTATTGAAGAGTCACATAATGAAATAGTTGCTAATATCACTAAAGAACGTGACCTTGAAATTTCTAAATATAGAAAGACTAAAAAGGATAAGGTTGAGTTTGGGTTGGTAATGATAAACTAACCGAGGAGTTTGATAAGATCACCAAGGCTCACAAGGCCTTGGAGGGTGAACAATCTACCCTCAAAGAGTCACATGAACAACTTCAAACTCAACTCAATCAATTAAATGTGCCTAGTACCTCTACTTCTTCTTGTGATCATGCAAATATTATTGAGGAGAATCCTAGGTTGAAAGAAGATATAGCAAGGCTAAAGGGAAAGAGCCCGTGTGTTCAGAAGGTTTTGGTTTCTAAGCCACAAGTGGTTGCTACTAAACCACAAGTGGGCAAGCAAGGTCTTGGCAATGTTGGAAAGAAGAATAACAAGGCTAGGCCCGCACAAGCTAAGAAGAATGTTGTTTCGAGTGGTATTGTCATCAGGGACGACACTACTCGTAGCAACCCCGTGGGAACTAACAATCCACACCATTTCTTATATGTTGATTATTATGGTGTCGTGCAAGCAAAATATGTTGGTCCTATTGAGGGTTACATTGAATAAACTATTTGGGTTCCAAAGACCCTTGTTGCTAACATGAGGGGACCCTCCTCGGGTCCTAACTCTAGTCAATGATTTCTTGTAGGACTATTCTTACGATGGATCTAAATGGATAATTGATAGCGGATGCACTAGTCATATGACCAGAAGAAAAGAACTCGTGATAGAGTTGCGCCCAAATACAAATGATGCAACCGTCAGTTATGGATATAAGTCCAAGCCTAAGGTAACGAGTTTCAGCAAGGTTGTGATTGCTCCGGATATCATATCGTTGACGTCATGCTTGTCGAATCCCTTGGTTACAATTTACTTTTAGGTCATTCTTTAGGGAAGATGGGTTTCTCCGTCTTCTTTGATCCTCATATTGCGGTCCTTTTGAGGAGCAAGACTCTTGACGTCGCATACGTGGGACATGTCGAAAATGAGTTGTTTGTGATGGACTTTTCGAAGTCCACCAACTCTCAAGCGACGTGTCTTTTAGGAAAGGCGGATGTGGGATGGTTGTGGCATCGCCGCCTATCCCATGTTAATATGAGAACTTTGCAAAGTCTTCACAGAGGTGGCCTAATCCTCGGAGAAAAAGAAAATTTTTCCTTTTCCAAATATCTCGCTTGTAGGTCGTGTGTTGAAGGAAAGATGCATGATACCTCCCATAAGGTCAAGACAATTATTTCATCAAAGAGGATCTTGGAACTTCTCCATGTTGATCTCTTTGGTGCCGTTCCCGAGGCAAGTCTTGGAGGCAAGAAGTATTGCTTGGTGATTGTCGATGACTATTCAAGATACACTTGGGCCTATTTCTTCAAGTTGAAGAGTGAGACCCAACAAACGATCATCGACTTATCCAATCAAGTGCACATCAACATGATGTTCCAACCATGGCTATTCGGAGTGACAATGGCACCGAGTTCAAGAACTACACTTTAAATGAATTCCTTAGTGAAGAGGGTATTCGTCGCCAATATTTTGCTGCATATACCCCTCAACAAAATGATGTAGCCGAAAGGAACAATCGAACTCTTTTGGATATGGTAAGGACAAAGTTGGCAGAGTATTCTTATCCCCAATATTTATGGGTCGAAGCCATATCTACCGCATGCCACTCCTCCAACCGTTTCTACATTCACAAGGGCTTAATGAAGACTCCATATGAAATTCTCAGTAGCAACAAACCCAACATCTCCTACTTTCGTGTATTCAGGTGTAAGTGTTTCTATTTTATCAAGGGTGTTCGGTTGTCTAAATTCCAATCTAAAACTACTGAGGGTATATTTGTTGGTTATGGTGTCGAATCCCACACTTATAGAGTCTTTGACAAAACTCACAGATAGTCATATAATCTTGTAGTGTGATTTTCGAGGAAAATGATGGCTCCCAAGTGGCGCAATTTCATGTTTCTAATGTAGATGTTGAAACGCCTCAAGAAGCCATTTGAAGGATGGGTGTGGGATTTTGCTCCCCATTGAGGGACACCTTATGGCAACTCGAGAACAACTATGCTCTACTCAAGTGGATCCCTCCTCTACAATAGAAGAACAAGCCAAGGAGCCAAGTGTAACACCTAATCAAGAACAAGATCAAGACCCTCCTCTTGTTGACCAAGTTACTATGCAAGAACCAACCACTCCTATCATTCAAGCTAGTCAAGGTCAAGGCCAAGATCAACCGTCTTCGTCCTCGTCTCAACAAGTTGAAGCAAGTGTTGATGATGATGATGATGATGATGATCAAGGCCAACAAACCGGTCAAGACGGGGACTCAAATGATCAAGATGATAAAGTGATCCCTCCTCGCGATAATGGGGAGATCGAAGCCCATCGTGCAAGAAATATTAGAAGAAACTTGAAGCGTATTGATGCATCCAATGACAAGGTGTTGAATGATTTTCAAACAAGAAAATCCACTAGAAGGTAATTGGCACACTTTTGTGAGCATCAAGCTCACATATCCATGGTGGAACCAAGGAAGGTATTTGAAGCTCTTGAGGACTCGGATTGGTTGGAATCTATGCATGATGAGCTCAATAACTTTGAGCGCAATAAAGTTTGGAAGCTAGTTGAGAAGCCAAAGGATTGCCACAATGTTATTGGCACTAAGTGGATATTCAAGAACAAGCAAGATGAGCATGGTATTGTCATAAGGAACAAGGAAAGATTGGTGGATCAAGGCTACACTCAAATGGAAGGCATTGACTTTGATGAAACATGTGCTCTCGCGGCTCGCCTTGAGTCCATCTGTATCCTTCTTGCATATGCATCTTCGCATACTTTCAAATTGGAACAAATGGATGCCAAAAGTGCTTTTCTAAATGGTCCATTGAAAGATAAGGTATATGTTAAGAAACCTTCGGGGTTCGAGAACCTCAACTTCCCTAACCATGTCTACAAGCTTGATAAGGCGCTCTATGGACTTAAACAAGCACCACGTGAGTGGTATGAGCACCTTAGAGAGTTGTTGGAAGACCGTGGGTTTGAAGTTGGGAAGATCGACCCCACCCTTTTCACAAAGAGGGTAAAGGAAGATATTTTCATATGCCAACTCTACGTGTATGATGTTATCTTTGGCTCAACTAACCAAGCTTTTAATAATGAGTTCTTGAAGCTTATGACTGACAGGTTTGAGATGTCTATGATGGGAGAGCTCAAATTCTTCCTTGGCTTTGAGATCAAGAAATTGGCTCATGGGACTTTTATTTCTCAAGACAAGTATACCCAAGACATTCTCAAGAGGTTTAATTTCCAATGTGCAAAAGAGAATCCATCTCCTATGCAAGTCAAATGCCACCTCAAGCGCAATCCGGGCGGTAAAGATGTGGACCAAAAGTTGTATCGTTCTATGATTGGTTATGTGCTATATCGTTGTGCATCTAGGCCCGATATTGTGTTTGAGTGTAGGTGTGTGTGCTAGATATCAAGCGGCTCCTAAGGAAAGCCACTTGGTGGCGGTCCATAGGATATTTTGGTATTTGGTTCATACCTCAAGGTATGGTTTGTGGTACCCAAAGGGGGCACAATTTTCTCTCAAGGGGTACACAGACTCAGATTGGGCAGGTGATCAAGATGATAGGAAGTCTACTTCCGGGGCTTGCCAATTTCTTGGTAGGTCTTTGGTGAGTTGGTCTTCCAAGAAGCAAAATTGTATATCTCTCCACCGCCGAAGCCGAGTATGTGGCGGCCGCTAGTGCTTGCACCCAATTTCTATGGATGAGGCAAACCCTCAAAGAGTATGAAATTCATGTGGATAAGGTGCCGCTTATGTGTGACAATGAGAGTGCCATCAAGATTGCCAAATACACCCATGCAACACACAAGGACGAAGGATATTGAGATTCGTCATCATTTCATCCGGGATCATGTCGCAAGAGGTGATATTGAGCTAGCATATGTCCCAACCAAGGATAATCTTGCGGACATCTTCACGAAGCCTCTTGATGATGCAAGATTCATGTTTTTGAGGAATGAGCTAAATATCATAGATTCAAGGAGTTTGACTTGAATATCTTGCACACACCCCTATAGTTGACTATGTGTTTGGGTTTAGGTGTAGGCATGGACATAGGGGGAGTGTTATCCTAACACATTGGGTTCTCCCTCCCCCCATTATGCCCATAGCAAAAAAATCATTATTATCTCTCTATTTCTAATGTTGAATTGTGAACTTCAATGTTGAGAAGTGGCAATGCACCCAAGATATATCTTCGTGGTGACATACCAGTATCTCTTACACAGTGGCTTAGGCCACCAACCTCTTATTTCGAAGAGTTGATTCTTAGTTGGTTGAAATTGGCTATTCAAGTTTTTGATTCTTCTCCGAATACTACTCCTTGTTGCTATTTTCCTCTTAAATTTGAGTAAGACTAGGAAACTCTAACCCATCTTGTTTCTTTGCTACCTTTTGTCTTCTATGTTCATCTAAATGCATATTCCTTACTCCACACAAAGTCACATAGTTCCGTAGATGTTCCTCGCTGTCATTTCTGGCCAGATCCGGATCAAATCCGGAAATCTCGGATCAATTCTGAGTAGGACGGAATGAATCCGGAAGTTCACAGGTTTCTGACTCAGTCGGTATCATTTCGGGACTTCCGAAATCATTCCGAGCCAGCCGGATTCGCTCCGGACCATTCCGGGACTACAAGGATCCGCCTATAAAAGGCAGTTGCACACTCGAGAGAGTTTTCTTTTCGCTTAAAACCTCCTCCTTCCGTGCCCTAGCCACCAAAACTCGTCCAAATCATCTCCTTGCCCTAGGAAGGGATTTTGGATACCCTGTTGGGCAAGGACTCTCTCCATGGAAGGTATTTTTGGATTGGCCTATCCTTGTTTTCGTTTTTGTTGGTTGGATTTTGTTCTAGATGCAATCTTAACCTGGGGTTGTTCTAGTCTTTGAGTTCCTATCAACATGTTCATCTAGGCTGATCAATCTACCGTTTGAATCAATGTTTATAGAGATCTAGGCTTTCCACTTACCAATCTAGGCCTAGATCTAAAATATCTTCATCAAAACTCCATGTTTTCCTGCACATTCGTCTCTCAAATCATCATCTAGGCATTATCCCGTAGTTTCCTTGAGTTTTATGAAGTTTTTTAGCCAAGTAGTCAAAATTTCGTGGAGATCCAGAGTCAACTCGAGGTTCCCGGAATCATTCCGGGACTGTCGGAACCATTCCGGGCATCCGGAATGATCCGACAGCCCGGAATAAATTCGGAAATCCCGGATTGCTCCAGAATTTTTGGAAACTTGCACTTCATCTAACTTAGGGATTGTTGGTTTACCTACTTGGCATATGCACTTACCCCATACTACTTCTATATCATCTATTCACAGGTCAAGGCTCTCGCGGGGGTGCTTTTTGCAAGAGGAAGTCCACTACTGGTCGAGGTTCTCGCCCTTAGCGGGGTTGCGATGCAGCTGGCCGTCACGTTGGTGGTTATGATGATGGCATGGTTGAGCAGCTACCTGAGGGGAACATGAAGGCATTCATTATGACTCAATGGAAGTCTGTCAAGAAGAAGAACTTGTACCGCTTTCTTGAGCACACTTGTGATGATTCCCGGTTTTGGACCAATCTTCATCTTAAGGCTTGGGAGGATTTCTATTCCACTCA